>NC_069403.1:101778016-101834367 GCF_026875155.1 Cherax quadricarinatus | reverse complement strand
TCTATTCCGCGCAGTTTTTTATTGTCGTTATATGTCTCCCCTGCCCTCCTGTCCTCCGTGTCGTCGGGTCGATTTCCCTAACCTTTCTTGGGGACAATCCCCGTGCTCGGGGAAGTCTTGTTGCAAACCTTTCCCCATTCTTAATTTTTGACGTGCTTGACTTGGTGTGGATTCCAAACTGGTGCTGTATACTCCATTATGGGCCTGACGTAAATGGTATACAGAGTCTTGAACGAATCCTTACTGAGGTATCGGAACGCTATCCGAACGTTTGCCAGCGCTCTGGTGGCCTGGTGGTTAACGCTCTCGCTTCACACGGTGAGGGCCTGGGTTCGATTCCCAGCCAGAGTAGAAACATTGGACGTGTTTCTTTCCACCTGCTGTCTATGTTCCCCATCAGTAAAATGGGTACCTGGGTGTTAGTCGACTGGTGTGGGTCGCATCCTGGGACACTGACCTAAGGAGGCCTGGTCACAGACCGGGCCGCGGGGGCGTTGACCCCGGAACTCTCTCCAGGTAAACTCCAGGTAAAACTCTCCAGGTAAGCGCCCGTATGCTGCAGCAGTTATCTGATTGATGTGCGCCTCAGGAGATATGCTCGGTGTTATACTCACCCCCAGATCATTTTCATTGGGGTGAGGTTTGCAGTCTTTGGCCATCTAAACTTTTATTGTCTGCGGTCTTCTTTGCCCTTCCCCAATCTTCATGACTTTGCATTTGGCAGGGTTAAACTCAAGGAGCCAGTTGCTGGACCAGGCTTGTAGCCTGTCCAGGTCTCTTTGTAGTACTGCCTGATCCTCATCGAGTTGATTCTTTCATTAACTTCACATCATCTGCAAACAAGGACACTTCTGAGTCTATCCCTTCCGTTATGTCATTCACATATACCAAGAACAGCACGGTCCTAGGACTGACCCCTGTGGAACCCCGCTTGTCACAGGCCCCCACTCTGACACCTCGTCAGTACCATGACTCGTTGTTGCCTCCCTGTCAGGTATTCTCTGACCTTTTGAAATGTGTGTGTGTGTGTGTGTGTGTGTGTGTGTACTCACCTATTTGTGGTTGCAGGGGTCGAGTCTTTGTCCTGTGTGTGTTGTGTGTGTGTGTGTGTGTGTGTGTGTGTGTGTGTATTAACTTCGTAATATGTAAAATTGGTCTAGTAAAATTCCCGAAAAGGGGTTTTATAAGTTGTAAGTGTTGTGGTGACTTTTTCTGACGAAATAGCTAAAACGAGAAAAAATTGTGGGTTATGAGTGAAAATTGTGTTTGTTGTGAGATGTTGGTGGGAGAGTGTGGTGTTGTGAGATGTTGGTGGGAGAGTGAGGTGTTGTGAGATGTGGTGGGAGAGTGAGGTGTTGTGAGATGTTGGTGGGAGAGTGAGGTGTTGTGAGATGTTGGTGGAGAGTGAGGTGTTGTGAGATGTTGGTGGGAGAGTGAGGTGTTGTGAGATGTTGGTGGGGAGAGTGAGTGTTTGTGAGATGTTGGTGGGAGAGTGAGGTGTTGTGAGATGTTGGTGGGAGAGTGTGGTGTTGTGAGATGGTGGGTGGGAGAGTGAGGTGTTGTGAGATGGTGGGAGAGTGGGGTTTGTGTGAGATGTTGGTGGGAGACTGAGGTGTGAGATGTTGGTAGGAGAGTGAGGTGTTGTGAGATGTTGGTGGGAGACTGAGGTGTGGTGTTGGTGGGAGAGTGAGGTGTTGTGAGATGTTGGTGGAGACTGAGGTGTGAGATTTTGGTAGGAGAGTGAGGTGTTGTGAGATGTTGGTGGGAGACTGAGGTGTGAGATGTTGGTGGGAGAGTGAGGTGCTGGGAGTGTTGGTGGGAGAGTGAGGTTTTGGGGAGTGTTGGTGGGAGAGTGAGGTGTTGGGAGATGTTGGTGGGAGAGTGAGGTGTTGGGAGATGTTGGTGGGAGACTGAGGTGTTGTGAGATGGTGGGAGAGTGAGGTGTTGGGAGATGTTGGTGGGAGACTGAGGTGTTGTGAGATGGTGGGAGAGTGAGGTGTTTTTGAGATGTTGGTGGGAGACTGAGGTGTGAGATGTTGGTAGGGGGAGTGAGGTGTTGTGAGATGTTGGTGGGGAGACTGAGGTGTTGGGGAGATGTGGTGGGAGACTGAGGTGTGAGATGTTGGTAGGAGATTTGGAGGTTTTTGTGAGATGTTGGGGGGGAGACTGAGGTTGTGAGATGTTGGTGGGAGAGTGAGGTGGGGGAGATGTTGGTGGGAGAGTGAGGTACTGGGAGATGTTGGTGGGAGAGTGAGGTTTTTGGGAGATGGGTGGGTGGGTGTGAAGAGGTAAGGTTTGGGGGTGGGGAGAAGGGGTAAGAAGAGGTTTGGGTATTAGAATTTTAATAAAATTTATGGGGTTTTTAAATGAAATTAAAGGTTTGTGTGAATATAATTTAAAAGAATGGATTGAGTAGCATATCTAGCCTTAAATTCTCTCTATGGGTTTAACTGAGTGTTGGTGTTCAGGTAGAGAGAGAGAGAGAGAGAGAGAGAGAGAGAGAGAAGGTTACTTCATGGGGACTGACCTGAGATTTTAATCTGAAGGTAAATCAGATAAGATTCGCCAAGTCGGCAGATGTCTAGACTTTAAGGAGTGTGAATCTTTTTGTATTTTGTAAAAAATTGCGGATTGATGTGGGTATTAACGAAAATGAGGAATTATTTGGGTTATCCTGAGTTAAGAGTGAAAATGTGTAATGTTTTCCCTATGTTGTATATGAAATGTGTAATACTGAGAATTCAGGTAATGAAGAAAATGTAATACTTTAAAACGGAAAATATTAGTGTTATCCTATGTTTACTTCATTTAAGTTAACAAGAAGAAGAGTAACTTAGTTGATTTTAAGTTAATTAGTAAGGGGATATATCAGATATATCAGATCACTTTCTAGTTGTAGCTACACTGAGAGTAAAAGGTAGATGGGATACAAGGAGAATAGAAGCATCAGGGAAGAGAGAGGTGAAGGTTTATAAACTAAAAGAGGAGGCAGTAAGGGTAAGATATAAACAGCTATTGGAGGATAGATGGGCTAATGAGAGCATAGGCAATGGGATCGAAGAGGTATGGGTAGGTTTAAAAATGTAGTGTTAGAGTGTTCAGCAGAAGTTTGTGGTTACAGGAAAGGGGTGCGGGAGGGAGAGGAAACGATTGGTGGAATGATGATGTAAAGAGAGTAGTAAGGAGAAAAAGTTAGCATATGAGAAGTTTTTAAAAGTAGAAGTGATGCAAGGAGGGAAGAGTATATGGAGAAAAAGAGAGAGGTTAAGAGAGTGGTGAAGCAATGTAAAAAGAGAGCAAATGAGAGAGTGGGTGAGATGTTATCAACAAATTTTTGTTGAAAATAAGAAAAAGTTTTGGAGTGAGATTAACAAGTTAGAAAGCCTAGAGAACAAATGGATTTGTCAGTTTTAAAAATAGGAGAGGAGAGTTATTAAATGGAGAGTTAGAGGTTTTGGGAAGATGGAGGAATATTTTGAGGAATTGTTAAATGTTGATGAAGATAGGGAAGCTGTGATTTCGTGTATAGGACAAGGAGGAATAACATCTTTGTAGGAGTGAGGAGAGCCCGTTGTGGTGTGGGGAAGTTCGTGAGGCAGTAGGTAAATGAAAAGGGGGTAAGGCAGCCGGGATTGATGGGATAAAGATAGAAATGTTAAAAGCAGGTGGGGATATAGTTTTGGAGTGGTTGGTGCAATTATTTAATAAATGTATGGAGAGGGTAAGGTACCTAGGGATTGGGGAGAGAGCATGCATAGTTCCATTTTATAAAAAGGCAAAGGGGATAAAGAGAGTGCAAAAATTATAGGGGGGATAAGTCTGCTGAGTATACCTGGTAAAGTGTATGGTAGAGTTATTATTTAAAGAATTAAGAGTCAGACGGAGAAAGGGAATAGCAGATGAACAAGGAGGCTTTAGGAAAGGTAGGGGGTGTGTGGACCAGGTGTTTACAGTGAAACATATAAGTGAACAGTATTTAGATAAGGCTAAAGAGGTCTTTGTGGCATTTATGGATTTGGAAAAGGCGTATGACAGGGTGGATAGGGGGGCAATGTGGCAGATGTTGCAAGTGTATGGTGTAGGAGGTAGGTTACTGAAAGCAGTGAAGAGTTTTTACGAGGATAGTGAGCTCAAGTTAGAGTATGTAGGAAAGAGGGAAATTATTTCCCAGTAAAAGTAGGCCTTAGACAAGGATGTGTGATGTCACCGTGGTTGTTTAATATATTTATAGATGGGGTTGTAAGAGAAGTAAATGCGAGGGTCTTGGCAAGAGGCGTGGAGTTAAAAGATAAAGAATCACACACAAAGTGGGAGTTGTCACAGCTGCTCTTTGCTGATGACACTGTGCTCTTGGGAGATTCTGAAGAGAAGTTGCAGAGATTGGTGGATGAATTTGGAAGGGTGTGCAAAAGAAGAAAATTAAAGGTGAATACAGGAAGAGTAAGGTTATGAGGATAACAAAAAGATTAGGTGATGAAAGATTGAATATCAGATTGGAGGGAGAGAGTATGGAGGAGGTGATGTATTCAGATATTTGGGAGTGGACGTGTCAGCGGACGGGTCTATGAAAGATGAGGTGAATCATAGAATTGATGAGGGGAAAAGAGTGAGTGGTGCACTTAGGAGTCTGTGGAGACAAAGAACTTTGTCCTTGGAGGCAAAGAGGGGAATGTATGAGAGTATAGTTTTACCAACGCTCTTATATGGGTGTGAAGCATGGGTGATGAATGTTGCAGCGAGGAGAAGGCTGGAGGCAGTGGAGATGTCATGTCTAAGGGCAATGTGTGGTGTGAATATAATGCAGAGAATTCGTAGTTTGGAAGTTAGGAGGAGGTGCGGGATTACCGAAACTGTTGTCCAGAGGGCTGAGGAAGGGTTGTTGAGGTGGTTCGGACATGTAGAGAGAATGGAGCGAAACAGAATGACTTCAAGAGTGTATCAGTCTGTAGTGGAAGGAAGGCGGGGTAGGGGTCGGCCTAGGAAAGGTTGGAGAGAGGGGGTAAAGGAGGTTTTGTGTGCGAGGGGCTTGGACTTCCAGCAGGCATGCGTGAGCGTGTTTGATAGGAGTGAATGGAGACAAATGGTTTTTAATACTTGACGTGCTGTTGGAGTGTGAGCAAAGTAACATTTATGAAGGGGTTCAGGGAAAAAACCGGCAGGCCGGACTTGAGTCCTGAGATGGGAAGTACAGTCCCTTCACTCTGAAGGGGGGTGTTAATGTTGCAGTTTAAAAACTGAGTGAAAACCCACCCTTCGGGCAAGACAGTAAAATGGAGTGAATGAGGGTAAAAAGTTTTTTTTTTCGGGCCCCCCCTTCCTTGGTGGGGAATCGGCCAGTTTTGATAAAAAAAAAAAATAATAGTAAGGGGACATGAGTAAACCTGCGTGAATAAATTCGTTGAATCCGGGAGTGATTTTTATACTGACTCACGGACCGCTGGGGGTAAATACAGGGGGGGTGATCCCTTGCAGTGGGAAAAGTTACTTTTTTTGCCCTTTGCAACCCCCAAAAATTTTTGGGATCCAAGGAAAGAGGGGGATTTTTGGGATGGGGGGGAAGGGGGAAAGGGGGGGGGTGAGAAGGTTTGATCCGAGTTAACGGAACGGGGAATATTTTTTATGGGGGGGTGAGGGGTGGGATTTGTTTCCGGGGAAGTGGGGGGGAAATTTGGGGATGGGGTCAATGGGAGGGGGTGGGTGGGGGTGTTTATCCGGGGAGTTAAAAATTTAAAAAAAATTTAAATTTTTTTTTTTGGGGGGGGGAGGGGGGGGAGGTCTTTTTCCAGGAAGTAACAGGAATTTTTGGGACCAGGGGGTTAAGAGGGGAGGGTGGGAGGTGTGGGGGAGGGTGTTGATCCCAGGGATGGAAGCCAAAAAAATAAAATTTAAAAAAAATCAAAAAAAAAATGGGGAAAAAACGGGGGGCGGGGCCGACCCGGGCCCGGGACGCTGCAGAAGGCCCGGGCTTTGGGGTCCCCCGCGGGCGCGGGGGGGCGGGGCACGGGAAGGGCGGGCGAAAGATGGAGTCCGTTTCTGCCATAGACCTTTGGGAAAGGGGAAATGCTCGGGAAAGGGGAAACCACCGGAAAAAGGGGGGACCACTCAGGAAGGGTGACCGCTCGGGAAAAGGGAGATGCTCTGCCGCATTCCCCACTATTTTTGTACCTGGTCATTTTCCCCTTAAGGTGTAAAAGGTTCAGGAAATTAAAGGGCTGCTTCATTGTTGGTAATGGATCTTTTCCCCTTTGCCACCCCCAAAGAAGTTCCAACAGATTTTCGGGTGAGGGTTTGAGCCTTTTTCTGTTTTGAGATTAGGTGCTAACAGATTCCCAACAGATTTCGCTTTTGTGTTAATACCCTTTTTAAACCCATCAATCAACTGAGCACCCTTTAGCCCTTTATATGGGTCGATCTGGTTATCTGCGACATTTTTAAAGCTTCAGTTTATTTAGGAGCTCAAAAAAGGGGTTCCCTTTTGGGAGGGAATACCCGGCAGAAACCTTAAAACAAAACCCAAAGATTTTGGTTGTTTAAATTTGAGTGGAGTTCCTGAGGTTCTCAAACCTTTACTATTTAAACGCCCAGGGCCTCGTTTCTGGTACAAATCTAAACATTTTCATGATTGCTGTTTCTCCTTTTCGGTCCCCCCCCTTTTTCCCCCCCCCCCCCCCCCCCCCCTCTCTTTCTTTTTGTCTGCCCTGTCTTTTTTTTCTGTCTGTCGTCTGTTTCTGTCTTCTTTTGTCGGGACCGTCTCGTCTTTTCTGTTTCTCTCTCTTCTCTTCTTCCCTCTCTCTCCCCTCTCTCTCTCTCTCTCTCTCTCTCTCTCTCTCTCTCCTCCCCTTCTCCTCTTTCTCTCTCTCTCCCCTCCCCCCCCCCTTTTTTTACAAAATTTTGACAAAGTTGGTTAAGGATTCCTAACTTTTTTTGACAACTAAAAGCTATTCCCTTTACATCAGCTTTTTTAAAAACCCTTTTTTTATTTTATGAGACATAATTAGGGAACGGGAAAAAGTTAGAGCCATTGGGGGCCAGCATTTTTCATTTAAAATCAACGGACTTAAATTTCGTTATGCTTTATGCTGTAAAAACATGCTCCAGCCGATTCACCCTGGAAATAAATGATCTCAATAAAGTGATGTTCGGGAGGGGGGGTACAGTCAAGTGAAGTTGCTGCTTTTTCCCCCGTCTTGTTGGGGTTAAAGCTATTTCCTTGCGGGTTCTCGGAGGTGGAACCAAGGGGGAAACCTTGACGATTTTTGGCCTTTTTAAATAACAGAAAGGCCACCCACACCCCCTGGGGTTAAAGGGCTCTGCTGAATGAAAGATCTATCCAGGAGGGGCCCCACGCAGAGATGGGGCATCTTGTTCTTTCTCTACTAATCCTTTTTGGGGAACAAAATCAGAGGTGAAGGGGACTTGCTCATACAGAATCTTGAAAACCCCTCCGTCAGGCAATGTGAGATACGCCCGAAGGGCTGTAAGTTTCCCGGGCTGCCTTTTTGCAAAAATTTACAGGGGGTTTGGGTTTCCCCCTTCCCCCTTTCCCATTTGGGATCAAAACCCCCCCAAGGCCCATAAATTTTCTTTCCCCGGGAAACCAAACACTCTCCCATTCAAAATTTATTACTGCCCCCCAAAACCAAAATTTCCGGGTTTCCTAGACCCCCATCATCATTTTATTTTTTCTCGGGGTGCAAATGTTTACCTGAATGGGTTTTTCCCCCAGGCTGATATAGCTCTTAGGGGGTGAGGTTATACTTAAGGATTTGCATTTCCTCTCCTGGATTAGTAAATGTCAGAGACTTTTCGTCTGCATATGGGGGGGGTTTCCCGGGAATAAATGAAGAAGTCAATGAAATAGACATTCCTTTGCTGGATCGGGAAATTGCATTTTCAGCAAAGTGTTAGGCAAAGAGGGGAGTTTTTTTTGGGGGACTACTAGTAAAGGGGTTCCATCCTTTCGTTTTGAAGGGAAAAAAAGTTCATCAGGCAAAATTCCCTTGTCCTCCCTTGTTAAAGGGCCCAACGGGTTTTGAAAGGCCCCCCTTCCTGAGGCTATTTTTTTTGTGGTTTGTCCCCCCCCCCTTTGGGAGATGGCTCACTTTTAAAACTTCACCCATAGTCTACAGGTTTGCCTGGAAAAGTTCCCTGTTTTTGGTAGGGGGATGTCTTTATTTCCTTCCCCAAAGGGGCCTTGAATTTTAAAACAAAGCGGCCTCCCACAATGAAACCCAAACCAGGGCCTGTTTGTGGGATTCTCACACACGCCAAACCTTTGAGTCTTTGGGGGTTTTTCCCGGGGGATCAAGGGCCCCCGGGGGCCCGGGCCCCACGACCGGGTCCCCCCGGTGGATAAAGGGCCCTGATCAACTAGGCTTTTATGCGGGCAGCACGAATCCAACTAAAAACCCAAACACCCCCGGCGCTGACCGGGCATTTACTTTAGGATTCTGCCACTTCTCTTGAAGGCAGCCAGGGGTTTTGGGGAATTCCCCTTTTGTTTTGGTGGGGGGTTTGTTGAGCATCTTGGGGTTTCCGGGACACTTAGGGTTGGTTTACTCTTATTTGTAAAAAAGGGCCCCCCTTTTTTTTAAATTTGGGGGTATTTTGCATCCCCACCCCTTTTTTTTAAACTTTCGATTGAGTGTTTTCTTTGTGCAAAATTCGGGCCCTTTCCCTTTCCGGGTTTTTTCCAATAAAAATTATGTATAATTTTCCTCTCCTGCTTTCCAAAACGAGTAAAATTTCAATGCTTCCAAGGGGTTCCCATTTTTTCGGGTTTCTCTGTACCCCTCTCTAATCGAAATTTCCCACCTGTTTGAATGGGATGTTAATGTCAAAATTTTTCCAGCCTAGAAGAAAAAATTTTGATTTGAAAAGGATCATCCTGGTTTTGGAAATCTCTTTTTGAAGTTTAAATTATCCTCCTATTTTTTCCCTTTGGGCACTTTGATCGTGGCACTTTTTTGTGACCCTTTTAAAAGTGAGACCTTAGACTTTACTATTCCGGGCCCCCTTTACTTTAAATTTTTTTTTCCCTTTTGAAATGGCCAATTTTAGTATACTCTGTTCTAGTTATTTTTCCCCCCCGGGTTTTCCAAAAAGGGAAGTTAATTTTTTGCCCACATTGAACTTTAATTTTTTCCCGTTGCCTACGGAAAAAACTTTGTTTAAAATCTTCTTGGGGTTAACCTTTGTCCTCAATAGATACCCCCACAGTAAAATCCTATTTCAACTGCAAAGGAATAGGGTGTGGGGGTTATAATTGTCTATGTCTATATGGGGTTTGGGGAACAGGATGGGGGCAATACTGTGTCTTGGGGGAACAAAAGCTCTTGACAGGGCACCCTTCCGTTTTAACCTGTTGATCATTTCCCTTTTTTTTTCGTTGGTTGGAAATTGAAGACCCATTTTTTTCCACTTTCCCAGTTTTCCTTTGGGGCACTTTTTTTGTGCGCTTTTTACCCATGTTCGCACTTGTAAAACCCTTTTTTGGCAAAGTCTTGTATATTACATTTGCATTTGATTTTTCTTCAAGTGCACCCAAAGGCCTTATCAAGGGATCCATTTGTCGTGACAGGCGGGGAACGCCCTGCCCAAAACCCCTTGTTGCCCTGATTGTGCGTTTTTGGGAACCGGGGTTTTTTGAAATCCTCTTCTTAGAAATTTAAAAAAAGATTTTTTGATGGGGGGCTTGGGCTTTTTGGTCTATATTTTTTACTAATGCTTGCTGCCCCTTTTATGGGGGGGGCTAAATCCTTTTGTTTTAATTGACTGGGGGAATTTACCCATGTTCAAACTCCTTCTCCAGTCCCCCCGGGTGGGGGAAAGTGCCCCGGTTTTTTTTTTTAAGGATTGCCCCCAGGAAGGTTTTTCATTTTTCGTTGTCAACACCCCCCTTGGGAAGAGATTTCCCAATTTCGAGGGGCGGGGCTCAGAGAAAGGGGCCCGGGCCCAAATTTAAACCTTTTTTCCCATAGCCGGTTTTCGGGGGATTCTTACCCTTTTGATCTTCCGTGTCGAAAAAACAGCCTTGTGGTCAGACGACCCAAAACTTAGCCGGGGGGTTGAGAGTAAACTATACCTTTTGCGAGACCCACCACAAATGGGTTGGGGGGAGGAGCCAGAGATTTGAGTAAGGAAATCAACAAATTTCTCAAAAAACTGAAAGGGTTCATCAAAAGTCCCTCTGTATAAGATTTTTAGTTTGGTCCCAACGATTTATTTTCTTAAATTTGTGTTGGAGCAAAAGGGGCCCCCCAAATTTTCCAATGGAAGTTGAGGGGGTTTCCCATGCTCCCACGGAAGTCTTTTCATTGCACATACAAAAAGAGGAATTTGTTTTTTGCACAGTTTGGAACATCGTTTTTAGATGAGTGGGGAGGGACATAAATGTGCTGGGCATGTAAAACTTTTAGAGAACCCAACTTCTTTTTGGGCCCCTTGAAATTCTCTTCTAATAATTGGGTTTGTACCCAAATTTTCTTGAAAATTTTTTTCCCCGGAAAATCCTTTTTTCAAAAATTTCTCAACAGCAGTTTAAAAAGGGGGGACTCAGTGTTCGTGACTCTCCAACATTGGTAATGAATCCATAATTTTTGGCAGACAGGATACTGAAGACTGGCTCTCTTTTTGAAATTCAACTTGGGGTGGGGGGAGTTTTAAGGCGTGAAAGGTCCCTGCATTTTTGGGACGGGTGGGACACCGGGGCAGCTGTTGGGTTTAAAAGGTCTTTGGCCCTTGTTTTTGGGAAACAAGCCCAAACCTCGGGTGGACAGGAGTTAGCTGGGGGGGTGACGTGTGAGTGTGTTCATAAATTTAAAGGGGACTTCCTGAAATCTCCTCCTCTCATTTTTTTTTTCCCCCCCTCCCCCCTTTTCCCCTCCCTCTTCCCCCTCTTTCCCCTCTCTCTCTATCCCCTCCTCTCCTCTCTCTCCCCTCTCTTTCCCCTCTCTCTCCCCCTCCCCCTTTTCCTTCCCCTTCTCTCTCTCTCTCCCCCCCTCTCCCCTTCTCTCCCCTTCCTCTCCCTCTCTCTCCCCCTCTTTTTTTTAAAATGATGAAATGATAGGCTAAATATACAAACCTTTTTTTAACAATAAAAGATACAAATACAAAGATACAATACATGCCCAAAGGTTTAAATGCTGCCCGAACATTTCAAAACCCGGGGTTTCCCTTCCGGGAAGCAATGATCGAAGATTTAGTGATGTTCTTGAAAAGGTTAAGCGCGTCTTGTCGATTAACAGCTGACCACGAAGTGGAGCCGGGTGTGAAAATTTTCATAACATTCGCAAAAAATTTAACAAAAGAAAAGTTATCTCCCCGGGTATTGAAGCGTCTGCTGCTAGGACAGATCGACGAAAGTGGGTCTCCTGCTCCCCTCTCTTTTCTCTCTCCTCCCCTCCCCCTCTCCCTTTTCTCTCCTCTTTTCTCTCCCCTCCTCTCTTTTCTCTCTCTCTCCCCTCTCTTTTCTCGGGATCTTAAAAAGGTTAGTTTAAAAAATTCCTAACCCCTGTTTACAAACTAAAAATTTTTTAACCTTTATTACTCGTTTTTAAAGGCTTTACTTTTTTATGAGAATAAAATTTAAAAGGGACAGGATAATTTGGGAGCCATTGAGACCAGCACTTTCTTTTGGTCAACTGACTCGAGCTCACCCGGGGGAAAAAAAGATCTCGGGGGAAAGTGATTTTTCCTTGAGAAGCGTTCAGTCATGTGTATTTTTGCTTGTTCCCCGCCCTTTTTTGTGTAAAACTCACTTCCGCTGTTCTGGATGGGCCCAGGTGGTTTTTGACAATTTTGGGCCCTTTGTACAAAATATAAGGCCATTTTTACACCCCTATTGTTAAAGGCTCGCGAAAAAACGATTTTTCCAGGATGGGCCCAGGCGGAGATGACCCACCTTGCACTTTTTTCTCTTTTTCTTTTAAAAAAAGTGAAAAACTGGGACCTAGAGCAACAACCCAAAAGAAAGTGGAGTATATCAAGATTGTCCTTTTTTTTTCCTTTTGTGCAGAACTTGAAACCCCTTTTCTACCTCGAGCACATGCCGAAAATGCAAAGTTTTAATAAGTTTCCCTAGTCGTTAGGTTGTAAGTTTAAACAAGTCTTTTCCTTCATATTTTTTGGGAGTAAAATTTCACTCCAAGGTTATAAACCTTCTTCCGGGGGTACCAACACTCCCCCTTTCATTGTTTCCCAAACTGCTCCAGCATTACCATATGGTGTTTTGAGACCATCTTCATTTCCCAAACTTTTTCCCCCAGTCGGATATAGCTGGAAGCTGATAATTGAAAACCTAAGAACACAAACCTTCTTGGTAAGAAAATTTGTCGGATTTTTCCCGTCTGCTTTATGCATGAGGCGGGAATGAGATAAGATGGTCTTTTTTAGATTTTCCTTACAAGGGACCCAAACCCTTTCCCCTGTGGAACACTTGCCCCAAACAACGGTCTTGTTGACGGGCCCCATTTAGAATGCATTTAGAGATCTCCCTTTGAAGGAACTCACTGGGAAGCATAGTGCAGACCCGGGGGACTCCTAGTGCTTGAAATTTTTGGGTCAAGAGCCCCTGGCCCCCAATACTCTGTCGAAACCCCAAAATTTCCCAAGTCTACTACCCAGTTGACCTTGGATTCACCCAGTGACGGGGTAAACCCAAGCTGAAAGTGCCCTTTAAAGCTTTTTGCCTTTTAGCTTAGGGGCCTTTCCTAACCTAAGCAGTCCCCAAAAAAGCGAGTGGTAGTATAAAACTGTTATTTTCCCCGTAAAATTTAAATTGTTCATAAATTTTTGGTTTGTGATTGACAAGAGTACACTGGTCTGTAGTTGTTTGTTTTTCTCCTTTTTTTTGTGAAGACAAAAAAACAGAGAGGAAATCTAACTCTCTTTCTCTCTCCCCTCTCCCCTGATCCTCCCCTTTTGGGCCTCTCTTCTTACTCTCACTTTTTTTTCCGGGTTATTTCCCAGAAATTCCCTCCTGGCGGCTTCAGTAATCCAGAGAGAGGTTCCAAAAGTAAACCTCCTTTAGCTAAAATTTTTAAACCAATAAAAACTCTCGTAACCAAAATTTTCCCCAAACCTCTTATTCTTCTGTCTTTTTATTCAGCTAAAAAAGGGTGGTTTGGGGAAAACAATCATTTTCCCATATAATTGACTTTTAAAAGGAGATAGTTATTTTTAAAACATAATTTTTAAAATTATGGTTTGGGGATGATGAGATAATAATAATAAAAATAAAATAATAATAATAAAAAATAATAAAAATAATAAAAAAATAAAATAATAAAATAATAAAATATATTTCTTTTAAATTAATAATAACGATAATAAGCAACAATAAAATTTTTTTAAATAATGTTTTTAATCAGTACAATACCATTTATTATTTTTATTTTTTAGTAATTATTATTATTTTTTTTTTAAATTTTTTTAATTTAAAAAAATTTTAAAATTAAAACACTTATATAGCAAAACCCAATAATTTTAGAGTTCGTACTATTAAAACCAGAATTTACATAAAAAGGGGATCATGTTTCTCACAAATTTTAAACGTTGAAGTTTAATTTTCTTTTTTTAGTGATTCATCCTAACTGACGGGGTAGGAACATTTTAACATCCAGTTTTAAAGGGACTCCGTTTTTACTGCAGGTTTTAAAACACAATTTAGGAACTTTTAAATTTTGTCTCCACTAAAAATTTTTTTCAATATTGCTCAAACAGAAAACCCTTGCAGCAGCACCCAGTATCCCCCTTTTGGTTTTGGGTGAACCTTCAAAAAAAGTAGTAAATTTTAAAAAAATAAAATTTTTCACCCTGTGAGATTTTTTAAACTTTACTGTGCATTCTCTTCTCCGAGTTTTCGGGGACGAGTTTGGGGAAAAAAAAAAGGGAAATTTTTTGAAACCTCCTGACACGACTGAACCTCGGGGGGAGTGAAAGTTTGAAATAAAAGGTTTTTTAAAAATGCCCATACAGGGTTTTTCCTAAATTTTTCATCCATTTTTAAATTTGTTTTTTAAACTTTCTTTTAAAAAAACACACCCACCCCCCCACCCCCCACACACCCCACACACCCCACACAACACACACCCCAAAACCACACAAAAACCACACAAAACACCTCTCTCTCGCAACACCACAAAAAACAAAACGCCGCAAAAAACATGCACACATCTTTACACACACAGTAAAAAAGGTTTGCAAAAAGATACCCCAGACTAAGGGAATTTCCTACAAAGGGAAATTTTTGGGGAAAAATCGGCCTTACGAAACTGGAGGACAGGGGTTGGGGGGAGATATGATAATGACAAAAAAAATTACTGCTAGGTCACCCTGCCCTAGCTTCGGGGGGACTAGAAAAATGGAGCGCTAAACACCATTCTTGTAAAGGGTTTTTTTGGAATTTAAAGGGGGGAAAAATACTTCCCAAGAGGACAATAGGGGGCCCTAAAAATTCCCCCTAGAAGGATTGGAATTAAAGTGTGCAAAAAGGGGGAGTCGGTGTGGAGGAAAATGTTACCAAAAATGAATAAGCAACCGCTTCAAGTGGAATTGGTTTCTTTTAAAAGGTAGAAGTATCGGGAAAAGGGAAGTTAATAGTAAGTTTTTAAATTGGGAAATCGATTCTGGGGTTATCCCCGGATGAGTGTCCTTCAGTGGTTAGCGAGGTAAAGGTACCACTGATTTTCCCTGCTAATCAAGGTAAGAATTTTCTGTTTTGGGGGTTACTCCAGGTTAGAATATGGACCTGTTTTCCCCTTTAACAGGGGTGGAATATTAGACAAAAAAGTGGCTTCCCGGGAAAGGGTGTTGAGGCATTAGACAGGTTGGATAATATTAGGGAGGAAAATGGGAACAAGCCCATCATCTGTTTTTAGAGTTGGGGGAAATGAACGGGAAGGGGGGAAAAACAATTGCTGCTGGAAAAAGTACAAATGGGCCCCACAGATGTAATTAGGTTTTAAGGGGGGGCCCCCAATTCATATGACATCTTGCCTAAAAAAAGAGTAAGGGTGGAAGGGGAGGGGGAGGGATGGGGGAGTGGGGGTTTAGGGTGGGGGGGGGAGTAGGGGGGAATTCAGTCCCTGTAATCTGAATTATTAGGTTGCGGATTTTGAAGTTTTGGGGGTTCCCTTTTAATTGTAATATCTTCGACCTTCTTGCGGGGAAAAATTTTTGAATAAAAGTATTTTTTTTTAAAATAAAAGGGACACAGAAAAAATTCACTTTAAGTTCATTGTGCCTTTTTACTTTACAATTGTCGGTAATTTACCAACTTTAAAAGAAAGGGAGGGGTTTTTTTTTTGAGTCACCCGTTTGTGTGCTAAGGGCCCAAAGGGGAAAAAAACACCGCATTCTGTTTCCCTGGGCACCCAAAAAACCCTTCACGAAATGATAGAAATAGCTGAAAAATAGAATTTGCCATTGAACCCCAAAGTGTGAACAAAGTTAAGAACGTTTTGGTAAGGGCACATATGCAAAAGGTTTGGTTCTTTATTTTTAAACTTTCGCCCCACCATGGCTTCTTTATCGAGTACAGAAAAAATTTTATAGAAACAGAAAAAAGACTTGAAAACGATGGAATCATCCATACCCTTAAAGTTTTTTAGGTGGTCAGCCCTTTGTCCCGGAGAAGAGCATTGTTCCCCCTCTGAAAAAAATATAAAAATTGAATTTGGCAGGGTGGGGCCTTATATAGCCCAGGAGGGGAGAAAGTAGGTCCCCTTTTGGGGGGTTTAGGGCCCCCTCAAATCCAGCCCTTCTCACTAGTAGAAGTTTTCGAAGTAAGGGTTTCAGGTTGTACCCCAAAATACCCCTTTTGTTGCAGTTTTCTGCAGATTTTAACATTAAAAAAGGGATAAAAAAACCGGGCAGGTTGTAGGTTTAAAACACAAAATGCAACGGTTGGGATCTTTATTTTGGGAAAAGTTTCAAAAAAAAGATACCTAACCGTTTTATGTGTTTACCTTAAAAACCTGTCGGGATTTTTTTACCAAAAATTTAAAGTTTGAAGTTAAAACGTAAGAAGGGGGGAACACGCAGAAGGGCCTTTCTGGGCCCATACAAGGGAAGTCAATAAAAACACCCTAACCCAAAAAACTTCCCAAGAATTTACTTCCCTTTCCACACACCCCAAAACAAAAACCCCCCCCTCCCAATCTTAAATTTTTTCAATCTCTTTTTAAAAGTACCCAAGGTCCCCATCCTCGATCACCCTACTCGGGAAAATTGTTCCACGGGTCTACAACTCTGTTCGGAAAAAACCCGCATGTACTTATGTCCTTCCAAAAACTAAAGTGATTTAAAATTAAATCCATTATTTCTGGTTCTTTCATGGTTTGTTTTCTCCTTTTTTTATGCCCATTTACTACTTATGCCCCTTTGATATCTCCCCCCAAATTTTATGTCTCTCCATAATGAAGATTCAAGGCTGTAAGTCTATTTTCTTTCAGGGGGATTCCTTATAAAGTAGATCATTTAATTAACTCAATTTTTTCTTTATTTCCGGTGAGTTATATCCATCCTGTGTAAAGGGGAAACCCAAAATGGCGGGATTAAACCAAATGAGGTCTCCTAGTGGGGGTTTTAGAGTGTAAAATAAATTTTGGACTTTGTTTTCTTTTACTTCTTGAAATGAACCCCAGAAATCTGTTAGCCTTATTTTGGGACACTTAGGGATGATTTTTTGCTTACCATACTCCCCAAATTCCCTTTTTTTCATTCTGTAAAGATCAAGCCTCTTTAAAAAATTTTTAACTTCAAGGGTTTTTTCATTCCCAAAGGGCTAGGACTTTACACTTGTCCATGTTTAACTTCCTATGCCACTTTTCGACCAAGATATTAATTTGTCCCAAATCTTCCTGGAGTTCCTTTGGGTTTTTTCCAAAAAAGAATCATACGGCAAAATTTTTTTTAAACATCAAAAATTTGTTTATGTCATTTGTAATTCCTTCACCAAGGTCATTTAAAGTAAATTATGAACAACATTTGGGGCCCAAAATTGGGTTCTTGGGAACACCCGGTGACCCCAGTTTCCCAATTCAATTTTTATCCCATTTAAAGGAAATTTCTGCTTCTATTGGGAATCCCAAAGCCTCTATCCCTGTTAAACTTTACCTTCTATACAAGAGTTGCCAAATTTTCTTAAATGGGATTTTTTGAGGGACTCATCGAAGGGTTTACTGAAACCCCCAAAAAAACAATACCCATTTTAAAATTTTGTTCTACTGCCTCAAAAAGTTTTGTTGAAGAAAAGTAAAAAATTTGTCAGGCCCGGAACGACCTCTCGTTAAACCCCTGCTGAATTTTTAATCAAAATTTGTCTTCAAGGTGAAATTTAAAATATCAACTATAATTGAGTCTAATAATTTTCCCATTTATAGACGTCAGGCTTTTTGGGCGGTAATTTTTATAAAGGGGCCCTTTTCCCCCCATTTGAATATAGGAATACATTAGCTTCTTCCCCCAAACTCTGGTTTCAACACCAGTTAGGAAAGGGCGCCCTTAAACACGCCCCCTAAGGGCCCGACTAAGTTCCTGCATTCTTTAAGTACCCTGCCAGGGGAAAGGGGTTTCCCCCTTAAGTTCATCCCTCGTTGTGCATCATTTTTAAAAACCCAAAAAGAGTGTTTAAAAAAGGGAGCCCGGTTTTCACAAAAGCTCTTTTTTTTTTTAAACAAAAATCATAGATACAGGAAGGGTGAGAAGTAAAAAATAACCCAATTGAAAAATAAAACAGTGATAAAAAAAGGTAAGAAGGAAAAAAACTCACAAGAGTTTTAATTTTCATAAAAGACAATGGCGAGCGGTAAAATATACTGGGGAACTAAACCACAAATTGAGGCTTTGAGACACCAGCACTCCCACTGTGAGTTTTGATCACAGTTAGGAGAATGATGAGAGGTAAATTTTAGCCACTGTGAGTATACAAGGCAGCCCGGAAAGCTTGACTCAGAAAAGCGAGGAATGAGGGTTTTTTGGGAATCTCAGCCTAAGCCCACCCAAGTTTTCTGCGATGCTAAAAAATTTTAAAAAAACTTAGGTGCTGTGACATTTTATTTGACTTTAGGGGATAGCAAAAATATCGGGTTTTTTTAGAAATGATGTAACCCTTATTGTCAAATTTTAAAAATTTTAAAGTAGGGGCAATGTCTCCCCCAAAATACTGTAATTCCAAAAAATTCCAATATTTTTTAGTATTTTTGTAGGGGAAAAAGACTCGGCATTTTTTTTGGGTACTCAAAATGTTTCAAAAAATTTAACACTTGAGATTTCGTGCAAAAAAAATTTCTTTTTAAAAACATTCGAGAAGCAAAAACTAAAATTTCCTGATTTGACTAAATTTTTTTTTTCATACATTTGTTTTAAAAATTTTTTCATAGTGATCTGTAAAATTTAAAAAGTATTCTACTTGGCGAAATAAAGATAATTAAAACCCCGGATAAGAATCTAGTTTTTACCGGGTTTATTTTTCATATAAAATACAAAAGGAAACATGGAATGTTTTTAAATTTGGGGTTGGGGCTTTTTAAAAAAAGCTTTCCAAATGCAAGATTACAGTAAAAAAAATTCTTAAAAAAATCACTGTTATGTAACTCTGAAAAGAGAGTTTTTACACAACGTTTGGGGCCCAAATGTTTCCCCTCGACCACGAATTGTTCCCACAACAGCTCTAGACTGCGACCTGGGTTTAAACTTTGTTTCTGATGTGTTTTTATTAGATTTCAAAAAAAAAAAAAAAAGACCAAAAAATTCATGATGCTGTTTTGAACAGAAATTTTTTATTAAAAAAAATCAGCTTCAGAATTTTTAATTTTCAACAAATTTCTACTTTCAAATTTTTCACCACGAACACAAGATGTGTACTGGTAATTCCAATCGGCCCTTATCCCGCTATCCACCCATTTTATATGAAAGATACAACTACTGTGGGGTGTTTAGTGCTATCTCAAAAAACCTGCGCAGGGGCTATTCAAAACACCTGCGAAATGCATCTCAAAAAACCCGATAGTGCCTTTCAAAAACCCCCTGCCAAAATATTTCTAACCCGGAAAAAGAAAAAATTTGTATCCCATTAACAGCGATAATTCTCCTATGACAAAGCCAATATATTTTTTGTTTGCTTTTATTCGGTCCTCTTGCTTTTAAGTTAAAGTTTCCTTCGTGCCTTTTTGGGGGTCAACATGACTTTTCCCCTTCTTTTTCTGAGTTTTCAGGGGTTTTGGATAAGATAGGAGTTTCGCCAAACCCTCCAACCCTTCCCGGGAAACCCAAAGCTGTAGCAGAAGATCAAGGTTTGGAAAGGGAATTTTCAAAAAAGCAAAAAAATCCGGTCCCTTTTTAGGGGAAAAAACATAACCGTTCCCCAGTTATAAGTTTTCCCCCCCTTGGGCTTTTTTTTGGGCTGCTTTTTTTCCCCTTGGAAAAAAATCAAACATGGGTGATTTTAAAATCCCACCTCCCTGTCCCGCCCCCCTAGGATAATTCTGTCCCAAAAACCCAAAGGGGCTGCTACTGTAGATCTTATTTGGCCATCATATCTGCAACTGAAAAAAGCTTGGGTTTGGGCCCGCCTTACCCCGGGTGAGCCGAAAAAATTTTGCTATCCACTTTTTTTTTCTTGTGGCTCTTTAAAACCCCTGTTTTTTAGATAAGTGGTCTTGAATAAGTCTTTTCTTTCACTTGAGCCGGCATCATGCCACTTTCCCCATAATCATTTTTGTTCCCCGCCCGGGTTTGCTGTTTTTCTCCCGGGAAATTTTCTTTAAGGTTGAATGCTAGAATTGGCTGTTACTCCACCACCTGATTTTCCCTTTTGTTATAAACAATATTCTGCTTCACCACGGGGACTTGTCGTCCGTCAGTGGGGTGATTTCAAAAAAGCAGTGATTGGCCTTAACTTCTTTTCCAAAATAAATTTTAAATCTCTTTCCCCTTGCGGTTCCTAAACCCCCCCCCTTTTTTAAAAACTTTTACTCATGCTCAATTTTAAAACTGAAAAATTTAAAAATTTAAAAATTTTAACTTTAACAGGAAAATTTTGAAATGGAAACATAAAAGGGGGTTCTCATAAAAATTTGGGTTTTCACTACGCGAAACAAAAAATAATAAAAAAAATTCTTTATTTCCTCAAATCATGTACAAAGGGACACAGTCCTACTGAATCAATGAATTTTTTATTAAAAGAAGTTGCTTTTTAAATACAACGCTCACTTTTCCATATAGGACAAGTGGGAAATTTTTGTATGCAATAGTTTTTACCCAAAATTTTAAATTTTGAAAACTAAGAAAAAAAAGGGTTTTAAATGTGTTTTTTTAGTTTTAAATTACTGTTTAAAAAATCTAAAATTTTTTTTTGTTTTGGGTTTTGGGGAAAAAAAATTGCTTTTGTTTTTAAAAAAAAGGGGGTAAGGGTTTTTAAGTTTTTTTTGGTGCAAAATTAAAAATTTTTACTTTTAAAATTTTAAAGAAAAAAATTTTATCTTTAAATGTTTTAAAAAAAAAATTCAGAGAGGGCTTAAAATTTTTAAAAGGGGTTTTTTGCTAATTGACCCGTTTTACTTTTTCCACACATATTAAAATATATAAATTATAATTATATATATTTTATATATATATATATAAAAATATTTATATTATTAAAATTTTATATAATATTATAATATATATATATTATATGTCTGCTGAATATGTTAAAACTGGTCAAAAAACCCAAAAACCCCCATTTAAAATTAAATCCTTTCTAAAATTTTTTCTTATTCTTTAATGATAAAAATTTTTTTTTTATTAAAAAATTTAAAGTAAAGAATTTTAATTTTGCACTAAAAAAATCATTTTAAAACTTACCTAACCTTAATTTTAATTTAACCCAAAACAATTTATTTTTGCCCCAACCCAAAAAAAAATTTTATTTTTAAATTTGTTTACAATAATTTTTTAAAACTAAACAAACACAGTGAAAAATATTTTTTTCGTTAGGTTCACAAGATTTTGGGGCCCAAATTATTGGGATACACAAAAAATTTCCCCTTGTCCTAATCAAATTGAGCCCTTTCTATTTTAAACCAAGAAGCAAGTTCGCCTTTCGGGGACGAATAGGGTACGAAAAGGGTACGCTTTTTTATCCTCCCTCCCCCGCAAAGCACAGCCTTTCTAGAGATTTTTAAAAAGCTAGGAATTCGCAAAAAACAGATGAAAAAGCTGTAAGGGCCCCCTCCCCGAAAGCTGGGCCTTGGGGTCAAAAGTGTAGCGCAAGCTACACGCCCCAAGGGATTGTCCCGTTGGGTAAAAGGGAAAGCATTGCGTACCTTTTTCCCAAGGTCCGTAGGGTTTGATCTCCCCAGCCAGAGATCAGTGTTATGAAATTTCGTCTCTTTTCAAATTCCTTTTATAATATATATTTTTTATTTTTAAAATATATATATTATTTATTTTATATATTAAAATATATATATATATATATATATAATATTTTATAAAATATATATTACCCAAAATTTTAATCAATTTTAGTTTGTATCTGTAGTTTTAGCTGTAAGAAAAAAAAACTAATGACTTAGATATCTGACAAATTTTCAAAAAGGGAAAACAATACTAAGAATAAAATTATTAGGAAAAGAATATGATTGCTTTTTTTATGATCATTGAAGTGTGTTTTAAAAAAAAAAGACAAATTCGTTAAATTTATTATTAGGGAAGGGTATAAGTATTTTTGTAGAACAAGGGTAATGTGTGGGTTTATGTATGACTGATTTGTTTTGTTTTCCCGTTAACCAAAAGGGGAATTCAGTCCAAAAATTGTCTTCCCATTTTTAGATTTAAAGAACTTTCCCCTAGTTTTCCCATGGGGGAGTGTAAGCCGGTGTGGTTGCATCCCGATGAATGGAGGGTGTTGTAAGACCCTTCAAAACTGGGCACCCCAAAAGAACGTTCAAAAAATGCGCATTTAATGTTTCGTTATGGCACTTTAACCCTTTAAGAGGTTTTTGGGGGTTGGGGGGTGCTTCTGTAGAGACAATAATATACTTTGAGTGAAACACAGACTAAAAACTGGCTTTTTACACGTGGGGGATTAAAAATTTTTTTTTTTGGGGAACCGGGAAGGGGGATAATTCGCGTTGTAACGTTTTTTTCCAAGGGTTTAAAAAGTACTTCCTTCACTAAGGTCTGCGTAGGATTAATTTATCCCCAATTAACTAGGGGGTTAATTGATCCCGGGGCAATTAGGCAGGGGGTCTGGCCCCCCGCCTTGTTCATATTTTTTTTTTTTTTTTTTTTTTTACTAAAGTCTGGGGGAGTTGAGTTCCTGAAATTTCCCGTACAGGCTACACTGTTTTTCGTTTAGTTTGTGTGGTTTGAAAGGTAATCATTGGTACAAAATAAATTTTTTAAGTCTAACATTAGCTCAACAAAATACTTATGGGAAAAATGCATTTTTAGCCCTTTTTAAGAACAAAGAACATAAAATTAGAAAAACTGAAAAAGGCCCCACTGGCCCATAACGGCCAGTCTTTTAAAATTAGTCTTGAAAATTAAGAAAATGAACAATTAAATGAGGCAGCAAGGGCCCTTGGAATTTGTGATCCACTGCCCCCGGGCTTCTAATCCCCTCCATTCCCCCCCCCCTTCCCCATTAAGGGGGCTAAAGGTTGGGAAAATAGTCAACTTCCTGACTTCCCCCAATTGTTTTAAAAAACAAGACCCGATATTTTGGTTAATAAGATTCGTCAAAAAAAAAGGGAATGTGTTTACTAACCCCGAATCTTTGGGCTATTAAAACCCGCTACTGGAGCTTTGGGATCTTCCCCAAAGGGCTAGCGTGGGTTTTCCCCTCTAAAAAACATTTATTTCAGTTGTTGTGCGATCAGGGAAAAAATTACTAAAAAAAAAATTTCGGCGAAATTTTTAGGTAACTGGGTACATTCGTCTCTCCCAACCCTTTTGGGGGTGAGGGAAATGTTCTGCTCTGCCCCCAGCGTTGTTTTTGGGGTTTTTTATTTTCCCCAAACATGGCGCGGGGGCCCGCCGGAGACGCACAATCCGTCCCTTTTTTTAGCTTATCCCCGGGGGGGTGACAGGAACCCTTTATGGGGGCTGCAATACCGCAAATTTATACAGATACATTTTGGTATTGCTAACGAGGAGATTTTGTTTGAATAGCGCTGAATGGCAACGACGAGGAAACTTTTCAAATTTAACTTTGGGAAGTGTGTATGAGGCCCTGGGTACCCAAATACCGGAGGTCACTTTGACGGTTAATTTCACTGTGACCGTGCATTCCCGACTTAAACCGCCCTTACACATGGGAAGATTAGAAATTTAACCCTTTTAGGGGGATAATTTTTGGGAAACCGTCCCTTTCGAATGTCAAATCCCCCCCCTCCCAAAAGGCCCCTGTTGGGAGTTTTGGGGTACTGGGGCCCTCACCCGGGGGTACCCGAAGGAATCATTCTGGGAAAATGATTTTCCCTTACCCCTTTTTCCGGGCCCTACTAAATGCGCCCGAAATTTTGGGACCCCGGTGTTTGTCACATCGTGGGCCCAAAGCCGGACCTGTCGGTTTTGTGGGTCATTTTGATCACCCACGGGTCCCCCGTGGAAGGACAAAAAGGGAACATGGAACAACCCCGGAAAATGAAGCAAAAAAGAAAAGGGTTTGGGGCAGGGTTTTCCTTTTTGGGCGAGAAGGGGCGAAAAGAGCAGAGGGGATGAGTCAGCAGATTTGGGGGGGGGGGAAAAATCCTTCATTGAACGTAACTCAGGGGTTGGGGAAAAGGAAAAACCCCGGATGCGGTGAAGCGAAAGTGGAAAAACTTTAAAAGCCCAAAGCTTTTAAATTTTTTAAATTTGGGTGACAAAAATATTGGGAGGTTTGGGGTCCAGACCTTAAATTTTTTGGGGATGGTGGGGTCAGGGTTTTGGAAAAGGATTAAACGGGCGGCCCCCCAGTGTTTATATGAATGTTTGATGATGAAGCGGGGAGGTGGAGGTTTCCCCCGGGGCACGTAAAAGACTTTATGCAAACAAGGGGAGCGTCAGGAAAACGCGCTGTGCGCTAAAACCCCACCCGGAAGTGGCCCCACCTGCTCAGCCATGGGAAAAAAAATCCGGGGTAAGTTACGCAGAGAGGCCCACGGGCCCCAAGGGGGAGGAAATGGTTAAAAGCGTTCCAAAGGGGGGGAGAGGGAACGAAGTGTCATGAAACGATTGGGGCAAGACAGTCCATCAAGAAAAAAACCACTCTGTAGGCTTCAAATGCAGACATTGAACATTAATGGATTGTGGAAACAGAGAGAAAGTGTTATGGGTTTTGTGAAAATTTTTTGGGGCGTAATAAATTTGATGTGGTTGGGTTCCCGCAGGAACACAACTACAGACCGGCTATTAGTTGAAGGTGAAAAGGGTATAATTTAGGGGGGGATGCGATAAGGGTTTAAAAGGGGTTGCCCCTCCCCGGAAAAGGGGAAATAGCCCATTCATTTGTGAAAACAGTGGGGGGGGGGGGTTTTGGGGGGGGTGAGTGATTCGCGTGGATGGGGGGTGGGGGTAGGGTACAGAAAGAGTTTGGGGTTTGTGTGTATGGTTGGGAGAGGGAATGTGCAAATTAAAAAATAAATTTTTTGAAGGAAAGTCCTATATATTATTGCTGCTTTTTCCGGGTGTAAACTGTAATTGGGATGATTTTGGGAATTTTTGTATAAGGGTAAGGAAAGTGGAACCTAAAAAAGGGGCAGGGTATTTTTCGGGGGTTTGGGGGGGGAAATTTTTAAAAGGGGGGGGCTTTAAAGGGCTTTAGGGGGGGGGGGTTGTAAAAATTTTTTTTTGGGCGTGGGTATGCGGCTAGGCCCGATCGCTTTTACGTCCCCCAACATAATGTGAAACCAAATGGGGTGTGGTGGAAAAAGGCTTTTTCGGGTCACGGGGGGTAAGGGGGGACCTTGTATGGGAGGGGTTCCTAGAAGGGGGCAAGGTTATTTGGGAAATTAAAATTTAAACTGTTTTCGGGTGGGAAGTCATCAGTCTTTTTTTGCAAAATTTTGGAAACCGTTGGTGGAAGAGGGGCCTGGGGATGAGCCTTGGGAAATTGGTGGGGTCGGTGGCTAAAAAAACGCATCAGAGAAATTATATTTGCGTGGAGGGAATATAATCGGTTAAAGTATGGGGTTTTAAAAAATATCTTGAAAGGGGAGCGCGTGACTGTTAAAAAACGAGGAGGGGCAAGCTTTCATGTGCAGGGGCATTGAGGGTTTTAAAAGGGGAGATCAGGGGATTGCAAAAATTTTTTTGATGGTGCGCGAAAATTAAAAGGGAGGAAAAGGAAGGGGGGTTGGGGGGTTGGGGGCGGCCCTCGGCTTGCATGTTGGGGGCCAAGAAAGAGGAGAGTGACGATGAAAATGATGGGGGTTTAAAAGTTACATGTAGGGGTGGAAAAGGGGTTTTGAGCGGGTCAAACATTTGGGAAAAGACGGAGGGGATGAGTGGATATGTTAATTTCTTGGTTTAAAATCATATATGCAAAGCCCTGGGATCCGTGAATGGGTTTTGGGGAAAAGGGGGGGTATTGCAGTGTGACTTAATTTAAACTGATCGGGGAGGCCAAAAAGGTGGGGGGGCCCCCGATTTCGGATTTTTAGATTTGGGAGGCGGTTTGGGCGGGGGGAGCTTGAAAAAGGGGCCGGGCCCGGGGATAGATGGGGTCTGGGTTTTTTCTAGTAAGGTTTTTTAACATACTTTTAAGGGGGCTGCGGGAATTTGGGGAGCGAACGGGCAGCCGTTGTGGGGTTGGTACCGAAAGGGGGGCATCAACGGTAATGGATTTCGGGCTCTTTCGCCTTTTTTGTTGGAGAATTTTTAAATTAAAGGCCCGGTTTTAATGGGGTGCCAAATACTTTTACGTTTAAAAAAATTTGGGGGGTTCTGAGGGGTTTTTTTTGTAAGGTTTTTTAAAAATACTTTAAGGGTTTGGGTAATGAAAGAGCGGCAACAAAATGGGCCTTGTGGGGTTTTTGGTTAAAAACCCAAAGGGGGGGCATCAAAGGGAAAAGGGTTATTGGGGTTTTTTCGCTTATGTGTGGAGATTTTTAAATTGTTCGCCAGGGAAAAAAGGGAAAAAAGCAAAGGGATAGGTTTTGGTAATTTTAAAAGGGGGGAATATGGGGTTTCCAGGGGAAAGGGCAATGTATGAAGGGCATGGCATGATTTTTAAATTTTAAGAGAAACGGGGGGGGGTTGGGGGATGGAGTGTTTTGGGGTTAGATTGGGAAACCCGTTATGATTGTGCCCGAAAGGGGCCCTTTAAAGGAGGTTCATAAATTTTTTAAAAAATTTGCTAAATCTTTTTACAATCCAAAAAGGGACAACCAGCCTTATTCAACTAAAAATATGTTGGTTCTCCCCTTACCATGAAAACTTGCTTGATATGCCTTCTCTTCTTAAGACTTTTAATATTAAAGTTGTATTCAAAAATTTTGATACAGTAAAAAAAAACTTTTGATAAAGAATTCCCCCAAAATGCTGATGGATGTGTCTATAAGATTCCTTGTAAAATTTGCGATAAAGTTTATTACGGTCAAATGGTAAAAATCTCGAACTAAGATTAAAAAAAACATAAATATAGCTTTTGAACTGGACAAGATTCCAATGCTCTATTTATTCATGTAAGAGATTTTAACCATCCAATTGATTTTCAAAAAGTTGAGAAAGTAGTATAAAGGGAGTCCATGGTCGACGAATATTAATTGAATCTTTTTTTCATAAAAAAGCAGTTTTGACAATAATATGAATATTTCCTTTGGTTTATTAAATAAGATCCATTTATAATTAATAGAATTTGGGAAGAATTTAATAATACACTGGACAAATAATTTTTTAATTTTCTTGGGTAGAATAGTTTGTGGGTGAGTTGTGCAAAGGACCTATCCAAGTTGGGTCGGGGGGCGGTCAGGTGTTTAACCGTTGTGGGATCTGATAGTGAGGTGCTGGCCAGACCCCCTTTTATAGCTTCCTTGGATGCTTTACTTTCATAGTTCCTTGATAATGTGAGTAGTCACGAAACGTTGGAAATTTCTCTATTTCTTTCAGAGTGGTTGTTTTGCATATTCTGAAATCACCTGTTTACTGTGATCTTATTGCATTTTATATATATAAAATATATATATATATATTATAAATATATATATATATATATATTTTATATATATATGTCGTGCCGAGTAGGCAGAACTTTCGATCTTGGCTTAAAACGCAACGCTCATCTTGCCATACGACAAGTGAAAATTTGTGTATGCAATATTTCGCCAAAATCATTTGAACCCAACGAAAAAAAAATATTCACTGTGTTTGTTTAGTATTAAATTTTGTAAACAAGTCTAAAATATATTTAGTTGGGTTAGGCTAAAATAAATTGCGATTGTTATAATAAGGTTAGGTAAGTTTTCTAAGTTCCTTTTGGGTGAAAAATTATAAATTTTTACATCAACATTAATGAAAAATATATATCTTTAAACGCATAAGAGAAAATTTTAGAAAGGACTTAATTTTAAATGAGTTATTGCTGATTGACCAGTTTTACATATTCGGCACGACATATATATATATATATATATATATATATATATTATATATATATATATATATATATATATATATATATATATATATATATATATATATATATATTTATTTATATGACTTAAAATGACGTCACTCATTACAGAGCACCAAAAAATGTCCCCACATGTAGCGCCAGCCCCCTTCTGTTAAAATTTTGGAATGACGTATAGCCTATAGAGCTTTAGACAGAGATTGTTTCACTGGCTATCATGAGGCCTGAGTGACAGAAAAACCCAAGAAGTATTACAAATATATAAAAAATTAATGATTAAACGCTAAAAAATATTGTGATGATATTGGATCTGGGTATTGGGAAGTTATCAGGTTTAGTACAAGAGTCCTTCACTCACCTGTGGTCGAAGGATGTTATTGTTCACTTCGTTCCACTTCTTTACATCTATTTTGTTTAAGACATTTTCTCTGACATTTATTTAGTTCTCTTTTGTGTATTTTTCATTTATGCCCTCTAACTATTTAATTATCTTTAGTAAAACACTTTCTTCTGCCTGATTAAATTTCCTCTTGATCATTCTTTCACACGCAGGAGGCCAAGTTCTCGCTCTTAGAGATTCCTATCATCACAGCCAATGGTTTAGATTTGGACTCTCTCTGGTTTCCCTTTATCTTTTGCCAAGTATATTATATATATATATATATATATATATATATTATATATATATATTATATATATATATATATATATATATATATATATATATATATATATAATATATATACGTGTAAACATGTGCAGTATGCATATGCTTCATCATCAGTATTGCAACCTCAAACCTTGACCTTTTGAGCAGAAGTTGGCTTCCGTATCCCCGAGATTATGAGACCATATGTGTGATGTATTATTCCAACTATACAGCCATCCTTATACAAGAATTTCAGTTTATTATTCCAAACCAGAGTACACGAAATAGCACACGAATTACGCACATACGTCTACCGACTCTACAAGACAAGCTTATTTTTTTCATAAGCAGTTTTTCTCATAAATACAATATAATTACATTTTGATATGAAGAAAAACTTATTGTAAATACGTACAAGTAGGTTAGTACTGAAAGAGAAAGAATAATAGTGAATACAGTCGACTGACGATAACATTTGGACATACCATCATGGATGGAATTGTCTAGCATCTCTTTCGCTCAAAATTGAATGACTCATCTTCATAATCAGTCGAAAAAGTTACATACTGATTTTCATTGTCGACAATGACAGATTTCCAGACTAGGGAATCGTTCACAGAGCTTTCTGCCTCAGGATCAATGTTACCAGGTTAGGTTAGGTTAGGCAACCTTTATCAGGAAACAGGACAAGTTTCCTGACGCGGGACTTAGTCAGATGATGACCCGCCTTTGGAGCTTTGGTCATCTGACCGAGGCCTTCCGCTGGCTTACCGGTCCACCCCTTTAAAAATAATATAATTATGCTTTTTCTTTTTAATGTTACCACAGAACAGAACAGAGCAGAGGACTCACA
This sequence comes from Cherax quadricarinatus, assembly GCF_026875155.1. Taxonomy (NCBI): domain Eukaryota; kingdom Metazoa; phylum Arthropoda; class Malacostraca; order Decapoda; family Parastacidae; genus Cherax; species Cherax quadricarinatus. The sequence goes on along the minus strand of NC_069403.1, from coordinate 101,805,261 downwards.
GGTAAGGACCCACTAGTGGCGAGGGGCAAGTGAGGACAGGATGGAGAATGGATGGGGGAGAGGAAATATCGAAGAAAGAAAGAAAAGTGTCAGGACTAGACCCAACTGCTAATCAAGGGAAACAAATAAGTGCAGCAGTTTCACTCTCGGAAGCAAATCATTCGCAAGACTGGACGCGAAACAAGGCGTTGGTACTGTGGAAAGCTGACGCAAACGACATTCGCAAGCAATTCAGCATAAAACGCACAGAGAACGCCGCTCAATGACAGTGGCAGTTATAGAATTGTTGAAATAATAGTGCAAGGTAAGATATATATTTTAGAAGTAGCGAGGAGGTGCAGGGTCGTACAGAGTGAGGAAGAGATTTACATCATTGTAAGGATGCCTGACAGAGTCTCCTAAATAAGAAGTCCGGTAGTCATGGTATGTCTCAAGTCTGTCAAGTTATTTGTCACTTAGTGTCTTCCAGTACATGTTCAGAGCTGGTGTGTTAGTCGTAAGTTGGAGATTCGCTAGTGGCGAAATCGTCCCACCTCACTCCCAACACCCAACGTATTGCACGATTCTGGATATATATATATATATATATATATATAATATTATATATATATATATATATATATATATATATATATATATATATAAACACTGATCTCTGGCTGAAGGAGACTCGAACCTACGAACCATAGGATAAGGTACGCAGTGCTTTACCAATCTAACCCACACTGGACAATACATTGGCGTGTAGCTTGCGCTACACGTTTGATCCAAGGCAGCCACCTTTCAGGGAGAAGGCTTACAGCTTTTTCATCTCATCCCCTGCATGCATCAGCCTTACTAGAGATTTTAACAATGCAAGGAATTCGCAAGAGCAGATGAAAAGCTGTAAGCCTCCTCCCTGAAAGCTGGCTGCCTTGGATCAAACGTGTAGCGCAAGCTACACGCCAAGGTATTGTCCAGTGTGGGTAGATTGGTAAAGCATTGCGTACCTTATCCTAAGGTCCGTAGGTTCGAGTCTCCTTCAGCCAGAGATCAGTGTTAGTGTATATTTCGCCTGCTCTTGCGAATTCCTTGTATATATATATATATATTATATTATATATATATATATATATATATATATATATATATATATATATATAATATATATATATATATATATTACACAATTATAATACAATTTAAGTTTGTATCTGTAGTTGTTGCTGTAGGAAAATAAACTGGAATGACTTAGATATCTGACAATTGACTATAAGAAATCAATACTAAGAATATAATTATTAGGAAAAGAATATGATTGCTTTTATATGATCATTGAAGTGTGTTAAATAATAAGACTAACTTCGTTAATCTCATTATTATGAAGGCTATAAGTATGTGTAGAACAGAGGGTGAATGTGTGGGTATATGTATGACTGATTTGTTAGTTATCCAGTTAAGCCAATAGTGGAATTCAGTCCAAGAAATCTGTCTTCCCATTTGTAGATAATTGAACTTACCTCTAGTTCTTCCCATGGGGCAGTGTAAGCCGGTCGTAGGTGCATCTCTGATGAACTGGAGGATGTTGTAAGACCCTTCACACTGGTTACCCAACAGAACGTTCAAAAAATGCGCATTTAATGATACTGTTGATGGGCACTAACCTTCAAGAGGTGTGGGGGTTGAGGGTGCTTCTGTAGAGACACCTAATATACTTTGAGTGAATCACAGATCTAAAACTGGCTTTGTACACGTGGGCATCTAATAATTAGTTTTTTGGGTAACCGTGAAGGGGTATAATTCGCGTTGTAACGTTTTATCCAATGTTAAGAGTACTTCACTTCACTAAGGTCTGTCGTAGGATAAGTCATCCTAATTAACTAGGCTGTTAATTGATCGGCGCAATTAGGCAGAGTCTGGCCACCCGCCTTGTTCATATTTTTTTTTTGTTTTTTTTGACTAAAGTCTGGGTGAGCTGAGTTCCTGATTGCCAGTACAGTGCTACACTGTTGTCGTCAGTTTGTGTAGGTTGTGAAAGGTAATCATAGGTACTAAACTAAATTCTTTAAGTCTAACATTAGCTCAACATAAATACTTATGAGAAGTAATGCATTTTTAGCTTATAAGAACATAAGAACATAAGAATGTAGGAACACTGCAGAAGGCCTACTGGCCCATACGAGGCCAGTCTTGAAAATTAGTCTTGAAAATTAAGAGTGAACAATTAAATGAGGCAGCATCGGACGTTGGAATTTGTAGATCCACTGCTCGTCTTCTACTCCCCTCCTTTCCCTTCCCCCCTTCCCTAGTTAAGGGGTCTAAAGGTTCGGGAAGTAGTCAACTTCACTGACTTCCCACAATATGTATATAAACAAGACTGATATTTAGGTTAATAAGATTCGTCAAAAAACAGGACATGTGTTTACTAACGCGAATCTTGGTCATATGATGACCTGCTACTGGAGCATTTGGTCATCTGTCCAAGGACTAGCGGTGGTTTACCCCTCTAAAAAACATTTATTTCAGTTGTTGTGCGATCAGAGGAAAGAATTACTAAAAAAAAATTACGGACAGAATGTTAGGTAACTGGGTACATTCGTCTCTCAACCTTTGAGTGGTGAGGAAGTGCGCTGCTGCTGGCCCTAGCGTTGATTGGTGGCAGTTATATTTTCACAGCATGGCGCTGGCCAGCCGGAGACGCATCAATACAGTCTGTGTTGAGCTTATCCGTGGGGCTGTGACAGGAACTTCTATGGAGCTGCTACTACCTGCATTCATACGAGATACATATGGTATTGCTAACGAGGAGATATGTCGAGTAGCGCTGAATGGCACGACGAGGATCTTTGTCAAGTTTAACTTGGCAAGTGTGTATGAGGCAGTGGTGTACAAGTACCAGGAGGTCACTTTGATGGTTAACTACACTGTGACTGTGCGACTTCACGACGTATCTCGCCATTACACATGGGTTAAGATTAGAAATGTACCTTTCGAGGTGGATGATTCTGACATCCGTCTTGCGAATGTCAGAATCCCACCTCCCAACAGGCCACTGTTGGGAGTTGGGCTACTGGGCCATACACAGGGATACCCGAAGGAATGCATTCTGTGAAGATGATGTTACGTTACCCTATTCCGTCGTACGTAGTGCTGCCAGAATTTCGGACCCAGGTGTTTGTCACATACGCTGGGCAATGCCGGACCTGTCGGTTGTGTGGGTCATATGATCACCTAGCGGCTCTGTGTGGAAGGACACATGGCAACATGGAACAACGGCAACGACATGAAGCAGAAGAGAAGGGTTAGGAGCAGGATTTTCCTTATGGTCGAGAAGGTCGAGAGAGCAGAGGAGATGGAGTCAGCAGATGTGACGAGGGGGGGGACACTCCTTCATTGAACGTAGCCCAGGTGTTGGAAGAGAACACCCTGGATGCGAGTGATAGCGACGTGGAAGACTCATTAGCCAATGCTTTAAATGTGTTATTGGATGACAAAAGTATTGGGCAGGTTGAGAGTCCAGACCTAGTCTTGGGCATGCTGTGGATCAGGGTGTGGAACAGGATAAGCGGTCGGCGCAGTGCTGCGCTACCTGACTCCGAGGAAGTGCTCACACCTGCTCAGCGCACTGGGAAAAAGTCCTGGGTGGAAGTTACGCAGAGAGGACCCAGCGGCCCTAAGGGGCAGGAGTTGGTTAAGAGCGTTCCTAAAGGGGGGGAGAGGGATCGAAGTGTCATGAAACGATCTGGTGGCAAGACAATACCAGGGTCAAGAAGAAAAACCACTCTGTAGGCTTCAAGTGCATGACATTGAACATTAATGGATTGTGATCAGAGAGAAAGTGTGTATGGTTTAGTGAATATTTGGTGCGTAATAGTGTTGATGTGGTGTTCGTGCAGGAACACAACTACAGACCAGGCTATTAGTTGAAGGTGAATGGGTATAATGTGTATGTGGAGCATGCGATAAGGTTGAAAGGAGTTGCCATCATTCCATGGTAAGGAAAAACTAGCCGATACGAATAGGATTGCATGTGTGAAGTGGGGTAAGGATAGAGACTGAAGTGATTCGCGATGGATGGTTGTGGTGTAGGTACAGATGAAGTTTGGTGGGTGTAGTGTATGTCTGGCAGAGGAGATGTGCATATTAAGCAATAAATTTGTGAAGGATGTTCCAAGTATATTGATTTGCATCTTTGCCGGGTGTAGCTGTAATTGTGTAGTGATCTGGAATTGGTGTTGATAAGGCGTAAGGACGTGGAACCTAGAGGGCAGGGAATTGTTCAATGGGATTTATGGGGAATTATTAAATGGGGTAGGCTAACTCAGAGTTGAGGGGGTGGGGGTTGTAGAACTACTATTAGTTGACGTGGATATCGGCAGCTCTATCGCTTTGTACGTGCCCCGAACATAATAATATGTGAGCAGAGTGTGTGTGCGTTGGACACGTTTTTCGATCACAGGATGTACTGGTGGACCTAATTTGGAAGGATTGCCTAGAAGGGGTCAAGTTATAGGAAGTTAAATTGAAGCTGTTGCAGGGTGAGGATTGTCATCGTTTTTTGTGCAAATTGTGGGAACGGTTGGCTGGATGAGGCGCTGCTGGAATGATGCTTGGTAGTTGGTGGGAATTCGTGGCTAAATTGATCAGAGAATTTTTACTATTTGTCCGTGGAAAGGATATAATCGGTTAAAGTATGGGTTTTCAAAGTATCTTGAAGGGCATGCTAGACTGTGTAACACGAGGTAGGGCAAGCTATCATGTGCTTGGAACATTGAGGGTTAATTTAAAGGAGAGCATCAGGATTGCAAAACGAGTGTTTTGATGGTGCGACGATTATGGAAGTTTGAAGAATGCCTATGGGTTGATCCGGCCGTCGCTTGCTGTTGAGGGGCAGAGTGAAAGAGTAGATGTCGATGACAGATGATGGGGTTAAACGACATTGTAGGGTTGGAAGGGTATAGAGCGGGTCACAGCATGGTAACGACGAGGTATTGTGGATATGTAGATGCTTGTGTTAAGTCATATATGCCAAAGGCATGGGCATACCCCTTGAAAGGCATTTAGGGATATATGTGAGGGATGTGCAGTGTGAAACTTAATGAAAAGTTCGGGAGGCATAGGTGGGACCGCCGATTACGCTGAGTGTGAGATTTGGCTGGCGTTGTCTGGGGTGAGCTTATTAAGAGGCGCCGGGTCTAGTGGGCTGCCAATACTGTTTTTAGTATGAATGGTGGAAGCTCTGAGGTTTTTTTCTAGAGTAAGGTGTTTTAACATACTTAAGCGGCTGCGTGAATGGGAGAGCTAGCATACGGACAAGCGTTGTGGGGTTGGTGTACAAGTACAGAGGACTGATGGCTGTCAACGGTACATGGATTATCGGGCTCTTTCGCTTTTGTGTGGAGATTATAATTAAGCCGGGTATAGATGGGCTGCCAAATGACTTTTACGTAAAGAATTGGGGAGTTCTGAGGGGTTTTTTAGTAAGGTTGTTTAACATACTTAAGGCAGTTGCGGTAATGAGAGAGCGGCAACAGATGGCCATTGTGGTGTTGGTACCGAAAGGGGAGCAGTCAATGGAAATGGATTATTGGGCTCTTTCGCTTATGTGTGGAGATTATAAGTTGTTCGCGAGAATATTAGGGAACAGAGTCAAGAGGGTGATAGGTAAGGTAATTTATAGGGGGCAATATGGGGTGCCAGGAAGGTCAATGTATGAAGGGCATGGCATGATTTGAGAATTTATAGAGAAACGGGGGGAGTTGGGTGATGGGAGTGTATTGGCGTTAGATTGGAAGGCTGCTTATGATAGTGCGGAAAGGGAAGCATTATGGAGGTTCATGCATTGGCAAGGTTTTGGGGAAGAAATAATATCTTGGGCAAAATTATTGTATCATGGGGCGTAGATGAGGGTGCAGGTTAACGGGAGGCTAGGAGTTAAAATACAGATGCGAAGGGGACTGTGCCAAGGTTGCCCACTATCGCAAATATTGTTTGCGTGTATACAGGATCCATTTTATAGGGCCATTTGGAGGTGTGTTGCGGAAGGTGGGGAGGTAATGAACGGGGGGAGGGGGGCTGGTATCGTCGGTTATGTGGATGACACGACTGTTTTGGTGAGAGGTAATAGGGACTTGCTTAGGGTGGGTAAGGTGGTGGATGTGTTTGGGGAGGTTTCAGGGATGAAAATTAATGTTGAGAAGACTAAGTTTCTGGACCTAAGGGATAGTACACATGGGGATGAGGTGGTAGGGGGTGGGTGGAGTGTGGTGGATCAACTATTGATATGTGGGATAGTTTATGTGAGAGATACACGGGTGGCTCAAGAGGTGAATTCGGTGCGAATAGTGGATGGAGTATTGAAAAGACTTGGTAGTTTGAGGGCGGCGCAACTAACGCTGCATCAAAGAGTAATAGTGACGAACGTGCTATTGTACAGCAAGTTATGGCATGTGGTTGTCATGTACCCGCTGATGCGACGTGAGGTAAAACGTTTACAACATGGGGTTTTTAGGTTTATATGGGAATCAGGTTGCGAATGGTTAAGTAGAGCGGTGTTAACACTTCCGGTCAGTCGGGGAGGGCTGGGGTTTATACCTCTGGAAAAAAGGATGATGAGCGTGTACCTAAAACAAAGTTTTATAAGGGAGGGGGGTGGGAGGGGAGGTGGACTTGTGAGAGTACATAAGGATATGCAACGGTGGTGGGGGGGTAGGGATTTAATAGTTGGTGAGGCCATGTTGAGGTTTTTAATGACAGTGAGGGACCCATCGTGTGTTAAATTGCGGGTCCTCGAAGGAGTGGAAGGTAGGTCAGTGGTAGCTGCTGTTGATGGGGCATACCCTATGTATGCGTGGAGCGAAATACGGACGCGTCTAAAACAATTACGTGTAAAACCGGGTGTTCGGGAGGTAATGTTTAGATTTTTACATGGGATTTTGCCGTCTAGGGTTGTCCTATTCAACAGGAGGATAAGGGAGGGAGGGGAATGTAGAGCGTGTGGAAGTATGGAGACAATTTTTCATGCGGTATATTTTTGTTATTTTTGTGACTGTATAGAAGTGGTGCGGGTCTGGTTAGGAAAGGTGTTTAGGTTAGTGGGTGGGAGAGGGTTGCAGGTGTTGCGGGCTTTAAGTTTGGATATAGGTCGGGTGAGTAAGATGGTGGAGAATGCAGTGGCGTATTTGGTCACGGATTTTATTTATACGTCATGGGCCATGAGGGAGGTGGGCGTGGATGAAAGGATAAAGGTGTTAGCTGCGACATTTTACAAAACTAAGTGTCGTAATAGGGAAATTTACGGAGGGAGTTGGGAGAATGCTTTTACTGAGGGCTATCAGAGTTTTAGGTTGAGGGATTTATGGGATTTACGTGCAATGTAAGGGGTTGCGGCGGGCTGGCTTCCCGATAAGGATAGTGTGAAAGGGTTTAGTGTGGAAGAGAATGAATATAGTACTGAGACATAAGTGTCTTTGACCGTGTGAAGAGCGGGTTGTGTGTTGTGAACGATACAAGTTCTTCAATTTAATTATTAATTATGCAATTGATAAAGGACGACAGATGTCGTAGTGTGATGGAATATTATATATATGAAACGAAATTATTGACAATGTGGGTGCACTGTGTGAATGTAAAATCTATATATAAACATGAGGTATTGAGTGTGGTAGGAAGGCTTCAGTATTTATCAAAGTGTGAAGGTCATGCACTGTTACGTATTATGTAAAAAGAAATACATCTTAGTAGTGGTTTTAATGAATGGTTGAAATATTTACAGAAAAGCTTGACTCATCTTGTGTTTTTATTACATATTGTTTTTTCATGGGAGCTCTATAGAGCCCGTAGGTTTAGGTTACCTTTGAGATGACATATTGTATGGTATTTGATGGATGACATAGGATTAAGTTATTGTTTGTTTTACTGGTTGTGTTGTAAAGTGTATGCTTCATATGTATATATTTATACCTTCCTCGAGAAGGTGATATGTTTGGGTGTCTAGTAGATATACGTTGTAAATGAATCATGTAGAATTGATTTTTATATTTTATCAATATATTGAGTTATACTGAACGTATCATGTTGTTCAATATGGAATAATGAAAGCATTTCATACAATATAAAGTTAAATATAAAGATTGTTACGTGTCAGGTGGCTTGACACGCAAAAAAGGGGGAGGGGTAGTGTTTTCAGAATGTAAGGTGTACATTCCGTGGCAGGATGTACAGTCAGGAATTAGATGTATCTGCCAAGGGGCCTTTAGGTTAGATTTAGTGTTCCAGACATAATGTCATTACTCCAAGGATTGGAATGGTCATTGTTTACTGTACAGATTTGTGTCTTTCAGATGTACCATATTAATTGGAAAGTACATGTACTATGCATAATTTTGCAATATATATTGTAAGACTTATTGTTGTAATTGAGGTGTGTATTGATTTCTTTTTTTTTCACCACTGTTTTCGCTATGTAATTTGTCGTTTGCTTTTATGTACTATGTATGTCTTTTAAATAAAAATATAAAAAAAGCTGGGTACAAATGCAACTAATGTGACTTTTTTTGTGGCAAACGATTGGAATAATTCAGAGTGAAGCATAAGTCGATAATTCAGTTAAATAAGTGTTGAAGATTTAAGGGGAATCAGAAAAGGCATTATTAAGCCATCAAATATAATTCAAAATTTTCAACGAGATCAAAGAGATCAAAGACGCCAATTTCTAAAAATACACAATCACATTAAGCTTCAAACCCCTCAAAAGTTGCATTTTCACGTTTTGAACGTTTAATCAGATGCGGCACTCAGAAATTATCGCCTGAAAAGCAGTATTCCAATTTTTCGAAATTCTTCCGAAAAACATTGAAACGGTCCTCACGCAGGCTAAAATTAATCCAAACTTTTCTTTATGATTGACCAGCATTTAAAAAAGTAATATAGTAAGTTTTATATAAGTGAAGTGTACATAACATACAAATACTTAAAAATTTTCTTGAGGGCATGCTGATGTTACATAAAAGAAATAAAGATGATTAACTTAGGTTTGATTAATAAAAGTGACACATGATAAATTACACAACCTAGCATAAAAGTGACACATGATAAATTACACAACCTAGCATAAAAGTGACACATGATAAATTACACAACCTAGCATAAAAGTGACACATGATAAATTACACAACCTAGCATAAAAGTGACACATGATAAATTACACAACCTAGCATAAAAGTGACACATGATAAATTACACAACCTAGCATAAAAGTGACACATGATAAATTACACAACCTAGCATAAAAGTGACACATGATAAATTACACAACCTAGCATAAAAGTGACACATGATAAATTACACAACTTAGCATAAAAGTGACACATGATAAATTACACAACCTAGCATAAAAGTGACACATGATAAATTACACAACCTAGCATAAAAGTGACACATGATAAATTACACAACTTAGCATAAAAGTGACACATGATAAATTACACAACCTAGCATAAAAGTGACACATGATAAATTACACAACCTAGCATAAAAGTGACACATGATAAATTACACAACTTAGCATAAAAGTGACACATGATAAATTACACAACCTAGCATAAAAGTGACACATGATAAATTACACAACCTAGCATAAAAGTGACACATGATAAATTACACAACTTAGCATAAAAGTGACACATGATAAATTACACAACCTAGCATAAAAGTGACACATGATAAATTACACAACCTAGCATAAAAGTGACACATGATAAATTACACAACCTAGCATAAAAGTGACACATGATAAATTACACAACCTAGCATAAAAGTGACACATGATAAATTACACAACCTAGCATAAAAGTGACACATGATAAATTACACAACTTAGCATAAAAGTGACACATGATGTATTACACATAAAAAGATTGTTTCCCCTCGAAGAAAACACATCCACACAGTCAGTTTAAATCCGACCAAAAGATGCATTTTCCAGTTACTGCACAAAACTCCAACAAAATTTGTTCCTACACAGCCTTAATTCAACGTTCCTTGCATTTCAAACGATGCATCAATCCCTGAAGATTGATGACGTTCACAGTTATTAAAATTTAATCAGAGAAAAGCTCTAAGCCCATAGAGGCTTTATCACGCCTATGGAACGGGAGACATTCAAATTCATTTCAAGCAAGGTGAGTCTAGTTCCTTGGATCAAGATCCCTCATCGAGGTTATAAGCAGCAAAATGGCTGATAAGAGAAGCATAGTACACTGGACACCCTCGCATGCAATAATCCATGAATCTAATCAGGATATATTACACAGGCGGTGAAATTTGAAGCGTTCTCGAATAGTAAACGAAAATTTGTGACAAATCAAACGAAAATGTTGCTGAAAAATGTTTCGGTAATTATGAGTTTATCCTCGTTAAGCTGGACAACGACAATAATTTTTATTATACTTTTCACAATTACATTTTATTTAAAATTCTCTACAGTCCTTTAAGAACAAATATTTTATTTTTGTTTTTATAAAATCGATAAATTGACACCCAAACAGCTCGAAATTAATTAATCCTTCTTATTATGAAATTCCTTCATTTATTGTGTGGTGATCAGTAGAGGCATTCATTAGCTAGTACACTGGAAACAATTTGCTTAATAAATGTGGCAAATTTAAATTTACACATCTCAAAGAGAGTAACAAACTGCGTTTTAATAAAGCCCAACAGTGTTTAAAGCCTGAAGTTTTTAATATTTTCAGTAAACTTTAAAATTTGCCCTTATTCGGACTAAACGTATTGACAATCAGTCTTATTATAGAAAGCACCGTCAATAACATTTTGAACGCAATCAGGTGAAGCATCGTTAGTTATTGAATAACTGAATTTTACTATTTAATAAAATTGGTAAATTGGGACTAGTGCCACTCACAGCAGCGTGAACCTTGTGTTCAGGAAATCATCATAGAACTATCTTGGCCCTAAGATGCTTCAGCCACGAAATATTAAAACCGAAATATTAAAACGGTTGTTGTGTCACACTCTTTTTAAGATAATATCGTCATATCTACTCCTACACATTTTGAATTTCACTCTCCTCAGTCTTTTTAGTTTTTGACTCCATATTTAAAACATTAGAAGCTACTCCATTGAGGATTTTGGAAGTTATGCGAGCCATACCAGAATGCAGTGAATGGTTTAACAACTTCATAAGGAACGTGAATATGCCAATTGTTCTTAATCATAATTATAGTCATAATATATAATCTATAAAAGGTACCTTTAATTGTTTCCTGAAAATTTTCGAAATTAACTTGTTTATAACTTGAGAACACCTCGTCCATTCAGTTTCAAAGTTTCAATACTTGTATATGGTAGCGAGAACCCAATTCTTGAAACATTTCGCATGTTCACGAGCCCTATGACTAAAGATGTTGAACCCATTCTCAGCATCCTGGAATGGCTGGGATAAGTTTCAAAATCCTCAGATGCATTCTTTCAACATTTAGAAGAGTGCCAAAATATTGAACGACAGCTGAGAGTGATATTTAAATGTGTAAGTTGAGGTTTGACAATTATAGGTAATATAGTACGAATTTTGTATTGCCGTTAAATCATGTTAAATAAATATTCAGTTTACCTCTTCTGGAGAGCGGCAAAATTTAAAGATTGATGCATCCTAGGGCCAGGACAGCACATATTAAGTTTCTTTTGCATGCAGTTGGACTAGTAAAAATGTAAAAAAAAAATGGAAATCATTGCAGCCATGCTCATTGCTGGAGAATGACTCTCTTGATCACAGGGGTCACACTGCCAATTTTATTGAATAAAGGGTGATTTTTGTTTATTATTTAATGACTAAGTAATGCTTGATTGTCTTGAAAATATTATTGACGATGATTTCTGTAAGATGGATGACAACCCCATAAGTTTAGTCCGAGAATTAAACGTAGTAAACTTAGAATCGTTGCATTTAGGTCAATGATTTAACATATAGGCTTTAACGTGTTACCAATGGAGGGTTGTATCAAAGCACAGATTCTCACTCACTTTCAGATCTATAAATTTCAGTTTGCAAATTTTTTTACGCAAATTGTGCCCTAAGTAATAACTAACGAATGTCACTTCTGATCAATGCTGGTGCATCTTAATGAGTATTCTTTTTATTAATTTTGTTTTGGGTTGGTGCCAGTTTGGCATTTATTTGCCAATTTCAGGAAATTGGACTTTTTTAAATAATCAAAATCAAATACGTTCTCATACAGGTTTGTAGGGAACTTTATATAGAGAACGCCATGTTAACTCAGCTGTAAATTTTCAGCTCTTGTGTAATGTATCAAGGTTAAGATTCAGGGGACTATTTGCATGCGCGGCTTCCCTATACACAGTGCAACAAAGCCATTCCTTAATTTTCTTTCTGTTTGATAAGGAGTGACAGACTCCTCTAATAGGCTTCAAAATTTCAACACTAGTGTATCCTACTTAGAAGATGGTTGGTATATTGAATGAAGTGTTCAGAAGTCATTTTTACTTAATGTCTCTCCGCATAAGAAATAAATCACAGTGTTTGACTATAATCAAGTTAAATCAGCTTAATGTTCTTTAATGTACCTTAAATGATTGTGAAGCCACAAAACCATTATCAAAAATTTGTATGTACACAAAGATTTTATAAAATTAAGTGTGTAGGCCCTAATTCGCTTTTTTGTGCAGAGCCGAAAAATTAAATTACTGTTTTTTAAGTGATAATTTCCGAGTGTCCTACCGGATTAACTTCAACCATTCCAAGAGAATAACTTAATAACTCAGCTTCCGTACTGCTTCAAGCTCAATGTGCTTGTGTATTTTAGGATATTAAACTATGAGGTTTCTGTGAAAGGTCTGAATTATATTTGTTCTGTGTAATATCGTAATTTGTCATTTTTATTAAGAAGTTATGAAATTATGAACTTGTGAAAGCCTCTTCTAAATACCTTTGAAGCTTCAAAGCAAATATGTAACCTATACCACTCTGCACAATTCCAGTCGCGTGTATTGAGACACTAGGGATTAAGTTTTTGGAATACGAGGATAACTTTGTCGGATTGTGTATATATCTAATTACATTAAATTTCAATTTGATTATGGGAAAACATTCGTTCACAGTCAGTATTTGAGACTGGTTCACTAAGAAAAGCTCTAGCAAGTTTAAGAGAATTTGATAACTTTCACTCTTGTGAAACTTAGACCAAAATGACTCAGTGTTAGTTTCATTTCTATTACTGCATATTTTCCTGTTACTTCAAATTTAGTTAAATTATTCCAGATTTAAGCCAAGATGTGCCAGATTCACACTAGAATTATGCTAAAATGTAATATTCGATAATTTTTTGTGAGCCTTAAAAACGCTGCTCGTATTATGATGAAAGCATAAACTCATGGTAACATTGCTGTGTATCCTCTGCTTGTACTGCTATAACATAATCTTATTACATTCATTTTCTGCTAACTATGAGAACAGGCTGCCCAGGCACCACTTTAATGGGTAAATTTTCCTAGTATCTCCGACATTCATTAGCAGTTAACTCTGAGAAATTTATTTCACATGCATGTCCAAAAGGAGCTCGCGTAGTGTGAAATTATGTTGTTAAAGAAAATTAAGTAGGCAAAATTAGGTCTTTAATACATGTTTGCTAATTAATCACGGAGTTTGTCAATAGGTAAAATAAAATCACCTTAATCAAAGTTAATATTTTCCAGTACGAGCCAAATATGTAATTTTTTGTTACCAAGTTTTCAAACAGGTTGATTAAAATCAATAAAGCTTACATTAGAGGCAATAGAAAATAGCGACTTTCACTTGAAGAGTGAAACTAGAGATTGTGCGAGTAGCAAGTGTCTCTGAAATATCGCTCCATTGCAAGGTGAGAAAAAAAAAAGAAGAAAAGGGAAGGAAACAGATGATGATTAGTGCCAGCTGAGTACTGGTGAAGAACTACATCCCATGACTGCTAGTACAGCAGCGGAGGTGAGTGTTTTTTCCTTAGTCTTGCCCTTTAAAAAGTAGAGTAAAACAAGAAAAATGAGAGGAGGGATGACTAGGTGAAGATAGATGAATTTCTATTGCCCACTTCAAGCCACAAGTGTGGACGGAAGGTCACGAGAAAGAAGAGAATTCAGGCAACGAAGAAGACTACACACAAGGATAATAAGAGGACAGAGTATCTACCCAAGATAAATAAAAAAAGAAGCTAACTATAGTTTATTGAACAAGTTCGGTCATATACTGCAGACAGACGAGGTAGAGTAATGGTGGGTGGAGTGACCAGTGGAAAGATTCCACAAGTGAAAGTAGGTCTTGTCTATACGTTAGACTAGCTTGAAGAATTCCCTGCATCAACATCCCAAGATGTTGTTGTGTCTGAAAGAATTTGTAAAAATGGGTTATAATACTGACACGTTGATAAGTGAGACACTTACGCAACACTTCAGAGTTTACAGTTTGGGAACATTTCGCTGGTCAATGACTTCCTCAGTATATTAGAGAGATAAATGGTTGAAGATGAGAAGGAATGTGAAATAATTAGTCCTTCAGCTTGGAGTCGATATGTTCAGTACATCAGTCTTGATAAAAATACAGCACTCATATTAGTATCATTCTCATCTTGTTAGATATCAGAATGTACGTTGTTTGCTTTAAAACTGCTCATTTCCTTGGATGCATTGATTTTTGTACTGCTAGTGAGAAGGGTCTCCAAACCGGATGAGAATGAAATTAGTCCCTGAGTTTACCACTCCCCAAATGTGCCCGGCGTTAGGTGGAAACATGTCTTGTGTTGTACATCTTGTGACAGAGAGATGTAGTGGTGTAGGACGTCGAATGCTTAAATTGAAGGGAGGATGGCTAAAAGACTCGGGTTCAAACCCTGAGTAGTAGCAGTATGTTTTTTGCTTTAAAAAACTTATTTCAATTGAGGAAGCGATATATATATATATATATATTATATATATATATATATATATATATATATATATATATATATATATATATATATATATATAAATATATATATATATATATATATATATTTTATATATATATTATTTATATATATTATATATATATATATACATATTTTATATATTATATATATATATATGTCGTGCCGAATAGGCAGAACTTGCGATCTTGGCTTAAATAGCAACGCTCACCTTGCCATATAGGACAAGTGAAAATTTGTGTATGCAATAATTTCGCCAAAATCATTCTGAACCTAACGAAAAAATATATTTCAATGTATTTGTTTAGTATTAAATTATTGTAAACAAATCTAAAATATATATAGTTGGGTTAGGCTAAAATAAATTGCTCTTGTTGTAATAAGGTTAGGTAAGTTTTCTAAGATTCTTTTGGTGCAAAATTAAAAAATTTTTACATTAACATTATTGAAAAAAATATATCTTTAAAAAGTATAAAGAAATTTTTAAAAAGGACTTAATTTTAACTGAGTCCTTGCTAATTGCCCAGTTTTACATTTTCGACACGACATATATATATATATATATATATATATATATATATATATATATATATATTATATATATATATATATATATTATATCGTATATATATATATATTATATATATATGACCCCCCTTCGCAACCCCCCCTTTGCGACCCTCGTCGCGCCGCGCGCCCGCCCGCGCGCCCGCCCGCGCCCTTCGCGACCCCCGCCCGCGCCTTCTGCTGCGCCTTCTGCAGCGTCGTCCGGATCGCCCCCGGGCGCTCGATTTTTTTTCCGATTTTTTTCGAATTTTTTTTAATTTCTTTTCTTGTGCTTCCATCTCCTCGGATCAAATTTTTAAGGTTTCCCTTCCGACTTTCACCCCCACCCCAAAATTTCTCGAAATCAAAGTCTCCATCTCCTTGGATCAAGTTTTTTGGATTTCCCCCTATGGGGTTTCGAAATTCTTATGATCTCCTCGAATCAAGTTTTTTTGGATTGTGTGGAGAAATTTTCTCCAGGAGGGGGGTATCAGCCCCTTCAGCCCCTTTCAGCCCCCTTCAGCCCCCTTCAGCCCCTTTCAGCCCCCTTCAGCCCCCTTCAGCCCCTTTCAGCCCTGAGGGGCCACTCAGAGGGGGCGAGCGTCTTGTTTACTGCTAGAGTGAGTAATTGATCACAGATGTCGTATGCGTAATCAAGTGACCTCTGATCCTTGCAGGGGTGTTGCAACGTGTATTTTTATAAGAGACAGTACATCTCTTACTTAGCAGGACAATTAAGGAAAATCCTGCTCCCACTTTATTACCATAGTAAAGATAAGTGTACATTGTTGTCTATGATTAAGACAGCAAGAAACAAACATTCTGCTTTGCTTCATCGAGGAATTGACAAGGATGAAAGGTACTAGGTCAGCGTTTTTTTTTTTTGTGCTAGGGCAGTGACGGCATGGAGCGCTGGGGCGTCGGGCAGACTAACTTTGACTCTACTACGAGTAACACTGACGCCAGGATAACCAACAAAGAACACTGATCTGTGCGTTAGTGTGAGCAAAGTGTCTCTAACACAAACACTTCAGAGAAGTGTGATCATCTTCTCTTGTGATACATTGTGAACAATAAAACCAAAGCTTGTGGAACATAGTGTACCAGTGTGCGTATCCTAGACAATGGAAGACGTGGACATCCAAGGACACTTCAGCTTCTATCAAGTCACCGATATCTGTCGAAGGTGTTGAGAACACCATAGCTCACGTTACAAAGAGCAAGGTATGTTACGAATTTCTTGTAGATCGGGGGATTGCGCAATTCTTGAGTCACAAGGAGTTTGTAATCAACCTATAATCGGCAGTAAGGTGTGGACTTTTGAGTCCAAACAAGTAAGTATGTCAGCCATCATCGAATGAAATATGCTGCCATAACACCCCCTAGGGGTAATATATTTACAATTTGTATCTCTTGACAGCCCACTGTTGTGATGGTTTCGACAGCATCTAGACCTCGTCTGCAGGGACGGCTGTGTAGACGATTTGCTGTCATTTATCAGCTAAGTGTTCATTATATAATTATATCTTAGCTGGTAAGGCCAAATTCTCAACAGAATTTTGGTCGTGCTTCGAACCGGAGAAAGACCACACTGTGGTCCAAATATGTTGTACTACAGTGTACAAATAACCTATGAGCCAAGGTCCTTCGAAAAAAGCTGTAAAACTAGTGTTTTACAATATAAATCAGTATAAATGAGTCCCTCCAGACTCAATCACAGAGAATGGGCAGCCAAAAGAAAACGGGCGCTCACCCAGCGGACACCCAAAGAAAACGGGAGCTGGGTGACTCACCCACACCCTGCAACCACTGCTCCAATCTGGCGAAATCGCTGATTAATACAACAACTACTCAAATGATGTTGTTTGTGTGAGTGTATATACACACAGTGTTTATAATGTTTATAGACAGAAATTAAGAGACAAGATTGTGTTAAAGTTTGTTTCTTATAGATCTACCTGTTATATTAAAGGAACTTATATATAAAGTGTAAGCTTTCAAATATATATTAACAGTGAAATTTATATATGTGTAAGTAATATTCACGTGTGATTACAGTTATACAGTGACATTTATAGTGTATAGTGAATGAAGTGTATAACATCGTTATTTACGATTAATTATCCTGGCTGGGTGCACAGCAAAACTCTTAGCCATAAACACAGACACATGTATGTGTGAAACCCTCATGGTCAGTTAACCCTGGGTTAAGCTTAGTGGGGTCAGTGAGTGTTGACTCGATTATTGCTGACGTCTTAAGATAACAAAAACTCAGCTCTCATATAGCAGTACAGTTGTTTTAAACACTCTAAGTGTGGTGCTAGTACATTTTCAGTTAACATTAACAATGGCTCTGTTTGAAAAACTCAGTTTCAATCTTTACAGGACTTAGATTACACAATTAGAAAAATCTAATTTCAGTCTGTCTAGGATTATACTCAAGATACAAAACATAGATTTTGTGTCTTGTGGTCAAGTTGAATTATTTACACAACGTCTGGAAATAATTAATTCAGGACTATTAACATTATGAAATATAATTTCTTGAATCAGTCAATCTGAGATGAAATTTATAAATGTTTTGGTTTACTTTTAGTGTTTAGGGATTCAACAATTATGGTGGACAGGAGTAAGTACTGGCTATCTGCCGCCACAAAACACTGTTCACTGAGGGACCTAACTGTAACTAATGGTCAAACATTGTTACACCCTTACTTACACAGTGTCCACATTACCATGTTACCTACATTGTCATTACCTATTTTCCATGGGTCATAATTATGAAAGAATTCATTAGTGGTTTTTTAATCCATAGTAAATTCACCGGAACTGACATTAGATGAGATTTGGTTAAGTTCAATTACCTTAAATAGTCTTTGTGGGGAGTAACCCTTTGAAACGGATTAAGGCATTTCCGGTGGTTAAAGGTAATATCATACTAGCCTTACGTTGTTAGCTCAGACAATACTTCGATGATGACAAGGCTAGATAGTTCTAGGAGGTAGACATGCAGCTTAATATCAAGCTTGAAGCCATCCCAAACATTGTTATTCAGACTTTCTGGCATTTAGAATCACATTAGACATTAGTCTTTATCTCTAGGTGCTAAAAATATGACCTAAGACATTGGATTGGTTTAGCTGTGGTATTGTACAGGATATAGTTGTCACCACAAAATATAGAACGATTAAAATATTATGTTCATATAAACGTTATTTCTACTTGTGAAGAAATTAGCAATGGTGTACAATCATTTGTTTCATGCATGCAATCAATCGAAGACAAGATGAAAAATCCATAATCACGTGGATAATATAAACCTTTCAAACTCAGTATTTAAAATGGTTTTACCTACTCCCACTAAAACCACATAATGGGAAAATCCCATAATAGGATTTATCAAGCTGTGAATACAACAGGACAGGAAAACATAACTGTCACACATAAACGTAGCTCCAATAATGTGTCTCTTGTGATGGAACACATTGGCACAGTATTGTAGGATACCACATCAATTGGTTGGCACGTAAACAACGTGTTTTCGTCAGCTGAAAAGATTGCATCAAGTGTTTAGGTGAACACCAAGGAGGAAAAATGATTCACTGTAGAAGTGTTTTAAATGCAAAAAGGGTAGCATCATACAGCATTATGCCCAATTACTTTTTGCTGAAGAGCAGACTTCCACAGAATCAGAAAGTCAACAAGCGACAGCTTAAATGTGAGAGATATGTTTTAAAGCAACTGTCTCTCCCGATAGCTCGAGTTGGTTATCTAATAAATTACACAAAAACAATGTGCTAACACTATTTGATCAAGGCTCACAAAGGTCCATTCATAGGAAGATTCAGTGTAGCAGCAACTGAAAACATAAACAACCCTATGCCAAAATAAGTTAGATTTTAGCTGGTTTTTTCCACAATTCTGGTAAACAGACATATGACCTAGCAAAAATCATGTAGGTCTATGGAAACAGGAAAAAGGACAGTTAGGAAGCTGTGGTAGTAGATTGATGTGCTAAGGTCCTCACTCAGTGCAGATCCAATGTTTAAAAGAAAACAGTTGCTGCACTGATTGCAGCTAAGGTCAAGTTAGCCGTCATGACATACAGGACGGACAAAATTAGTCAATTGATTTATTCATTGGAAGTGTTTTTATCTCTGTTTTGTGCATATTATAGTAAAGGTAACATGATGTTACTTGCTGAAACACAGCAGGAGGCAACTTGATATGTGGCTCCATTCCCTCTCAAAGTGGGAAAAGAAGTGTTATTGATTCAGTGGAAAATGTACTAGTTACGAGAATAACGCCCTGATCATGTACCTCAGCAAAAATTATCATTCTGGAAGTTAATGATGAACCTGTTGATAAGTTGTGGGATTTTGATGCGATAGGTATTGATGTATTTAAACCAAGTCCACAAGAGTTCAGAATTATACCTATATTTGGACACTGTCAAATATAAAAGATGGACAGTATTGGGTTAGGTAGGTTACATGGAAATTAAATCCTCCACATCTGCCTAACAATTATCGCATGGCTTTTCGGACAAATGAAAAGCACTAAACTAACATGAGCTCAGGAGAATCCAGAGCTTTGACGTCTATGATATATCATACAAGAACTTGTTGGACAATTAAATTCATTAGGAAATAGTCGATAGATAGTTGAAGACAAACGCTCATTATCCCCGGGCAACATGGAGTCAGAAAAGGATTCTGAAAAACTCCACTACGTGTGTATTATAATTGCAGGCACGTGCTAATAAAAAAATAGATGTAGCATTGTCGTATTGGGACTGTCTGTGATGACCGGACCCTCACTAACTGTGAAGCTTGGTTGACGTGCTTATGAAATTTTCGCAAAAACCCATATATGCCATACACGGCTGATATTTCTCAAAGCTTCTTAAGAGTAGGACTACAAGAAATTGATAGAGATTATACTCGATTCTTGTGGCCTTGTATTCTCCACCATGATCCTCATAGTACCATGTGATAATTTATCGTTTCAAATCAGTATTATTTGGTGCAACATTCCTCTCCTTTATCTTACTATGAAGCTACTCTAAATATACACATTTGAAGAATTCTGAATGTCCTTCAAAGAAGTCTTAAAGAAATGTTTCTATGTGGACAAATCTTCAAGGTACTGTGTATAAAGAGGAGGATTTGAAAATCACCTTATCAGAGAAAAGCTAACAAGGAGATTGAAAGAAAGCAAATATGCCTCTAAGGATGTGGAATACAAATTCACAAGCAATTAAGGGAAATTTTCAAAGATAGATTTCCCTGAAACTGAAATTCCTTGATTGCAACTATGATGCTGGGACTTTAAATGGAAACAACAGGAAGATACTCTGAGTCTCAAAAGAATAATTACAATAAATCTATGACAGTACACTCACTAACACGTGTTTACTGTCAGAGGTATTCACAATGTTTTTTGAATTCCTTTAGGTCTCGTCTCACCAATTTCCATAAAAGGTAAAATGCTATGCCAAGATGCATGGAAAACTCAAAATTGGATGGGATGAGAACTTGCCTCTAGAATATGAGTCAAGCTTGGGATGAAGATATCCAAGGAGTTTAAACAACTTCATCAAATTAAATTTCCCAAGACAAATAGGTCAAGAGGGGGAAAAATTACACATTACATGCTGTTCTGTGATGCGTTTCATACCAGAGGGTTATGGCGATGTAGCTTACATGAGTAATGCTGAAGGTAGTACTCTAATTATTCAAAAGGCCAGGGTTGCACCCTTGAACGTCAGGACAGTACCACATTGGAAATGACAGCACTCTATGTAGGTACAAAATTAGCTGTCTATTCAACAAAGTACTTGATCATCTCACTAATGGAGGAAACCGTGCTCGGATGTGATAATGAGGCAGTTCTCCATTGGTTAAGAAATATTAAGAGTAAGTTGGTCTATGTACAGAATCAGAGTAGCAGAAATTAAAGAGATGCAGAGAGATTATCTCTTGCTCCACGGTCTCTACCCAAGAGAATCCAGGATGACATGTTGTAACGTGGTTGTCCACTCAGGAAATTTAGTGATTAATAAATTATGGCTCCACGGTCCGAAACTGGCTCTCTAATGGAAATATCTGGCTCAGGCAATACAGTCACTATTATGCCTGATGAAACAGTCTGCTTGAACCAGCCAGAAATAAGTTGTGTAAATACTGTCAGACCACACCAGAAAAATATAGTCTTTGATGGATCTAATTACTCTTCTTGGGTTTAAACTCTTAAGTGTTACAAACATCTTGTCTTTATTCATTAAAGGAATTAAAACCGTTGATTAGGAATGTCTTGAAACCCATTATTTAAATATGGGTGAAACTATTACTGAAAGCGTTTTCTCTACGAATTTAAATTTTCTAGAAAAACAAGATAAATCCCCAAAGAAAACCTATATTATGATAATTTCTTTAGGACTTATCTCGACTAGGAAAAGATTATAAGATGTCGAGAGTATTCATATATTATTTCACGACCTAATGAAGCCATTACATCCAATATTGATCCCATGTAATCATTGGCTTATTACAAAAATGTGTGTGCAAAAACGCCCACTCAGTAACGTGTTACATGGTGGGGTAAGTAGCGGACACACTTTGTCGATAGGCAATCCTACTGGATACTCAAGGTCGACAAAGTGTGAAAAAAAACAATAAAGGACTGTATTACTTGTCGTCTACGATTCTGCGAGTATGTCAGTATCCAGGTCCACACCTCATATCACCTTCTGAAAGGTTTGTCTATATCCACTCCCTTTTGAGGTGACAGGTGTAAGATTATTACTGGAACAATAATTTTAACCTACATGTTGACAAAGTTCCCATCAAGGTGCTACATCTGTTTGTTCACTTGTGCTACAACTAGAGCACAGTACATCTAGAAGTAGGCCACTGAAATGTCTGCTGAACCTTTATCAAATTATTCAGGAAGGTTTGCAGGCAGAAGGGATGTCCAGATGATGATTCAGTTAAATAAAATGCAACGATCTTGTTGCTGGTGCTGTTATTAAGGCAAGATCTTTGTTCATCCAGGAAGTTACAAACAGATGCTGAATCAACGTCAGATGTCGTTGGAGATACATTCTCCCTAAATCTCCATGGGCACGGCGGATTTTATGAAAAGAATGATCGCTTTGTAATGCGATGGTTTAAGAAGACTCTTCATCGTCAGAGAATAGACCTTAAAGGAATTCCGTACAGTTGTGACTGAAATAGGAAAATAGAGTCAACAACACGACCTCTAACTTATGGTTACCGATGATCTGGGACAATTAGAAGTGTTTAAGTCCATTCTCATTTACTCCTTGGCAGAAGGCTCGAACCTGTTCCTCCCATGAATGATGGAAGAAATTCATTATAGGATCCTACTGATTTCCAACCTGAGCATAACTCAGACGTAAATTCCAACACCCTTTAATAAAGTGATTGAAACGTTGAGGTGAAATTTGGCGAAGAAAGAAGACTATCTCACCTCATTGAGAGAAATCACTTCTTGGAGCTGGTGTGTTCCCTGAAATCATAAGTCCTTAAGACCTGGTGACATAGTGATTATGGCATATGATTGGTCCGATGTCCCAATGGCCACTTGGAAAAATTGTGGACCATATATCCTGATGCAAATGGAATCATAAAGGGACAGTTGATGTTTTGAGCAAAGGTTGTAGTGATTATTAGCGGACAATAAATATAACTAGTGCCGTTTAGAATTACACAGTGTTGAAAACAAAATTAGTGTTCTCCAGAAACCACACAGACTAAAGCTGTTCAGAATAAAGACATAGCAGCTGTGGTGGCGAGTGAGAAAATCAAATTATTGTTAAGTGATGAATAGTTCACTGCAGCGACAACTCCGCCGCCCCCCTGTGTGGAGAAATTTTCTCCAGGAGGGGAGGTTTTCAGCCCACTTCTGCCCCTTTCAGCCCCCTTCGCCCCCCTTCAGCCCCTTTCCAGCCACCTCAGGCCCCTTCAGCCCCTTTCAGCCCTGAGGGAGCCACTCAGGGGGGGCATCGTCTTGTTTACTGCTAGTGTGAGTAATTGATCCACAGATGTAGTATTGCGTAATTTTTTACAAAGTGCCTCTGATCCTTGAGCGGGCCAGGGGTGTTGGCAAAAACGGGGTATTTTTATAAGAGACATGTACATCTCTTACTTAGCAGGACAATTAAGGAAAATCTTGCTTCCACTTTATTTACCATAGTAAAGATAAGTGTAACCTTGTTGTCTATGATTAAGACAGCAAGAAAAATCATTCTGCTTTGCTTCACATCGAGGAATTAAAGGATGAAAAGGTACTAGGTCAGTGTTTTTTTTTTATTTTTTTTGTGTTGGGCAGTGACGGCATGGGAGACGCTGGGGCGTCGGCTGAATATCTTTGACTCTATTCGAGTAACACTGGCCGCCACGGTTAACCAACAAAGGACATATCTGTGCGTTAGTGTGAGCAAAGTGTCTCTAACACAATAACTTCAGAGAAGTGTGATCATCTTCTCTGTGATACATTGTGAACATAAACACCAAAGATTGTGGAAATAGTGTACCAGTGTGAGTTCCTAGACAATGGGAAGACGTGGACATCCAAGGGACACTCTTCAGCTTTCTATCTAGTCACCGATATTGTCGAAGGTGTTGAGTACACTTCACATAGCTCACCGTACAAAGAGCAAGGTATGTTACGAATTTCTTGTAGTTCGGGGGATTGAGCAAATTCTTGAGTCACAAGGGTAAGTGGTTTGTAAAAATCAACCTATAATCGGCAGTAAGGTGTGGACTTTTGAGTCCAAACAAGTTAGTATGTCAGCCTCATCGAATGTAAATTTGCTGTACATAACACCCCCTAGGGGATAATAATTTATCAATTTGTATCACTTGACAGCCCACTGTGTGTTGGTTTCGGTGCCATCTAGACATCGTCTGCAGGGACGGCTGTTGTAGACGATTTGCTGTCCATTATTCTAGATAAGTTTCATTATATAATTAATCTTAGTGGATAAGGCCAATTTCTCAAAGATTGTCCCCTCCTTCCCACCCCACCCCCCAATCCCAAAAAAATTTTCAATATTACCAAGGACTCGATCTCCTCGGATCAATATTTACCTCGATAATACATGTTTTTGGATTCCCCCTATGGGGTTTTCGAAATTCTTAAGATCTCCATGGATATAAAATATTTTGATCATCCTATTGGGTTTCGGGAAATTCTCCAATTCCTCGGATCAAGTTTTTGGAATCCCCCCCCTCTGGGGGTAAGCATGTTACTACAGAGTCTAACAAGTAAATGAACTAAGAAGGGTGTTATACTCCGGCGGTCAGTGGACGTCAACACATAAAGCTGAATCCTTGTCGACCCTTTTTGTTCTATTTAAAGTTAATAAGGGGGGCATTGTAGGGACCGTCACGTGATGGCCGCGCACACAGCTGAATCATGTCGATCTTTTAGTTATTAATTGTTTAATAAGGGGATATAGTACTTCATCATAGGGAAACATTTTCACTCTTAACCCCAATTTTTTCTCGTTTTAACCTTTGTTATTAAAGTTAATAAGGGGACACAGTAATACAGAAAGTCACAAAAACTAACTCAAACGCTTTTACTTTGATACATCACCAAAACACTCTCATAAAATCATTTGAATACTCACATAAACACCCTTGAACACCTTCAAAACATCTCTTGAACACCCTCAAAAAATCACTTTGAACATTTTCAAATCAACACGAAACTCTTCCAAAAAACACTATTTGATGTACTCCCAATTACACCACTGATACTACTAAATACCACCGCCTGAATTCATTCAAAACACCCTTTCAGCACATTCAAAACACCATTGAACACCTTCAAAAACATCTTGAAAAAACCCCACCATTCTAAAACACCCTTTGAAACATTTCCAATCAACACTGAAAACACTTCAAAAAACACAATTTGAGTATCCGAATTATCACCACTGAATACTACTAAAACACCGCTTGAATTCAATCAAAACACCTTGATCACCTTCAAAAAACAACATTTGAACACACTAAAACACCTTTGGACCTCCTTTGAACATTTCCAAAACACTATTTGATGTACTCCCAATTACACCACTGAATACTCTAAACACGCTGAATTCAATCAAAACACCATTGGATCACCCTTCAAAAAACAACATTTGAACACACTCAAAACACCTTTGAACACCTTTGAACATTTCCAAATAACACTTTTGAGTACTTTCCCTAATTCACACCACTGAATACATTACTATAACACGTGATTCAGTCAAAACACCTGGATTCACCTTCAAAAAACTTCTTTTCGAACACACTCAAAACACCTTTGAATAACCTCAAAACTACATTTGAACACCTTCAAAACACCCTTGAACACCTTCTAAAACACCCTTGATCACTCCTTCAAAAAACAAACATTTGGAACACTCTCAAAAACACTTTGTACACCTTTGAACATTTTCAAAAACACTATTTGAGTACTCCCATTAAGATTTGACATCTGAATTTATCTGCACTTACTACATTTCATTAAATTACATCTCATCCCTCAGTCTCCAGACTAGGCATTTCTCGTTTTTACCCTTTAATTCATTAAAGTTTATTAAGGGGACAAATACATAAGAAAAAAGTCACATAACACCCCACTTTAATCATCTTTTCGGTATCTCTAATTCGACTCATTACCCACTAAACCCTCATCAATTACCAATTTATTTCACATTTTTTTTTCCCCTTCTTTTTACAGAATCTTAAAAGTTAATACACATTCCTCCTACAGTACTAAATTTAATAATAATCCTCTCCATACCCATCTCCTTGATCCACATAAATTAATATTATACTCGCATCAACTACCAAACTATTGCGACATGTTTCAAACACCCTCCTTTCTTTTCCAATATTCATTAAACTTTTTATTTCTATATTTCTTGTTAAAATATTCTACACATTACCGGTGTTATTCAGTTAAATCTCCCCATGTTTCTAATTACAACCCTTCCCCATACACCTCGCCATCTCACCCGCATTTTCTTCACATTCCACTCACCCATCTCCCAACACACCTATTCAGAACACACACAAAAAATCACATTTCCACATTCCACAAATGCATCTCAATTACACTAAAATCATTAATCCAAGATATTCACAAAAACTCTATGAACACCTAACACCATACACGCCACACACACAACTACCCACAAACACCCATTAACACCCACAACCCACAATTTTTTCTCGTTTTAAAACCATTTTAGTTCATTATAAGTAATAAGGGGGCACAGTAGTATACATCAGAAAGTTCACAACAACAACAACCCACAACACCCACAACCCACTATTTTTCTCCGTTTTATCTAATTTCATCAGAAAGTCACTACAACAACAACCCACTACCCACAACACCCACAACACCCACAACCCACACACCCCACAAACACACATTTTTTTTCTCGTTTCAACTAATTTCATCAGAAAGTCCACAAAACACCCCACATCCCACATCCCACAATTTTTTTTCTCGTTTAGCATGCGATACATGCCATGGTATTGGTCACTCCAGTGTGGGTAGATTGGTAAAGCACTGGTTACCTTGTCCTAAGGTTCGTTAGGTTCGAAGTCTCTTCAGCCAGAGATCAGTGTTTTGTGTATATTCGCATGCGCTCGACGAATTCCTTGCATTGTTCTAAGTTTCTAGTAAGGCTGAAGCATGCAAGGGGCATGAGATGAT
>NC_069403.1:101679795-101777516 GCF_026875155.1 Cherax quadricarinatus | reverse complement strand
CAAAACAAAACATAAATAAAACCCCCGTCCCTCAAGATTAAAAACAAAAAACATAAATAACCCACCCTTTTTCAAAAAGCAACATACATAACTAACCCACCGCCCCCAAGATTAGCAACATAATAACTAACCCAAACCCTCCCCCCCGATTAGCAAAATACATAAATAACCCACCGTCCCCCCAAAATTAGCAACTACTAAATAAACCCCCCGCCCAAGTTACACATACATAACTAACCCACCGCCCTCAAGATTAGCAACATACATAACTAACCCACCGTCCCTCAAGATTAGCAACATACATAAATAACCCACCGTCCCACAAGATTAGCAACATACATAAATAACCCACCGTCTCTCAAGATTAGCAACATCATACATAACTAACCCACCGTCCCTCAAGATTAGCAACATACATAAATAACCCACCGTCTCTCAAGATTAGCAACATACATAACTAACCCACCGTCCCTCAAGATTAGCAACATACATAAATAACCCACCGTCTCTCAAGATTAGCAACCAAAAACTAACCCACCATCCCTCAAGATTAGCAACATACATAACTAACCCACCATCCCTCAAGATTAGCAACATACATAACTAACCCACCGTCCCTCAAGATTAGCAACATACATAACTAACCCACCGTCCCCAAGATTAGCAACATACTAACTAACCCACCGTCCCTCAAGATTGCAACATACATAACTTTAACCCACCGTCCCTCAAGTTAGCAACATACATAACAAAACCCACCGTCCCTCAAGATTAGCAACTACATAACTAACCACCTTCCCTCAAGATTAGCAACATACATAACTAACCCACCTTCCCTCAAGATTAGCAACATACATAACTAACCCACCTTCCCTCAAGATTAGCAACATACATAACTAACCCACCGTCCCTCAAGATTAGCATCATACATAACTAAACCCAAACACCGTACCTCAAGATTAGCAACATACCCTAACTAACCCACCAACCCTCACGATTACAAGATACATTACAACCCCACCGTCCCTCAAGATTTTGCAACATACAAAACTAACCCACCATCCCTCAAGATTAGCAACATACATAACTAACCCACCGTCCCTCAAGATTAGCAACATACATAACTAACCCACCGTCCCTCAAGATTAGCAACATACATAACTAACCCACCGTCCCTCAAGATTAGCAACATACATAACTTTCCCAACGTCTCTCAGTTAACAACATACATAACTTACCCACCGTCCGTCAAAATTAGCAATATAACTAACCCACCCACCCTCAACATTAGCAACATACATAACTAACCCACCTTCTCTCAAGATTAGCAACATACATAACTAACCCACAATCTCTCAAGATCAGCAACATACATAACTAACCCACCGTCCCTCAAAATTAGCAACATACATAACTAACCCACCATCCCTCAAGTTTACAACATACATAACTAACCCACCGTACATCAAGATTAGCAACATACATAACTAACCCACCGACCCTCAAAATTAGCAACATACATAACTAACCCACCGTCTCTCAAGATTAGCAACATACATAAATAACCCACCGTCTCTCAAGGTTAGTAACATACATAACTAACCCACCGACCCTCAAAATTAGCACAACATAACATAACTAACCACCGTCTCTCAAGATTAGCAACATACATAAATAACCCACCGTCTCTCAAGATTAGCAACATACATAACTAACCCACCTTCCCTCAAGATTAGCAACATACATAACTAACCCACCGTCTCTCAAGATTAGCAACATATATAACTTACCCACCGTTCCTCAAGATTAGCATCATACATAACTTTCCCAAAGTCTCTCAATTAACAACATACATAACTAACCCACCGTCCGTCAAAATTAGCAATATAACTGTGTGATGAATGATTTTGAAAACCGACAAGTTGAAGAATTGAGACACTTATGCAACACATGGGAATCTTTATTGAAGAAACGTTTCGCCACACAGTGGCTTCATCAGTCCAATACAAAGTAGAAATTGGTAAGTATAGTAGAAGTTCCAGGTAATCAGTCCCTCAACCTGGAATCGATGTGTTCAGCCCATCACTCTTGTAGGAAGTGCAGCATAGGGCCAGAGAGGTGGCTTATATACTGCGGTGAGATGAGTTGAAGCAGGAGGAGGTGAGATCACAGTGGGACCTGCCACTATTGTAAGTAGGTCGTCGTCCTTCCATGCACTCTCATGCACCATCATTTGAGACCACCTTTTCTCAATATCTCTTAAGAAATATTCTCTCATCGACAACCTTTATCATCTCACTACAGAGCAACCCCAAGATTACTTCGAACACTCTCATAAATCATTCGAATACTCACATAAACACTTTTGAACATTTCCAAAACAACACTGAGCACTTCCAAAATACATTTTAAATTTCTCCCAAATAAGATTTGTCATCTCTAATTTATCTACACTTACACATTTCATTAACTGAAATTACAACTCATCCACCATACTACTCCCTCAGTCTCCAGACTTACAACATTATCATAAAAACTAACTCATACACTTATGACATGAGACATTTTACCAAAACCACAAACACACCCACATACACGACACTTTACTTTGTACAACACAAAAAACAACATCAATACCATTGACTACTCCAAAAACATCATTTGAACACATTCAAAAACATCAACAAACTCCTTTGAATACTCCCAAAACACCACTGAATACTACCAAAACAGCACCGAATACTGCCCAACAACACTAAAAAATCACCAAAACTAAGATCAACACCACCAACAAACACACCCATTTTTAGAAATCCCCTCAAATCACTATAACCAAGACGATCCCACTCACCTCAGACTATTATATAACATGAACACAAAAAAAAAACTCATAAATCATTTGAATACTTCACAAAAAAACACTTTTGGACATTTCCAAACAACACCGAACACTTTATAACAGGATCACCACCAACTGAAAACATAACATGTACACACATTAATTTAAGACAACCACCAACAACAAACACCCATATTCACTTACCTCAAAAACCACTAATATCACAGAAAATACTAATTTTTTATAAACATTCACACAA
Organism: Cherax quadricarinatus; assembly: GCF_026875155.1. Lineage (NCBI taxonomy): Eukaryota > Metazoa > Arthropoda > Malacostraca > Decapoda > Parastacidae > Cherax > Cherax quadricarinatus. Next base: position 101,774,418 of record NC_069403.1, on the reverse strand, counting down.
AAATCACAATCACCAACTCCATACAATATCTAATGCACTCCCATCACTTCCGCCAACACATACCAGCACAGATAGGGATACCTTCCATGACATCACACTCCATCCTGTTTTTACTTGGCGATCAGCGACGTCACACCAAAACACCTTGTTTCAACCTGTTGTATCTCCAATATCTAAGATCACCACACTCAAGACATTTACCAAATTCTATAACCCCAACACTAAGTTCACACATTTTTGTACACATACTCTTAAACATCATCATAACGAAGATCACTAAAACTATCTATACTTTTACTAAGATCAATAATAATTTTGTCTTCTCTAACTCAACCTTACACATTTCATTAAACCGAAATTACATCTCACCCACCAAACTCCTCCCTCATTTTCCAGACTTCAACATTAGCACCCAAAAAAAAAATAACTCATTACAATTTTGACATGAGACATTACCATAACTAACACTGACTAACTTTGAACCAACTCTGAACAACACCAAACCACCACTGAACATCTTCAAAAAAATTTCTCTGCAAAATCATTTGAACACCTTCAAAAACACAAACAACCTCCGAATACCCCAAAACACTACTGATTACTACCAAATCACCACTGAAAACTACCCAAACATCGTCAAAATCACCAGAAACTAAGTTTAGCATCACCAGCTAACACCCATTTTATAGAAATCCCCTCAAATCACTATAACCAAGAACTCCCTCCCCATGGGCACAAAAAAAAAAAAAAAAAAAAAATGAACACAAACCTAATACACAAACACTTTGTACATGATCACCATCAAGTGAAAACATATCTTGTACACACATAAATCTAAGACAACCACCAACAACAAACACCCATATTCCTTACCTCAAAAACCACTAATATCACAGAAAACACTCATTTTTTTTATAACATTCAAAACAAAAAATCATATTTGACAGTATCTAAGTGCAATACCACCAACACACGATGTCACCCCCCCACAGGACGGGCGAGGTCACCTCCAGTGGACGTCACACTCCCATCTGTTTTTACTTGGTGGGGCAGTAACATCACACCCAAACCCACCTTGTTTCAACCTGTTGTACCCACAATATCTAAGAACACTATAACCCCAAGACGATTACCAGATATTACGACCCCACCACTAAGATTATAGAAAACATTCATTTTTTTAAACTTTCACACAAAATCACGATCACCAATTCATATCATGTTCACCATCATCTATCAACACTCATCACCAAGATCACCCAAAAATCTAAGGTCTGCATCTCAAAACTACTATGATCACTGAAAACCCCTTTTTTTTTTAACATTTGCCACCAAAATCAACATACACAAAATATCACGTCCTTCCACCATCTATAACATAACATGAGCACTATAACATATCACCATCACCAAAAAAAAAAAAAATACACAGACACCCACAACTTACACATTTTAATCACAATTTTTTAAGACATGAGACATACAACAAAAATCTAAGACATTTACCTCCAACTAAGACATAACGCATCATAACTAATCATACACCAAAACCTATACTTGGCATTTTGACAATAAATATAAGACATAAGCACAAAAAAATTTACCAGTCATGAGACATTACCAGAACTAAGTCACACACCCCCAAACTAATACACAATCACTTTACTAAGTTCAGGTTAACTATTCATCAACAAAAAGTAATAATACAATTTACCCACCAAATTTATGTTATAATCATCAAAACATGAAACTGTTTTTACACATTTTTCTCAAACTAAATATTCATACCACATTTTTTCATTTCTCACCTATGTTACATATCACATTTTCACCCTCATTCTTCCCTAAAAACATCCTTTCTTATTCATGCGTTATCACCTAAGATCTTTTTTAAACCCCACGACCCATCACGACGTAGGAGCCAGAGCAACCATCACCATCCAACACCACCTACACACCTGGCTCCTAGTGTCATGATGGTCGTCGGGATAAATATCTCTAGGAGATATACGGATGAATAAGGAAGGATGTTTCAGGGATGATGTGGATGAGAATGTGATATGTAAAAATATGTGAGAAAATGATAAATGTGGTAAGAATTTAGTTTTAGAAAAATGTGTAAAACAGTTTTATGTTTTGATGATTATAACATAAATTTGGTGGGTAAATTGTATTAATATTTTTTGTTGATGAATAGTTATAACATGAACTTAGTAAAGTGATCGTGTATTAGTTGGAGGTGTGTGACTTAGTTCTGGTTTAATTTTCTCATGACATGTAATTTTTTTTGTGCTTATGTCAATATTTATTGTCAATATGCCAAGTATAGGTTTTGGTGTATGTCTTAGTTATGATGCGTATTCTTAGTTGGAGGTGAATGTCTTAGAATTAGTTGTGTGTCTCATGTCTTTAAATTTGTGATTAAAATGTGTAAGTTGTGGGTGTCTGTGTATTATTTTTTTTTTGGGGGGGGGAAAAGGGGGATATGTTTTTAAGTGCTCATTTTTTGTTATAGATGGGGAAAGTGACGGGGAATTTTTGTGTATGTCTGTTTTTGGGGCCCGGAAAATTTTAAAAAAAAAAGGGTTTTTTCAAGTGATTTTGTGGGATTGAGATGCATGATCTTAGATTTTTTGGTAAATTTTGTGATGAGTGTTGATAGATGAGGTAAACCCTGTTTTGGGAAAATTGGTGATCATGATTTTTTTTGGTGATTGTTTAAAAAAAATGAGGTTTTCTATAATCTTAGTGGGGGGGGTCAAAATTTTGGAATTTGGGTTCTTTGGTTATAGTTTTCCCTTTTTATTATTGTGGGAAACCAACAGGTTGAAGCAAGGGGGGTTTGGGGTTTAAATGTTACTGCCCCCCAATTAAACACAGAGGGATGTAAACGCCCACTGGAAGGGGACCTCGCGGTCCTGGGGGGTGTGACTTAGGGTTTTTGGGGGTTTAATGCGCTTAACATTGTAAAATTATAAATTTTTTTTGTAAATTTGTTTAAAAAAAATGAGTTTTTTTCTGTGATAAAAAAGGGGTTTTTTTGGGGTTAAGTAAATATGGGGGTTTGTTTTTTGGGGGTTTGTTTTTGATTTATGTTTTGTACAATTTTGGGTTTTTTAAAAACCCTTTATGGTGATCATTATAAGTGTTTGTGTTTTGGGTTTTGTGTTCAATTTTTTTTTTTTTTTTTTTTTTTTTTTTTTTTTTTTTTTTTTTTTTTTTTTTTTTTTTTTTTTTTTTTTTTTTTTTTTGGGGTTTTTAAAAAGGGGGGGAGTTTTGGTTATATTTGTTTTTGGGGGGGAAAATTTCTAAAAAATGGGGTGTTAGCTGGTGATGCAAATTTAGTTTTTTTTGGAATTTTAAACGATTTTTTTGTTAGTTTTCATGGTGTTTTGGTGGGTAATCAGTAGTGTTTTGGGGGAAATTAGGGGTTTTTTTGTGTTTTTGAAGGTGTTCAAATGAGTCAGGTTTTTTTTTGAAGATTTTTCAGTGGTTTTTGGTGTTTTCGGGTTTTGGTTAAAATTTAGTGTTTTTTAGGGTAATGTCTCATGTCAAAATTTGTATGAGTTATTTTTTTTTGTTAATTTTGTAAAGTTGGAAATGGGGGGGAGTTTGGTGGGTGAGATGTAATTTCGTTTAATAAAAGGGGGGTGGGGAGTTAGAGAAGACAAAATTTTATGTGATTTTTGTAAAGTAAAGATAGTTTTAGTGATCTTCTTTATAGAGTTTTAAAAAAGGGGTGTACAAAAGGGGTGATCTTTGTTTTGGGGGGTTAAAATTTGGTAAAGTTTGACTGGGGGGTTTCTTGATATTGGGGGATACAACGGGTTTAAAAAAGGGGGGTTTTGGTGTGACGTCGCTGATCCCCAAGGAAAAACGGGATGGAGTGTGATGTCAGGTATTTATTCCTATCTGTGCTGGTATGTTTTGGGGTTGGTGTGAGGGGAAAGTGTATTGATATTGTTTGGAGGTTGGTGTTTTGTAAATTTTTTTGGTGAATGTTTATAAAAATTTGGTTTTCTGTGATATTAGGGGTTTTTAAAAGGTAAGTGTTTTAGGGGTTTTTTGCTGTTGTGGTTTTTAGTTTTTATGTGTGTAAATTTTTATGTTTTAATTTGGTGGAGATCCTTTTGGAAGGTTTCGGTGTTTTTTGGGAAAAATTTTCCAAAGGTGTTTTTTTGGGAGTATTAAAAATGATTTAGGGTTTTTTTTTTTGCGTTCTTGTTTATAAAAAGTTGAGGTGAGGGGGATCGTTTTTGGGTTTTATAGTGTTTAAAGGGATTTCTATAAATGGGTGTTGTTGGAGGTTTTGGCTTAGTTTCGGGTGTTTTTTTAGTGTTGTTTGGGAAGTTTTCGGTGCTGTTTTGGTAGTATTAGGGGTTTTTTGGGAGATTAAAAAGGAAAGTTTGTTGATTTTTTTTTTAAATGTGTTAAAAATGATGTTTTTGGGTAAAAAAAGGTAATTGATGTTGTTTTTGGTTTTGTACAAAGAAAAAGTGGGGTTTGTGTGTGTAATTGTTTGTGGTTTTGGAAAAATTTCCCTCATGTCTTAAGTGTATGATTTTAGTTTTTATGAAAATGTTGCAAGTCTGGAACTGAGGAGTAGTATTGGGAAATGATTGAAAATTTCATTTAAATGAAATGTGTAAGGTAATTAAATTAGAGATAAAAAAATCTTATTGGGAAAGGGATTCAAAATGATTTTTTTGGAAAGGTGCTTCAGTTTTGTTGGGAAATGTTCAAAGGTGTTTAATGATTTTTCCCAAATGACTGATGAGAGTGTTCAAAGGGTAATTTTGGGGGTTGTTCTGTAGTGAAAAGAAAAAGGTTGCCCGTTAAAGAACATTTCTTAAAAAATTTTGGAAAAGGGGGCTCAAATGATGATGTATGAGAGTGCTTTGAAGGTGTTTAAAAGTAAAGTGATTTTTTCTTTTGTTTTGGGTTTGGTCATAAAAATTTTTGTAAATCCCTTGGGATACAGTGTTTTAGGGATTTGAAAATGGTGTTTGGATGCATTTGGGGGATGTAAAATGTGTTTTTTTGTGTTTGCTCTGAAGAGGTGTGTTGGGGACGGGGGGAGGGGGGATGTGAAGAAATTATTCAAAAATGATTTTTGGAAGTGTTTCAGTTTGCTTGGAAATTTTTTAAAAGGGTTTGTTTTTTTGAGTTTTTCAAATGTTTTTGAAGTGTTTCGAAGTTAATCTGGGGGTTTGTTCTGTAGTGAGTGAAAAAAGGTTGTGGGTAAAGGGGGTTTTGGTGGGTTTTTGTTGTCGAACTAGAAAACCCAAAAAAAGATGTTATAAGGGGGTTTTGTTTGTTGGGGGTGATGGGGGTTGTGGGGTTTTTGGGGGTTGTGGGCGTTGTTGCCCGAACTAGAGATACTGAAAAAGGGGTGATTCTGGGAAAATGTTTGTGGGGTTTTGGGGGTTTTGTGTTCAGGGTTTTTTGCCCCTCATGTTATATCTTAATTGGGGGGTGATTGTCCTCATAAAAATTTGGGTAATCGTCTTGGTTATAGTGTTTTGAGGGTTTTGGGAAAAGGGTGAGAGAGGGCTTTTAAAGGATGGGGAAATGTGATTTTTGGGGTTTTTTTCTGAAAAAGGTTTTGTTGGGGACGGGGGGGAGTGGGTGTGAAGAAATTGGGTGGGGTGGAGGGGGGTATGGGGGGGGATGTTTTTAAAAATTTAATAAAATATGGGGAGTTTTCCCCTGAAATAAAAGGTAATGTGTAAATTTTTATAAAAAAAAATTATAAAAGGTAAAAAATTTTTGAAACACGGGAAAAAAGAAGGAGGGGTGTAGAAACATGTTGCAGTAGGGGGGGTAGTAAATTTTACTTGTTGTGAGTATAATAAAAAATTATTGGTTTCAAGGGAGGGGTTTTTTGGAGAAGTTTTTTTTATTAGAATTTTAGTTTTTTAGGGGGGAAGTGTTTTCCCAATTTAAAAGTTTCAATAAAAAAAAAGGGGAAAAAAAAATTTTGTATCGAAAGTGGAAAAATTGTTTTTTAAATTTGGGTAAGTGATGGGGTTGTGGGGAATTGTTGTCGAACTAGAGATATCAAAAAATTTTTAAAAAGTGGGTTTTTTTTTGGTGGGTTTTTGTGGGTGTTGGGTTGGGGGTTTTGGGGGGGTTTGGGGGGTGTTGTGGGTTGTAGGTGTTGTCGAACTAGAGATACCGAAAAGATGTTTTTAAGGGGGTTGTTTTTGGGGGGGTGGTGTTTGTGGGTTGTGGGTTTTTGTGGGTTGTGGGTGTTGTGGGTTTTGGGTTTTGTGGGATGGGGGGGGCGGCGGGCGGGGGGGGGGTTTGGGGGCGGGGGGGCGGCCGCCGGTCGGGCGGGCGCGGGGGGCGCCCCGGAGGGGGTTTGGGGGCCCGGGGGTGGGGGGCGTGGGGGGGGGGGGCCGGGGGTGGGGGGTTGAGGGCGAGGGGGTCGGGGGTGGGGTGGTCGAGGGGGGAGGTGGGGGAAAAGGATCCGCCCCAAGGGGGAGCAGCTCAGCGTTTGCCCACCAAAACTTGTTTTTTATATATATAAAATATAAATAAAATATATTTATATATATATTATATATATATATCAAAAACCCACGGGGAACTTTGGCTAAGGAGATCAAACCCCTTCAAACCCTTTTGGAACAAGGTCCCAGGGTTTTAAACCAATCTCCCCACGGGCCCAAGGGAAAGCCAGCTTTCAGGGAAAAGGGGCTTACAGCTTTTCATCTCATCCCCTGCATGCATCAGCCTTACTAAATTTTGAACAATGAAAGGGGAATTCGCGAGAGCTGCGAAATATCACAAACATTTGATCTCTGGCTGAAGGAAAACTCAAACCCCTACAAACCTTAGGAAAAGGTACGCAGTGCTTTCCCAAATTTCAAACCACCCCTTGGCCCAAGCCACCAGTTTTCCCGGGAGAAGGCTTACATTTTTCATCTCACCCCCCCTGCTGCATAAAGCCTTACAAGGGGTTTTTGAACAATCCCAAGGAATTTCCAAAGAGCTTTGGCGAAATTTTCACAAACACTGATCCTGGTGAAGGAGACTCGAACCTACGAACCTTAGGACAAGGTATACAGGTTTTACCAATCTACCCCCACGGGACCAAGGCAGCCAGCTTTGGGGAGAAGGTTTTACGTTTTTCATTCCCCCCCCTGCATGCATCATTTACTAGAGTTTTGAAAAAATGAAAGGAAATCGCGAGAAGCATGCGAAATTTACACAAACCCCTGATCCCCGGCTGAAGGAGACTCGAACCTACGAACCTTAGGACAAGGTACGCAGTGTTTTCCCCAATTTCTACCCACCGGGGACCAAGGAAGCCAGTTTAGGGAAAGGGCCCTTTACGCTTTTCATCTCATCCCCTGAAAGCTTTCACCCTTTAAATAGAGATTTGAAAAATGAAAGGAAATTTCGGGGAGAGCATGCAAATATAAAAAACCCACTGATTTTCTGGCTGAAGGGACTCAAAACCTACAAAAACCTTAGGACAAGGTAGGGCCAGTTTTTTAAACCAACCCTACCCACAGGGAAACCCAAGGCAGCCAGTTTTCCCGGGAGAAGGCTTACAGTTTTTATTTCACCCCCTGCATCATAAAGCCTTACTAAGATTTGAACAAGGCGGAATTCCCGCGGGGCATCCCGAAATTTTACACAAACACAAATCTCTGGCTGAAGGAGACCCCGAACCTTACGAACCTTGGGAAAAAAGGTACGCAGGCTTTCCCAAAATTCTACCCCCCTTGGACCAAGGCACCCCAGCTTTCGGGGAGAAGGCTTACCCCCCTTTTTCATCTCACCCCCCCAGCTTGCACCCACCTTACTAGGGGTTTTGGGAAAAATTGAAAAGGAATTCGCGGAGCATGCGAAATATACACAAAAAACTGATTTTTGGCCCCGGGAAGGAGACTCGAACCTACGAACCTTAGGCCCAAGGGTACGCAGTGTTTTAAACCAAATTTAAACCCCACACTGGCCCAAAGGGCCCAGCCAGCTTTCGGGGAAAAGGGTTTTTACAGCTTTTCATCTCATCCCCTGCATGCTTTCCAGCCTTCCCTGAGGATTTAAAAACAATGAAAGGGAAATTTTCGCGAGGGGCTTGCAAATTACAAAAAACATGATCCCCTGGCTGAAGGAGACTCGAACCTCAAAACCCTTAGGACAAGGTTTTTGAAAGTGTTTTAAACCAAATTTAACCACATGGCCCAAGGGGGCACCCCTTTTTTCAGGGAAAAGGGCCCTTTACAGCTTTTAAACTCTTTCCCCTGCTTTGCATCGGGCCTTACTAAGATTTGAAAAATTTAAAAGGAATTTCGCGGAGATGCGAAAAAAACACAAACATTTAAACTTTTGGTTTAAGGAGACTCGAACCTACAAATTTGGGACAAGGTACGCAGTGTTTCCCAAATTTTCAAACCCAACGGGGACCAAGGCACCCAGTTTTAAAGGGAGAAGGCTTCCCAGCTTTTTCATCTCACCCCTGCATGCATCAGCCTTATAGAGATTTAAAACAATGCAAGGAATTGCGAGAGCTTGCAAATTTATAAAAAAACATGATCTCTGGCAAAGGGAGACTCAACCCTACAATTAGGAAAAGGGTTTCCCAGTGCTTTAAAACCAATCTACCCAACGGCCCAAAGGGCAGCCAGCTTTCGGGGAAAGGCTTACACCCTTTTCTCTCTTCCCCTCCCATGCATCAGCCTTTACTAAGATTTAAACAATGAAAAAAACCCGCGAGAGCATGCAAATATCAAAAACCCTGATTCTCTGGCTGAAGGGGGACTCAAACCCTTTAGAACCTTAGGCAAGGTATGCATGTTTTAAACCAATCTACCCAAGGGCCCAAAGGGCAGCCAGCTTTCAGGGGGAAGGCTTACGCTTTTCATCTCATCCCCTGCATGCATCAGCCTTACAAAAGTTTTGAACAATCCCAAGGAAATTCGCGAGAGCATGCGAAAATATACACAAACACTGATCTCGGGCCCTAAAGGGAGACTCAAACCCCTACAAAACCTTGGGAAAACGGGTTTATGCAGTGCTTTAAAATTAAAATCTACCCACCCTGGACCAAGGCACCCAGCTTTAAAGGGAAAGGGCTTCCCGCTTTTCATCTCCCCCCTGCATGCATCACCCTTTAAATAGAGTTTTGAACAATGAAACGGAATTCGGGGTTGCATGCGAAATTACACAAACAATGTTCTCTGGCTGAAGGAACTCAAACCTACGAACCTTAGGCAAGGTACCCCAGTGTTTACCAATCTCCCCACCCCGGGACCAAGGCAGCCAGCTTTCAGGGAAAAGGCTTACAGCTTTTATCTCACCCCTTTCATGCATCAGCCTTCCCAAGAGATTTGAACAGTGCAAAAAATTTTCGCATTTTCGCATCCCTTCGCGAATTCCTTGATTTTCAAATCTTAGAAAGGGGCTGATGCATCCCAGGGGATGAGATAAAAAAGCTTAACCCTTCTCCCTAAAAGGGCTGGCTGCCTTGGTCCAGTGGGGGAAAATTTGGTAAAGCACTGCGTCCCTTGTCCTAAGGTTCGGGTTCGATTTCCCCCTTCAGCCAGAGATCAGGTTTGTTTTTAAAATTTCGCATGCCTCGCAAAACCCTTTGTATATTTTTAATATATTTTATATATATATATATATAAAATCTCTTCCATCCTCTTTGGGTCATTTAATTTTCCTTGGGGAAATGTATAACACCCCGCCTCCCCAGCGTGCTCCCAATAGGATATTTTTTGAAAGAGTAGTAGTTAAGTCGTCTAAAGGACTTTTTTGCAAAGCAGTGATATTTTTTTTAAATTTCGGGGTTTTTTTAAAAATGTTTAATCCTCTAAAAAAAACTGGGGTTTAATCCTGAAGCTTCTTCTGTACTTAAAATTTCCCTTTGCCTGGGGGCCATCATTAAAGTAATAGTGACAAAAATTTTTTCTCTTTATTTTGTGTTGTTTTTTTTAAAACCAAATTTTTTTATTATTTTATATTTAATAAAAAAACAATCTTTCCAGCATCACCACAGGGGTTTTACTTTTCCATTTTTCCAACTCACTGCCGGGCAAATTTTATGAAAACAAAAAACTTTTTTTAAAGGAAAAAAAAAATAAAAGTTTTAAAATTTTTCAGGCTAAGTGAAGCGTTATTGCCAAAATTTTGGCTTTTTGGGTTTTCTGTAGAAAAAAACCTGGGGTCTAATTTTTAAAGGGATTCGAGTTTGGTGGGTATAACTTTTTAAATTGCTGGTAATAAAAAAAGTGGGGAAACCATTGCAGATAAATTAATCTTTACGTAAATATAACGATTTCAACACTGTAAGGGAAAATGAATTCCGCTACCCTCTAAAGTAAAATTCGTGTTAAAAAGCCCCTTTAAGTTACCCCCAAAACTTTTTTAGCTTTCGTCATGAAATTAGGTGATGGTTTTTTCCCAAATTTTAACCAAAAAACCCTCTTTTCCCTGGCTATTCTGAGTAAAAGCACCCGGGCTGCCTGGAAATAAAAACAGGGGCTGTTTTTACCTCTCATCATTCAACTTACTGTGTTTCTATACTCACAAGTGCTTCTGTCCAAAAGTTTTTCAACCCCCGGGGTTTTTATTTTCACATTTCCCTTTTAAAACCGTCAAATAATCTTGACTTCCCCTATCACGGGTTTTTATTCTCATTTTTTATTTTTTTTTCTCACCTTCCTTTAAAATTACTTGCAAAAGGGGGATGAACAGGGGGAAAAAATTTTAATAGCAAAATTTCCCAAACCCAAATCCCTAAAAAACCTCTCACAGTGAAAACATCAAACAGTTAAACCACAGTAAAAACATTAGCCGTGTTAGTGAAAACCCTAGGAATATGATAACTGATGCACGCATAAACCCAAAGATCATTTTACACTCTATTGATTCAAAAAAAAATCTCCTAAAGCCCAAGACCCCCCACTTTTCTGAATTCAAAAAACACTATGAGAAAACTGCATTTTGCTACAGAGACTAGTTTTTCCCCTACTAGCCAAACGGGCCCAAACACCATGCCCCCCTTTGGGGGGAGCCCTGTAGCATTGGGCACTGGCGGCCACTAGTTTTGGGCCGGATTTTCGCTCGCAAACACTCAAAATTTTTTTTCAAGTTTTAGGCCTTCACCTAAAAAAGGGGTGTGGGCCTTAATGAATTTAATTTATTGTTTGACCTAGGGGGAAAAAATTAAACTTTTATCTGGTTTTAAACTCATAATGAAAACATCCCCAGTAAAGGGTAACAAAGTTTAATTATTATTTTTTAAAAGAATTATTAGCCAAGTAGGTTTTTGGGGACCCCTTTAGGTCGAAAAAAAGTCCCCCTTCGATACCTACCAACTGTAATATCCACAAGTTGCTCTAGCCCTTTTAAATTTTTCAAATGAAATATGCCTCCCCGGGGGAATTCTGGAAATATATAAGTTTTGGACTGATATTAAAATTAAAAAATGATTTTTATATATTTTTAAAACACATTTATATAACGGAAGAATTTATTTTAAAATATCACTCCCCAATTTGCCCGGGAAAGTTTAAAAGGTTCATACTAAAAAAAACCCATTTAAAACCCAAAATTTTTATGAAGTTAAGGCGGGCCGGGGAATTATTACAAAAATTTTAGATAGTTTAAATTCTAGGTTTCGGGAGCTGCCCCTTGTCCATTCGCCCTGATATCTCAAGTTATGGGGAATGCACTTTCCAACAATTTTGGCCCCTATTTGAGAGGTGTAACCCCAAATTTTAACCCTTCTGGGAGTCCCAAAATTTTTTTTTTTTTTTCGATTATTCACAACTTTTCTTGCCCAAATTCAAAAAAACAATGGAAAGGGTTCCCTGTGCAGGCGCGAAATTTTCCCCAATTTTTTATAACAAATTTTATTAAATAAATGTTTTAAACACAAATTTTACTTTAAAAAAATAAAAACTGTTTTTTTTCCCCGGAAAAATGCATTTTTTTCCACACTGGGGGGCCCGGGTTTCCGGAGTTCTTTGCTATATAAACCCAAATTTTACTTTTCCTATAGGAGATAAACCCACCCGGGTTTCTGGTTTGGGAGTGCCGGGTTCCCCTAGTAGGCCCTTACCACAAATTTAATCTTCCGATAAACTTGGGTCGCGTTATCTTCATTATCACTAAATTCCCTTTTTCCCCTTTCCTTTTTTTTCATTTGGGTTTTGATTGAAAATCTTTTAAATTGGGAGGAATTTTGGTAAATTTTTTTAAGCGGGCTGTGCTGACGGGATGACCTAGCCTGTGTAACTAAATTTTTTTTAACCTCAAAGAACGGAAAAGGGAGATGCTCACATACTCATACAACCCTTTTTCCCAAGGGAAAATAAACTCTTACAAGGAACGTTAAATTGTTAAAAGTCACTTAGGGTTTAATTTTAAACAAGTGGGTTGGGATCTGTGAATTTCTTTTTTAAAATTTTAAAATCTCCAGTTTCACATTTTAAAAAATTTTTTCAGCTTTTTAGAGTTAAACTGGAGAGCACTCTCAAAATTTTAAAGTAATAATATAATCTAAAGGGAAATTCAACGGGTTATTGAGTGCAATGGTACAGAAAAAAATTAACTGAAAAACATTTGGGAAAAACTCTCGAACAAATATCCCCAAAGTTATTTTTGGCCCTGGAGGAAATTTATCGGCCCTTACAAGAATTTTTTTGTGCAGTTGCGCCAGCCAACTAACCTTTTTAAAGATAAACCCAAAAATAATTTGAGGTATCTGTCAAGCTTCAAAAAAGGGAAAAAATTTTATCCCAATGGTAATAATAAAAAAATTCTTTTCCCAAAAATTAGTTGCTTTGGTACTACCAAGTAGCGGGAAATTCAAAAATTAAGATTCTTCCAAAAGGGTTTAAAAAGAAAAATTTTCCCCTCCAAAGGGTTTTTTGCCCATTTAAAATAAGAAACCAGTCAAAAAAGAGAGTTTGTTTTTTCCCTGAAAGGGTCTCTTTTTTTCCTAAAAAATTTGCAGCGCAAAACAATTCATGGAATGATAAGGTTGAAAGTTTGAAAGAACTTGACAATGTTTTTTCAGACTTTGGGGTAATCCCCAATGTAAAGAATTGCCCATTTTAAATTAAAAAAACCCTTTTTTATAAAGGGTCACAAAGGAAACACCATATAGCCCATGTGAAAGGGTCATATGAAAATGTTGATAAAAAATGATAATGTTGACAACCTGATACAACAGGGGCAAAATTTTAAAAATTTGCTGCTAATGTTAAAAATGATGGTTTTGCTGAAGTAGCCTTCCCTGTTTTACAGGTAAAAATTGATAAATAAAAGGCAAAAAAAAAAAAATTTTTAAATGCTTTTTTGGGGACCAGGGATCCCAGCGAAATTTTTCAAAAAAGAAAAATGTCTTGATGGATAAAAGTACAGATGGGAGACCCCCACAACTTTAAAATTTTTCTGCTTTTTTTCTCTCGGTTTTAAAAAAGGGCCCCCAATTGTTATGACCTTTTTTATGTAACCCCTGTCAGGTTGGGAAATTTAAAAAAACCCGGGTTAGTCCCTAATTGTAGTTTGCCCTTCCCAAAGAAAAATTTTTAAAAATTTGGGTTGAAAAGCTACAGAAAGATTTGATAATTTTAAATTTAGGCCCTTCTGGTGTAAGTAAAGATTCTTTTAACCCCAAAAATTTATTTTGAAAATTAAAGGGACTATTTTTGCCTCTTTTTTTAAAGGGGTATGAAGACTGGGGGGAGGCCAAAAAAGGTATGTAGGATTCCTCGTAATAATAATGCAGGATTGGGGAGGAAACACAAATACCACAACTGTGTGTTTTATAAATTGAAATCGTCCCCCAGTATAATTCTTCCATAGAGGATGGTGTTGAGCCATGCAAAAAATTGGGGGGGAATTAGACTCTTTGGAATAAAATGTGAATGAAAAAAGTCCAGATGATTTTTTTTATCGGGAAACAATACCTGAGAGATGAAAAATTTTGAATCTGGACAATACTGGGTGGATTTCCCGTGGGGGACTGAACCATCCAAAATTGCCCATAATTCCCAGAATCTTTATGGAAAAATTTAAAAGGCCCGGGCCCCCGCGAACGAGTAAAAAAAGCCAGAATTTTTTAACGGCCTAAAATTTAAAATAATTGCTAAAAAATTTTAATTAATAAATTTTTTTAAAGAGGTCCCTTTCCTGACCAACCCCCAAAATCTATGGTAAACTATTTCCCAAACATTGCGAGTAAAGGGAGGGATTCAAAGCCACTCCTTTGAGGATTGTTTTTAAATTTTGTAGTGCCGGGGAAAAAAAAAATTTTTCCCTATTTTAAAAATAAACTTTTTTAAGGGAAGGTCCGGGTTTGACGGAAAAATTAGGAGACATTTTTTTAAATTTCAGGGTGAAAAAAATTTAAATGTTTTTTACGGTGACAAAAGATTAAAGCTTTCTTTGGGTTTTGGGTTTAACAAGAGGGATTTGGGATTGTACCCGTTTTTAGGGGCCGAGAATCCTATTGACCTCTTAGCCCTCTAAAAACCCTTTTCGCTTTAGGAGCGAATTATTAGGTGCTACACCCATTTCCTTTTCCTATTTAAGCAACGATAAATGCACCCTTAAACAAGGGGAAGACCTTTGAGAAAAGTAATGAGAAAACAATTTTATGTGGACAATTTCCGGGGTTTGTGACGCCCAATGAAGGGGAAAACTGTTAAAAATTTTAGGGAGGGGCCCAAATTAAAATAATGCAAGGTGCGAATATGCCTCTGAGGGAATGGAATATTTAATTGTCCAAATTAAAGGACAAAATAATAAAGAAATTTCCCTGGAGATGAAGTACCAAAATAAAGTAATGTAAATTTGGGGTTAACCCTTTGGGGTATGAGAAAAGATTTTTTTAATGTTAAAACCTAATAAATTTTCAGTAGGCCCAATAAAATTAAATAAGGGAGTTTTGCTTTTCTGAAGTTTTCCAAATATTTTGATCCACTAGGGTTTGTGTCACCCCCTTTCTATTAAAAGGGTTTTTATTAATAAGGAAGCTTTGGGAAAATTTAAAAAGTGCTTGGGGTGAACTTACCTGAGGAATTTAATTTAAAAGGTGGGATGAATTTAAATTTGGGGAATTTTGAGAAAATTCCCAAAGTTGAGTTCCCACACCAGGTTTGGGAAAAACCAAAAAGGGGGAAAAAAGTAAATCCACATTTTTTTTTATGCTTCAAAAATTTGGGATATGGGGCGTTGTTATCTTCAATGCTTTGTTTTATCTCTTTTTGTTTGTTAAAGGGTAAAGTTTCTCCATTTTAAATTTAAGTATTTTACCTCAGTTTTGGGAAAATTTTCAGCCCTTGATGTAGGTGTCAAATTAAATAATTTAAAGGGAAAAATTTTCAGGAGATAAATATTAGTGACACTGTAATTTTTGGGGTGGGTAATGAGGGATTTCCCTTTCAATGGATTCGTAATGGAAAAAATAAAATTGTGTACGTACAAAAAAAGAGTCCTGAAATTAATCAGATGAAAAAGAAGTAAAGGGGGGGGTCAGCATAAGTTTTCATTTAATATTTACCGGTGAGGAGGAAAATAGCTGATTTTTTTCTCGAGGTTTTTCCTTATGTAAAATTTTTAAATGCTGTATCTGGTTTTTAAAGGGCCCAGCTGGTTGGGAAATAAAGCAAAATTTGGGCCCTTTCAAAGGCGTATAAAGCTCCTATTGAAAAATTTCGGGGGACCCCCCGCTCCATTGTTTTCCTTCCTTACCATTTTATATAAATGGTTTCTTCTTTTCCCATGCTAATCAATGTAACTAATTTTGGGGTTTTTAAAATTTTTAAACAAGATGAATATCTCCTTTAGTTTTCACATTCTTGAAAAAAAGGATAAAGAGGGGACAGGAAAAATCTATGGAAATGAGATTAAATTGATAATGGAAAGAAAAAAATTTTGATAGGGTTTTTAATAAGGGAAAATTTGGGGTTTTTTAGAGAAAAATTAAATTTGGTGCAGAGGTAAGGTTTTCAAAATGCCCGAATTGGGGTGATTATACTTTAAAAACCCCCATTTTTTACCCGCCCAAAAATCATCATCTAACAAAATTTAAATTTTTTAAAGCCCTAAAAATTAATGGGATGGGGGGGTACAAATATCTTAAATTTTTTAAATTTGGGGAACTTTCGGATTCCAAAGGACGGCAAAGTTGAAAAAGGGTGATTAAATTTTTGTGTAATATGTCGCCATGTGGAAGCCAGTTTCCCATAAAGTACCCCGGTCCTCCACCATTGCCCAAAAAAACATGTTTCAATTAGTGAAAAAATTTGATGTAACAGGGTTTTAGACTATAGTGGTCCAATAATTTTTAAAAGGTACTTTTAGATGGTTGTTTCCCCTGAAAGTTTTAAAGTTTTTTTTGTTCACCTGTACGGGTACTAGGGCAGTTTATTTTGAAATGGCAAAAAGGGCTTGTCTGCAGGGAAAAAGTTTTTACAGCGTTTCAAAAAATTTTCAGCTAAGATCCGTTTCCAGATTTATGATTTCGGATAATGCCACAAATTTTTTTAGCAGGGGGCTCAAATTTGTAGAGTTAAATAATAGTAACGATGTTTTTAATTTCTATTTAAACCCCAAAGGGGTGGGACCCGGAAATTTAAATTTCTCCCAGAGCCCCTTTTGGGGGGGGAGCTGTATGAAAGACTTACAGGCACAGTGGAAACGGTTTTCTCTTTAAAATTACAAAACCGGAAGAAAATTATTTTGGAAAATTCCGTGCAGTGTTAGTGGAGGTGGGAAAAACGGTTTAAAAATAGGCCTCTTTCATACATGAGTTTAAACACCTGATGCAGATGTATTAACACCTTTCCCTCTTAAAAGTGGAAGGGAAAAAGGGAAACTGGAACAAAGTGATGAAGATTACAATGATGCAGCCGTGTTTTGGGGGATTAAAATTTTTTAAAAAAAATTTAAATTTAAAATTTAATTTTATTATTGGCAAAAGTGTGGGGGTAAGGAATATCTTCTTACACTACGTGAAAAAACTTTTTTGTGCGCAGAGGCAGTAAATTTGACAGAAAAATTCAACCCCTGACATTGTGTTTATTGAAAACTGAACAAAAATCGAACATTGTGGCCTCTGGGGGAAAAATATTGACATTTTACCCCGATGACCCAAGGGGTTGTCCGGGGAAAGTTCCCCAAAATGTTGTTCATGGCCGGAAAAATTTAGCACAATTAATAATTGATTTCCCCTTTGGGAAATTTAAAAGGTTTCAATTTAAACGTAAATGAAAATCTGGGGAAAGGACACGGGGGGGGGAAAAATTGAAGATAACGCTGACTGAGTGATGCCAGAAATTTAAATCGTGGTAAGACCTACTAGGGGGAACACCACTCAAGCCCGAACCGGCCGGAAACTTTTTCCAAAAGGGAAAGGGGTAATTTGAGTCATTTTGCAACAAACCTGAAATGGCAGCAGTGGGAAAATTTAAAGTGTTTTCCGGAAAAAAAACATTTTATTTTTTTTTTGTAAATTTGTGTAATACAATTTTAAATTTTAAAAAAATTTATTGTTATAAAAAAGGGAAATTCTGCGCCTGCACAGAGGAGACTCGCCATTTTGTTTTAATTTGGGAAAAAAAACGTTTAGTGAATAAAATTGGGAAAAATTTTTTGCTCTCTAGAAGTTTTAAATTTTGGGGTCAAACCCCTCAAAATTTGGAGCCGAAATTGTTTGGTTTTCATTCCCGCATAACTTGAGATATCAGACGACTGGGGGCCAAAAACAGTCCAAAAAACCTAGATAACTATTTAAAATTTTTGTTTTTAAATTTTGGCCACATTAAACTTAATTTAAAATTTTTTTTAGAATTTAGGTTTTTTTTAGTATGGGTAAAACATTTAAACTCCCGTCAAATTTGGGGGGGTGATATTAAGAAATATTCTTTTGTTTTTTAAATGTGTTTTAAAATATTTAAACATTTAAATTTAAATTTTTTTATACAGTCCACAAAATTATTTATTTACCAGAATTCCCGGGAAGCATATTTTTATTTGTAATTAATACGTCTAGAAACAACTTGTGGATAGACAGTTTGTAAATTTTCGAAGGGGGACAATTTTTCGACCTATTTTTCCCAAATTCCTACTTGTCTATGTAAGTTTTAAAAAAAAAATAATTAAAACTTTTTTTGCCAAATTTTCGGGAGGTACATTAAAAGTTACATCCGATAAAAGTAATTTTCCACACTCGAGCCCGAACTAAGTAATTTAAATTTTTTTAAGGTAAACCTAAAAATTTGGTGTTGGCCCTACACTTTAATTTAAAATTTGAGTGTAGGAAGAAAATTTCCGGGGAAATCGAGTGGCCGCCAGTGTACTAATGTTACAGATTCCCCCTTTAACCTACCGTTAACTACCGGAAAAAAAACCCACTTCCCTTTTTTTTTTTCCCTTTTGCCCATTACTGCCAAACATATCACATTTTTTTTTCTACTAAATTACATATTACATATCATCACACCTGCATACCCAGCGTGGGTTTATTTTTTTTATTTTTTTTATTTATTTATTTTATTTATTAATTTGAACAAGATACAGAGAAGTAAAAGGGAAAACAATTTTTTAAAAATGCAGCTTGCCAAAAACCCCCTTTCTTTTATAGGGAAATTTTGGTAAGGGTTAAAAATTTAAAAAAAAAAATTAACTAAGCAAAAAATTTTTGCAAAACAGATAACAATTTTGTGCAAATGATATTGCCAAAAACAGGTCTATGGGCATTTACTGTGTTGTGTTTTAAAACAGTAGAATGGGGGTATTCTGTTAGGTAAAAGAATTTAATACTGATTTAAAAAAAAGTTTGATTGGGGAAAGGGGCATTTATGAGAAAAAATAATGAGATAATATATGAGATAAAAATTTTTTGAGATACATTATTCAGTATTTATTTAGGTTTTTGGGTGGAAGTGAATTTTTTTAGAAGGGGACTTGAATTTATAAACAACAGTAATTTTTTTTTATAATTTTTCAGGTTTAAAAAAATTTCCCGTTTTTTGGGCCTTTTAATTTCATTGAGTTTTGCATAGCGTGGGGAAGGACACGAGGAACATCAAAAAGTGGGTCTTGCCAAATGTTTTGGTCATGTGTTCTTTGAAGGTTGGTAAGGGGGTTTTTGAGGGGAGGGTTTATGAATGTATAGGTGCAGTAATAAGTTTTGGAGGGTTTTTTATTGTGATAGGTTAGAGTTTTTTAATATTGGGGGAGTTTTGCTGTCTGTAGTGGGGAAATTTTTTTCATTTTTGAACCCCGGCCCCTTTTTTTGGGTGAATTTGTGTTCCCAGTTTGGGTTTTTTGTTTTTTGAGGGGCATGCACAAATTCCATTGGGGAGATAGGGGTAAATAAATGATGATATAGGGCCCGGAGGGCTGCCCGTGGAAAATAGTACCGTATCTTTGTTTGGTTTTGGGGGCCCACGGGCTTGGGAAAAAAATTTTTTTTAAAAAATTTTTTGTATTTTTTTTGAAATTTGAGTCTATTTTTCAAGGGGGGATTCCTAGGAATTTTTTCCCCCCCTTGAGTTTGTGATTTGGGGAAACCATTTATATTATTTTTAAGAGACACTCTGCAGCTCTGTTACCAAAAATGAATTTTATAGGTTTTGGGCAATTTTAAGGGGTAAGTTTGTTGGTTTTTAAACCAGGTTAATATTTTTGGGAATTCGGGATTTACAGTATTGGCTAGCTTTACTGGGGTTTTAGGTGAGAAGGGGAGACGTAAAGAAGTGTTTAAACTGCAACTAGTGCGGGTTTGAGTAGTTTTCGATGCATTTTTTGGGAGGGCATTTAAAGTAAAGAGAAAAAAAGAGGGCCTAGGAAAACTCCCTGTGGGACACCAAAAGAAAATTTGGCATTCTAGACCCTAGAGAAGCCGAAAAAATGGTTTTTAAAAATTGTGGTTTTTTGTTGTGGGGGGATTTTTGGGTTTTGGGGTTTTTGGGGTGGGGATGCCGAAAAAAAGGTGATTCTTTGTAAGTGTTTGTGTGTGTTGGTTTTTTTTGCTCATTTTTTTGCGCCCCATGTTTTTATCTTAGTTGGAGGTATTTTCCCCATAGAAATTTGGTAATCGTCCTTGGTTTTAAATGATTTGAGGGGAAATTTTTGGGGAAAAAAAGGGTGTTAGTCCCGTTTTTGTTGGTCCCTTTGTTTTTGGTGATTTTTTGGTAGTGTTTTGGCTGTTTTTCAGTGGTGTTTTGTAGTATTTTATGGTGTTTTGGAGTATTCAAAGGAGTTTTACGAAGTTGAATGTGTTTTAAATGATGTTTTTTGAATCGTTCAAATGATGGTTTTGGAGTATTCAAAAGGGAATTAATGGTGTTTTTTTGGGGTTCAAAGTAAAATTTTGGTGTGTGGTGTTTTGTTGGTAATGATCCCTAAGGTATGAGCTATTTTTTTTTTTTTGCTAATGTTAAAATTGGAGAAGAGGGAGTAGGGATGGCAGATGAGTTTTAAATTTTTAAAAAAAAAATTTTAAGTGGGGGGGAGGTTTGAAATGTCAAAACTTATTTGGGGGGTAAATTTAAAATGTGTCTTGGAAAAGTTCTAAAAGTAATTTGGAAGCATTTCGGTGTTGTTTTGGGAAAAGTTTCAAAAAGGTTTTTTTTGAGAAAATTTAAATGATTTATGAGAGTGTTTTTTAGTGTGTTCCATTAATCTGAAAGGGGAGTTTTGTAGTGAGATGATAAAAGGGTTTTTCATGAGAAAAGTTGTTGTTTTGTTGTGGTGTGGGGTGTGTGTGTGTGTGTGTTGTGTGGGGTGTGTGTGTTTGTGGTTTGTTGTTTTGGGGTGGTTTTGTGTGTGTGTGTGTGTGTGTGTGTGTGTTATTAGTTCCATTTTGTCCCAGGCACATGCGATTAGACAATAAAAACCCTTTGTATATTTCGTGGTGTGTTGGGGCGTTTTGTGTGTGGGGTTTTTTGCGTGTGTGCGTGTGTGATTTGTGTATAAGTATGTGGTGTGTGTGTGTATGTGTGTGTTTTTGTGTGTTGTGTGTGTGTGTTTTTGTTGTGTAATTAAACCCATTTGTTCTCACCATTTTTGGTTGCAGGGGTCGTTTTACAGCTCCTGGCCCCCCCCTCTTTGCTGATTGCTACAGGTTTTCCCTCTCTCCCCGCCCCATGAGTTTTTTATACCCCGCCTTTTAATTAAAATATTATGGGTTTCCTGCCTCCACTTTCTTTTGTTTCTAGGCTATTCCATGGCCTGATACTCTTTGGGCTGAAGAAATACTTCCTAACATCCCTTTTTTTTTCATCTAGTCTTTTAACTTCCAAATTTTTGAAACCCCTTGTGTCTGTGTCCCATCTCTGGAACATCCCGCTTGTCCACCTAGTCTATTCCGCGCAGTATTTTTTATGGTTTTAAAGTTTCCCCCCGACCCTGTCCTCCAGTGTCGTCAGGTCGAAATTTCCCCCCAACCCCTTTTTTCGAAGGGCAATTTCCCCCTGCTCTGGGACTAGTCTTGTTGCAAACCTTTGCCCATTCTCTAATTTTTTTGACGTGCTTGGGCTTGGTGTGGGGTTCCCCAAAAAGGTGCTGTATCCCCCTTTTGGGCCTTTTCGTAAAAAAGGTTAAAAGAGTTTGAACGAAACCCTTTTGAGGTATCGGAAGCTATCCCAACGTTTTTTTCCAGCCTTGGTGGCCTGGTGGGGGAAAGGCCCCTCGCTTCCCACGGTGAGGGGCCGGGTTTTGATTTCCCCCAGAGGGAAAACATTTTGGGCGTGTTTCTTTCCCACCTCTTTTCTATGTTCCCCATTTATTTAAAAAGGGTACCCGGGTTTTTTGGGCACTGGTGTGGGGGCGGGATCCTGGGAAAACTGACCCAAGGGGGCCTGGGCACGACCGGGGCCCCGGGGGGGGTTGACCCCCGGAAACTCTCTCCAAGGGAAACTCCAGGTTAAAAAATCTCCAGGTAAGGGGCCCGTATGCTGGGAGCAAATTATCGATTGGGTGTGCCCCCCCAGGGATATGCTCGGTGTTATACTCAAACCCCCCGATTTATTTTCCCTTGAGGGGGGTTTGCAGTCTTTTGGGGCCCTCTAAAAATATATTGTCTGCGGTCTTTTTTTGGCCCTTTCCCCAATCTTTAGGAAATTTGCTTTTTTGGGAGGGGTTTAAAATCAAAGGGGCCAAATTGCTGGACCCGGCTTTTTAGCCTGTCCAGGTCTCTTTTTAGTAAATGCCCGATCCCCCTTCCCCAGTTGATTCTTTCTTTAAATTCCATCATCTGCAAACAAGGACACTTTGAAATTTTATTTCCCCTTTCCCTTATGTTTATTCACATATACCAAGAACCGCACAGGTCCAGGACGAACCCCCCTGGAACCCCGCTTGTCACAGGGCCCCCCAAATTGACACCCCGTCAAGACCATGACTCGTTGTTGCCTCCCGTCAGGTATTTCTTTATCCATTTTCAATGTGTGGGGTGGGTGTGTGTTGTGTGTGTGTGTACTCCCTAATTTTTTGGTTTCAGGGGGCGAGTCTTTGTCCCGTGTGTGTTTTGTGTGTGTGTGTGTTTTGTGTGTGGTGTTGTGTATTAAATTCGTAATATGTAAAAATTTTGGGTTTGTAAAATTACCCAAAAGTGGTTTTTAAGTTGTAAGTGTTGTGGTGACTTTTTTTTTGACGAAATAGGCCCAAAAAAAAGAAAAAAAAATTTTGGGTTATGGGGGTGAAAATTGTGTCTTGTTGTGAATTTGGTGGGGAGTGGGGGGTGGGGTTTTTTGGGATGTTGGGGGGAGAGTGAGGTGTTGTTTAGATGGGTTTGGGGGAGTGAGGTTTTTGTGGGGATTTGGTGGGAGAAATGAGGTGTTGTGAGATGTTGGTGGGAGAGTGAGGTTTGTGGAAAGTTTTTGGGAAGTGAGGTGTTGTGGATGTTGGTGGGAGAGTGAGGGGTTGTGAGTGTTGGTGGGAGAGTGAGGTTTGTGAGATGTTGGTGGGGGGAGTGTGGTGTTGTGAATGGGGGGGGAGAGTGAGGTGTTGTGAGATGGGGGGGAGAAATGAGGTTTTTGTGAGATGTTGGTGGGGGGAAAACTGAGGTGTGAGAAATTTTGGGAGGAGGTGAGGGTTTTGAATGTTTTGGGGGAGACTGAGGTGTGAGATTTGGTGGGGAGTGAGGTGTTTGAGATGTTGGTGGGGGACTGGGGGTGTGAAAAGTTGGGAGGAAGTGAGGTGTTGTGAGATGTTGGTGGGGGAGACTGAGGTGTGAATGGGTTTGGGGGGAGGTGAGGTGCTGGGGGGTTTTTTGGTGGGAGTGAGGGGTTTGGGGGAATTTTTGGTGGGGGGAGGAGGTGTTTGGGGGAAAGTTTTGGGGGGAGATGAGGTGTTGGGAATTTTTGGGGGGGGAGGGCTTTAGGTGTGGGGAGATGGTGGGAGAGTGAGGGGTTGGAGATGTTGGTGGGAAAATGAGGTGTTTTGAGATGGGGAGAAATGAGGTGTGTGAGATGTTGGTGGGAACTGAGGTGTGAGATGTTGTTTGGAGATTAGGGTTGTGAGTTTTTGGTGGGGGGCCCGAGGGGTTGTGGGGATGTTTGGGGGGAGACTGAGGTTTTGAGATGTTGGTAGGAAGAGGTGTTGTGAATGTTGGGGGGGGGCTGAGGTTTTTGGATGTTGGTGGGAGAGTGAGGTGGGTGGGAGATGTTGGGGGGGGAGTGGGGTACTGGGAGAAATTTTGGGGGGAGAGTGAAAGGGGTTGGGAGATGGGGGGGTGGGGGGGAAGAGGTTTAAATTTTGGGGGTGGGGAAAAAAGGGGTAAGAAAAGGTTTTTATTTGAATTTTAATGAAATATGGGGATTTTATGAAATTAAAGGTTTTTGTGTGAATATAATTTAAAAGAAGGATTGAGTTGCATATCTAACCTTAAATTCTCTCTTGGGTTTAACTGAGTGTTTTTGGGGTTTTAGGTAGAGAGAGAGGAGGAGGGAAGGGGAGAGAGAGAGAAGGTTACTTCATGGGGAAATGGGGCCTGAGATTTTTAAACTGAAGGTTTAAAACGATAAGATTCGCCAAGTCGGAGAAAGTCCCAGACTTTAAGGAGTGTGGGAAACTTTTGTTGTATTTTGTAAAAAATTGGCGGTTTTATGTGGGTATTTAACGAAAATGAGGGGTTTTTTTGGGGGTTTTCCTGAGTTAAGAGTGAAAAAGTGTAATTTTTTTTCCCTATGTTGTATATGGAAAAAAAAAAAAGTGTAATACTTAAAAATTCATGTTTAAAAAAGAAAATGTAAAAACTTTAAAACGGAAAATATTAGTGTTTTTCCATTTTTTATTTATTTAAGTTAACAAAAAGAAGAGTAAATTTGTTTATTTAAATTTTAAAAAGTAAAGGGGAAAATATCAGATATATCAGATCACCCTTTTTTTGTTGTACTACACTGAGAGTAAAAAAGGGAGATGGGATACAAGGAGAAAAGAAGATCGGGGGAAAAGAGGGGGGAAAATTTATAAACTAAAAGAGGGGCAGTAAAGGGGAAGAAAAAACAGCTATTGGGGGTTTGATTGGGGTAATGAGAGCATAGGCAATGGGGGTCGAAGAGGGATGGGGGA
Organism: Cherax quadricarinatus; assembly: GCF_026875155.1. NCBI lineage: Eukaryota > Metazoa > Arthropoda > Malacostraca > Decapoda > Parastacidae > Cherax > Cherax quadricarinatus. The sequence continues at coordinate 101,749,866 of NC_069403.1, read as the reverse complement.
GGTTTTAAAAAAAGTAATTTTTAGAGTGTTCAGCAGGGAAATTTGTGGTTACAGGAAAGGGGTGCGGGAGGGAAAAGGAGCGATTGGTGGAAAGATGATGGTTTAAAAAGAAATATAAGGAGAAAAAGTTTGCATTGAGAAGTTTTTAAAAAGTAAAATGAAGCAAGGGGGGAAGAGTATATGGAAAAAAGAGAAAAGGTTAAAAAGAGGGTGAAACAATGTAAAAAAAGAGCAAAGAGAGAGTGGGTGAGATGTTAACCAAAAATTTTTTTTGAAAATAAGAAAAAAATTTTTTGGGGTGAGATTTAAAAAGTTAGAAAGCCTAGAGAACCAAAAAGGGGTTTTTCAGTTTTAAAAAAGGAGAGGGGGTTTTAAATTAAAAAGGGGAGTTTTGAGGTTTTTGGGAAATGGGGGGAAAAATTTTGAGGAATTGTTAAATGTTGATGAAAAATAGGGGGAAACTGGATTTCGTGTAAGGGGCAAGGAGGAAAAACATCTTTTTAAGGGGGTGAGGAAAGCCAGTTGTGAGTGTTGGGGGGGGGGTTCCCCTGAGGGATTTGGTTTAAAAAGAAAGGGGGTAAGGCACCGGGATTGTGGGGTTAAAAAATAGAAAAGTTTAAAAACAGGTGGGGTTTAGTTTTGGGGGTGGTTGGTGCAATTATTTAAAAAAAGTAGGAAGAGGGGTAAGGTACCTAGGGTTGGGGAGAGAGCATGAAAAGTTCCATTGTAAAAAAGGCAAAGGGGTTTAAAAAAGAGTGCAAAAATTATGGGGGGATTTAATTTGGAGTATACCTGGTAAAGTGTATGGGAGAGTTTTTATTTAAAGAAATTAAAAATTTGACGGAGAAAGGAATTTGCAGATGAACAAGGAGGCTTTAGGGGAAAAGGGAGGGGGGTGTGTGGCCAGGTGTTTTTAGTGAAAAAAAATGAACAGTATTTTGGGTAAACCCAAAGGGGGTCCCTTTTTGGCATTTATGGTTTGGGAAAAAACGTAAAGACAGGGTGGAAAAGGGGGGGAAGGGTTGGCAATTTTGCAAGTGTATGGGTAAAGGGGGTAGGTTACTTAAAGATGAAGAGTTTTTAAAGAGGATAGTGAGGGTTTAAGTTAGGGGGAAAGTAGGGAAAAAGGGAAATTATTTCCCGTAAAAGTAAAGGGCCCTTTGACAAGGATGTGTGATTTTCCCCCTTTGGGTTTTTTAATATATTTTTAGATGGGGGTTTTAAGAGAAGGGAAAAAGCGAGGGTCTTGGCAAGAAAGGGGTGGAGGGGTTAAAAAGGGTTTAAAAAATCACACACAAAAATGGGAGTTGTCACAGTTTCTCTTTTCTGAAAACACTGTGCTCTTGGGGATTCGAAGAGAAGTTGCCCGAGATTGGTTTGGAAAAATTTGGAAGGGGGCAAAAGAAAAAATTTAAAGGGAATTACAGGAAAAAGTAAGGGGTTTTTAAAGGGTAAAAAAAAGATTAGGTTATGAAAGGGTTGAATATCAGATTGGAAAGGGAGAGAGTATGAGGGGGTGAAAGTATTCCCAAAATTTTGGGGGGGACGGTCCCGCGGGGGGTCTATGAAGATGGGTAATCATAGAATTTAGAGGGGGGAAAAGTGAGTTTGGGGCACTTTTGGGGGTCTGTGGAACAAAGAACTTTGGGCCTTTTGGGGGCAAAGAGGGGGGAAAGTATGGAAATATAGTTTTTTCCCAAAGCCTTTTTTATGGGTGTGAAAACATGGGGGATGAATGTTGCGCGGGGGAGAAGGCTGGGGGCAGGGAGATGTCATGCTAAGGGGGAAAGGGGTGGTTGGGGAATATAATGCAGAGAAATTCGTAGTTTTTGGGAAATTGGAGGAGGTGCGGGGTTTCCCAAAAAAACCCTTGTCCAAGGGGGAGGAAGGGTTTTTGAGGTTTGGGTTTGGACTGAAAAGGGGAATGGAGGCGAAACAGAATGACTTTAAGAAATGTTATCAGTTGTAGTGGAAGGAAGGCGGGGTTTTGGGGGCGGCCAGGAAAGGTTGGAGAAAAGGGGGTAAAGGAGGTTTTTTGTGCGGGGGGGGCTTGGACTTCCAGCAGGCATGCGTGAGGTGTTTGATAGGGGTGAATGGAAAAATGGTTTTTTTAAAACTTTTACGTGCGTTGGGGTGTGAGCAAAGTAACATTTATGAAGGGGGGTTCCCGGGAAACCCGGGAGGCCCATTGGGGTCCGGGGGATGGGAAGTACAGTGCCTGCCCCTGAAGGGGGGGTGTTAATGGTTTCAGTTTTTAAAAACTGTAGTTAAAGCCCCTTTTGGGAAGCCCTGATGGGGTAAAAGATGGTGAAAGTTTTTCTTTTTTTGGGCCACCCCGCCTTGGGGGGGGAATCGGGGCCCGTGTGAAAAAAAAAAAAATAATAGTAAGGGGACATAGAGGACCTAGGTGACAATTTTGTTGAATCCTGAGGAGGTTTTTCACGTGACACACTGACCCCTGGTTTAAAAAGGTGGGGGGGATGCCTTTCATTGAAGGAAGTTACTTGTTTAGACCTTCATAGACCCAAAAATTTGATCCAAGGGAAATAAAAGGGAGGAAATTTTGGGGTGGGGTTTAAATGGGGGGTGTGGGTGAAGAGGTGTTTATCCGAGTAGACGGAACAGGAATTTGTATAAAAGGGGGGGAGGGTTGATCTTAATTTAGGAAGTGGGCGGAAAAATTGGGTGGGTGCAATTGGGGGATGTGGGGGAGGGTGTTTATCCCAGGAGTTAGAGATTACAAGAAAAAAGGAATTTTTTTTTTTTGGGGGGGGGAGAGGGAAAGGGCTTGATCCCCAAGGGAAAAAAAGCAGGGAAATTTGGGCACAGAGGGAGAAGTTTAAAGGTGGGGGGTGTGGGGGGGGTGTTTTACCCAGGAGATGGGGCAAAAGAAAAAGAAATTAAAAAAAAAATCGAAAAAAAACGGAAAAAAAATTTGGGGGGCAGGGGGGATCCGGCGGACGCTGCAGAAGGGGGGCGGGTTTGGGGGGGCCGGGGCGGGGGGCGCGGGGGACGGAGGGCGGGGGGCAGGGTGGAGTTCCCCCTTGCCATAAACCTTCCCCGGAAGGAGACTGCTCAGGAAAAGGGGACCACTCCGGGAAAAGAGACCCCTCAGGGGAAAGGGGGACCGCTCAGGAAAAAGGGGACTGCCCCGCAAAATTTTTCCCCTACTTTTTTAGCAAATGGGTCAGGGGTTCCTTAAGGGTAGAAGGCAGCGGGAGATAGGAAAAATTGGTTCGTCTTGGTTTAGTGATTTTTAGGGATTTTGGATGGGGGATGAGATGCATTTATGGATGGAAATGTGATTTTTGTGTTTGTTCTGAAGAGGTGTGTTGGGAGACGGGTGAGTGGGTGTGAAGAAATGTGGGTGAGATGGAGAGGGGTATGGGGAGGGTTGTATTAAAAATTTAATGAAATATGGGGAGATTTTACTGAAAATAAAGGTAATGTGTGAATATTATAAAAGAAATTATAGAAGTGAAAAGTTATGATACACTGGAAAAGATTGGAGTGTGTAGAAACATGTTGCAGTAGTTGGGTAGTGAGATTACTTGTTGTGAGTATAATATTAATTTATGTGGATACAAGGAGATGGGTATGGAGAAGATTTTATTAGAATTTTAGTAATTTAGGGAGGAATGTGTATTACATTTTAAGATTCAATAAAAAGAAGGGGAAAAATTTGTATCGAAAGTGGAAAAATTGTGAATAAATTGGTAAGTGATGAGGGTTGTGGGTATTGTTGTCGAACTAGAGATATCGAAAAAGATGTTATAAGTGGGTTGTTGTTGTGGGTGTTGTGGGTGTTGTGGGTTGTGGGGTGTTGTGGGTTGTGGGGTGTTGTGGGTTGTAGGTGTTGTCGAACTAGAGATACCGAAAAGATGTTATTAAGTGGGTTGTTGTTGTGGGTGATGTGGGTTGTGGTGTTGTGGGTTGTGGGTGTTGTGGGATGTGGGTGTTTGTGGGATGTGGGTGGCGGCGGGCGGGCGTGGTTGGGGCGCGGGGCGGCCGCCGGTCGGGCGGGCGCGCGGGCGCGCCGGAGCGGGTGGGGGCGTGGGTGGGGGGGCGTGGGGGGGGGGCGTGGGGTGGGGGTTGAGGGCGAGGTGGTCGAGGGTGAGGTGGTCGAGGGTGGAGGTGTGAAAAGGAGTCCGCTCAGAGGAGGGAGCAGCTCAGCCGCTTTGACACCTACTTGTTTATATATATATATATATAATATATATATAAATTATATATATATATATATATATACACAAACACTGATCTCTGGCTGAAGGAGACTCGAACCTACGAACCTTAGGACAAGGTACGCAGTGCTTTACCAATCTACCACACTGGACCAATCAAGGCAGCCAGCTTTCAGGGAGAAGGCTTACAGCTTTTCATCTCATCCCCTGCATGCATCAGCCTTACTAGAGATTTGAACAATGCAAGGAATTCGCGAGAGCATGCGAAATATACACAAACACTGATCTCTGGCTGAAGGAGACTCGAACCTACGAACCTTAGGACAAGGTACGCAGTGCTTTACCAATCTACCCACACTGGACCAAGGCAGCCAGCTTTCAGGGAGAAGGCTTACAGCTTTTCATCTCATCCCCTGCATTGCATCAGCCTTACTAGAGATTTGAACAATGCAAGGAATTCGCGAGAGCATGCGAAATATACACAAACACTGATCTCTGGCTGAAGGAGACTCGAACCTACGAACCTTAGGACAAGGTATACAGTGCTTTACCAATCTACCCACACTGGACCAAGGCAGCCAGCTTTCAGGGAGAAGGCTTACAGCTTTTCATCTCATCCCCTGCATGCATCAGCCTTACTAGAGATTTGAACAATGCAAGGAATTCGCGAGAGCATGCGAAATATACACAAACACTGATCTCTGGCTGAAGGAGACTCGAACCTACGAACCTTAGGACAAGGTACGCAGTGCTTTACCAATCTACCCACACTGGACCAAGGCAGCCAGCTTTCAGGGAGAAGGCTTACAGCTTTTCATCTCATCCCCTGCATGCATCAGCCTTACTAGAGATTTGAACAATGCAAGGAATTCGCGAGAGCATGCGAAATATACACAAACACTGATCTCTGGCTGAAGGAGACTCGAACCTACGAACCTTAGGACAAGGTACGCAGTGCTTTACCAATCTACCCACACTGGACCAAGGCAGCCAGCTTTCAGGGAGAAGGCTTACAGCTTTTCATCTCATCCCTGCATGCATCAGCCTTACTAGAGATTTGAACAATGCAAGGAATTCGCGAGAGCATGCGAAATATACACAAACACTGATCTCTGGCTGAAGGAGACTCGAACCTACGAACCTTAGGACAAGTACGCAGTGCTTTACCAATCTACCCACACTGGACCAAGGCAGCCAGCTTTCAGGGAGAAGGCTTACAGTTTTTCATCTCATCCCCTGCATGCATCAGCCTTACTAGAGATTTGAACAATGCAAGGAATTCGCGAGAGCATGCGAAATATACACAAACACTGATCTCTGGCTGAAGGAGACTCGAACCTACGAACCTTAGGACAAGGTACGCAGTGCTTTACCAATCTACCCACACTGGACCAAGGCAGCCAGCTTTCAGGGAGAAGGCTTACAGCTTTTCATCTCATCCACTGCATGCATCAGCCTTACTAGAGATTTGAACAATGCAAGGAATTCGCGAGAGCATGCGAAATATACACAAACATGATCTCTGGCTGAAGGAGACTCGAACCTACGAACCTTAGGACAAGGTATGCAGTGCTTTACCAATCTACCCACACTGGACCAAGGCAGCCAGCTTTCAGGGAGAAGGCTTACAGCTTTTCATCTCATCCCTGCATGCATCAGCCTTACTAGAGATTTGAACAATGCAAGGAATTCGCGAGAGCATGCGAAATATACACAAACACTGATCTCTGGCTGAAGGAGACTCGAACCTACGAACCTTAGGACAAGGTACGCAGTGCTTTACCAATCTACCCACACTGACCAAGGCAGCCAGCTTTCAGGGAGAAGGCTTACAGCTTTTCATCTCATCCCTGCATGCATCAGCCTTACTAGAGATTTGAACAATGCAAGGAATTCGCGAGAGCATGCGAAATATACACAAACACTGATCTCTGGCTGAAGGAGACTCGAACCTACGAACCTTAGGACAAGGTACGCAGTGCTTTACCAATCTACCCACACTGGACCAAGGCAGCCAGCTTTCAGGGAGAAGGCTTACAGCTTTTCATCTCATCCCCTGCATGCATCAGCCTTACTAGAGATTTGAACAATGCAAGGAATTCGCGAGAGCATGCGAAATATACACAAACACTGATCTCTGGCTGAAGGAGACTCGAACCTACGAACCTTAGGACAAGGTATGCAGTGCTTTACCAATCTACCCACACTGGACCAAGGCAGCCAGCTTTCAGGGAGAAGGCTTACAGCTTTTCATCTCATCCCCTGCATGCATCAGCCTTACTAGAGATTTGAACAATGCAAGGAATTCGCGAGAGCATGCGAAATATACACAAACACTGATCTCTGGCTGAAGGAGACTCGAACCTACGAACCTTAGGACAAGGTATGCAGTGCTTTACCAATCTACCCACACTGGACCAAGGCAGCCAGCTTTCAGGGAGAAGGCTTACAGCTTTTCATCTCATCCCCTGCATGCATCAGCCTTACTAGAGATTTGAACAATGCAAGGAATTCGCGAGAGCATGCGAAATATACACAAACACTGATCTCTGGCTGAAGGAGACTCGAACCTACGAACCTTAGGACAAGGTACGCAGTGCTTTACCAATCTACCCACACTGGACCAAGGCAGCCAGCTTTCAGGGAGAAGGCTTACAGCTTTTCATCTCATCCCCTGCATGCATCAGCCTTACTAGAGATTTGAACAGTGCAAGGAATTTCGCATATTTCGCATGCTCTCGCGAATTCCTTGCATTGTTCAAATCTCTAGTAAGGCTGATGCATGCAGGGGATGAGATGAAAAGCTGTAAGCCTTCTCCCTGAAAGCTGGCTGCCTTGGTCCAGTGTGGGTAGATTGGTAAAGCACTGCGTACCTTGTCCTAAGGTTCGTAGGTTCGAGTCTCCTTCAGCCAGAGATCAGTGTTTGTGTATATTTCGCATGCTCTCGCGAATTCCTTGTATATATATATATATATATATATATATATATATATATAATCTCTTCCATCCTCTTTAGGTCATTTAATTTGTCCTTGAGGACTGTATAGACAGCCTGCCTGCCCAGCTGTGCTCCCAATAGGATATTTTTGGAAAGAGTAGTAGTTAAGTCGTCATGAAGGACTGTTTGCTAAGCAGTGATTATTTGTTTTATTTCTGGGTTTGTTGAAATGATTTAATCCTCTGAAAAACTGAGGATGAATCCTGAAGCTTCTCTCTGTAGCTTCACAAGTGCCTGCCTGAGTGCCATCATTAAAGTACTAGTGACAAAATTATTTTCTCTTATATGTGTTGCTTTGTTTTAACCAAATGATTTATTATGTATATTTAATAAAAAAACAATCTTTCTCAGCAGTCACCACAGTGGAATACTATACCATTTTTCCAACTCACTGCGGCAAATGTATGTAAACAAACACTTCTTTGAATGAATATAAAATGAAAGATTAGAATTTTCAGGCTAAGTGAAGCGTTATTGCTCGAAATCTTGCGTTAAGGTTTCTGTAGAACAACTGAGTATCTCATGTTAAATGACTCGAGTTTGGTAGGTATAACTATTTGAATTGCTGGTAATGAAAAAAGTGGGGGACCATTGCAGATAAATTCAATCTTTACGTAACATATAACGATTTCAACACTGCTGAAGAAAATGATATTCCTGCTATCTCTAAAGTCAAATTCGTGTTACAGCACCTAAGTTATTCCAAACTTTGTTAGCATCGTCATGAAACTTAGGTGATGGCTTATGCCAAGAGTTACCAGAAAACCTCATTCCCTGGCTATTCTGAGTCAAGCATCCTGGCTGCCTGGTATAATCACAGTGGCTGTATTTACCTCTCATCATTCAACTTACTGTGATCTATACTCACAGAGTGCTTCTGTCTCACAGTCTTCTACACTGTGGTTTATGTTCACAGTGCTCTTACCGCTCAACATAATCTTGACTTCTCTATCACTGTGGTTTATTCTCATTTTTTATGTTTATTTCTCACCTTCCTTTATAATACTTGCACAAGGGATGAACATGGGGAATATATAATAGCTAAATTCAAATCCAAATACCTACGAAAACCTCTCACAGTGATAAACATCTACAGAGTACCACAGTCAAACATTAGCCGTGTTAGTGACAACCTAGGAAGTATGATAACTGATGCACGCATGAACAAAGATCACTTACTACTCTCAGGTGACTTCAATATAAATCTCCTACAAGACCAAGACCCACACGTTACTGAATTCACAAACACTATGAGTAACTGCATGTTGCTACAGAGACTAGTGTTTCCCTACTAGACCACATCTGGACCAACACCATGTCCCCCTTAAGGGGAGTCTGTAGCATTAGTACACTGGCGGCCACTCAGATTTGCCGGATTTCTGCTCGCTACACTCGAATTCAATTCAAGTGTAGGCCTACACCTAATATAGGTGTAGGCCTTAATGAATTAATACTTAGTTTGACTCTAGTGTGGAAAATTACATTTATCTGGATGTAACTCATAATGTACATACCAGTAAATGGTAACAAAGATAATTATTATTTATCAAAGTTACATAGACAAGTAGGAATTTGGGACACCTAGGTCGCAAAAATGTCCCCCTTCGATACCTACAACTGTAATATCCACAAGTTGCTCTAGACCTATTAATTACAAATGAAATATGCATCGCCAGGAATTCTGGTAAATATATAAGTTTGTGGACTGTATATTAAAATTAATAAATGATTATATATATATATATACACATTTATATAACAGAAGAATATATCTTAATATCACTCACCAATTTGACTGGAGATTAATGTGTATCATACTCAAAAACCTCATTCTAACCAAATTTATGAAGATAATGCTGGCCAGAATTATAACACAAATTTAGATAGCTTATCTGAGGTTTCTGGAGCTGTCATGTCCAGTCGTCTGATATCTCAAGTTATGCAGGAATGCACATCCAACAATTTTGGCTCCTATTTGAGAGGTGTCAGCCCAATTTAACCTCTAGAGTGCCAAATTTTTTTTCGATTATTCACTAACATTTCTTGTCCAATTCAAACAACAATGGCAAGTCTCCTCTGTGCAGGCGCAGAATTTCCCATTTTTTATAACAAATTTTATTAAATACAATGTATTACACTAATTTACATAAAAAATACACTGCATTTTTTCCGGAAAATGCATTATTTTCCACACTGCGGCCGGTCGGAGTTCGTTGCTAAATGACTCAAATTACTCCTTCCTATAGGAGATGATTCCAGCCGGTTCTGGCTTGAGTGCCTGTTCTCCTAGTAGGTCTTACCACGATTTCATCTTCCAGCATCACTTGGTCAGCGTTATCTTCAGTATCACTCATGTCACTTTCCCTCAGATTTTCATTTACGTTTGATTGAATATCATTTAATTGGGAGGAATTTTGGTCAATTTTTAAAGCAGCTGTGCATGACAGGAGTGACCTAGCCTGTGTAACTAAATTATTTTACCTCAAAGAACAGGTAAGAGGAGATGCTCACATACTCATACAAGCCTTTCCCAATGTAGATGACTCTTACAAGGAAGCAGTTGACTTGTTGAAAGTCACTTATGGTAATATAGAACAAAGTAGGTTGGATCTAGTGAATATCATTGTTAATTTAAAATCTCCAGATCACACTTACAAAATTTTACAGCAGTTTAGAGTTAAACTGGAGAGCACTCTCAAAACTTTAAGTAATAAATATAATCTGAAGGAATCAGACTGGTTATTGAGTGCAATGGTACAGAATAAATTAAGCTGTAAAACACTTGAATAACTCTCGAACAAATATCACAAAAGTTATTTTGGTCTGGAGGAAATAAGACTAGGTCTACAAGAATTAATTGTGCAGTTGCAGACCAGCCAACTAACTCATTTTAAAGATGCAACACATAATAACTCTGAGGTATCTGTCAAGCTTCACAAAGGGAAAAATTATCCCAATGGTAATAATCAAAATTCATTTCCTAAAAATAGTTGCATAGGTACATACCAAGTAGCAGGAATCAGAAATAATGATTCTCCACAAGGTAAGAAGAATAAGTACCCTCCTAAGAGTAGCCCAGTTAATAAGAAACCAGTCAAAGAAAAGAGAGATTGTCTTTTCTGCAAGGGTACTCATTTTTCTAAGAATTGCAGCGCATACAATTCATGGAATGATAAGGTTGAAAGATTGAAAGAACTTGACAGATGTATCAGACGTCTAGGTAATCACAATGTAAAGAATTGTCATGTTAAATTAAACAACTGTTATCAATGTCACAAAGGAAAACACCATATAGTCATGTGTAAGGGTCTATATGATAATTTTGATAATAAGATAAGTTCAACCCCTGATACAACATGGCTAATGTAAAAATTGCTGCAAAGTTAAAAAAGGGTTTTGCTGAATACCCTTACCTGTGTTACAGTAAAAATTGTGAAAAGGCATAAAAAAAAAAAAAATTAACTGCATTTTTGGGACCAGGGACCCCCAGGTATTTTTATAAAACGAAAATTCCTTGAGGGAAAAAATACAAGGGGATCCCACAATTTAAAATTATTGCTTTTTCTCGGATAAAGGGCTAAATTGTATGACATTTTTTAGTAACTGTGGGTTGGCAATGAAAAAAAACGTGTTATGCAGTAATTGAGTAGATTTCCCAGAGAAAATACACAGTGGGGTTTATAAAGTCAGAAAGCTTTCGCATAATGAAAAATTTAGACCTTCTGGTGAAAGTGATGATTCGTAACCCCAAAATAAATTTTTTGATAAGTATTTACTTTTATCCCCTTTTTTGTAAAGGGTTGAAGACGGGGGGGCCATGTAAGTAGGTGGGGATTCCTCGAAATAAAAATGATATAAGGAAACTAAAAATCCCACAAGTGTTCTTACTCATGAATCGTCCCCCAGTATAATTTTTCCATAGAGGGGGGTGGAGCCAGTGCATAAATTGTGGGAAATTAGACAGCTTTGGGAATAAATGTAAAGAAGAAAGTCCAGATGATTCTTTTATCAGGAAAAAATACCTGAGGATGTAAAATTTGAATCTGGACAATCTGGGTGCGATTTCCGGGGGAACTGAACCACCAGAATTGCCCACAAATTTACAGAAGGCATAGGGAAAATTTAAAAGGGCCCCGCTCCGCGAATGAGAAAGTGCCAAAAATGTTAACGGCCATAATGATAAATTTTCTAAGCAATTAATTTAATAAATTTATAGAAGAGGTCCCTCCGAGAAAGCCAAAATCTAGGGTCACTATTTCCACTTTGAGAGTGAAAAAAAGGGATTCAAAACCACTCCTTTGGGTTTGTGTTTAATTGTAGTGCCAGGAGTAACAAAAAGTACCTATTTTTAAATGACTTTTTTAATACAGGTCCGTCGTTGAGGGAAAAAATTAGGAGACATCTTTTTAAATTTCAGGGTGAAGAATTATGTCTTTAGGGCTGACATAAGAAAGCTTTCAAAAGAGGGGGGTTTTACAAGAGGCTGACGGATTGTACCGCTTCTTAGGCCTGAGAACCCTTTTGACCACTTACCCCTCTAAAAACCTTTCGTTTTGGAGCGTTTTTTTGGTGCTACACCCAGTCCTTCCTACTTCAAGCAACGATAAATGCCCCCTTAAAAAGGGGGAAGCCCATTGAGTAAAGTAAGAGCAAAAAATTTTTATGTGGACATTTCCTGGGTGTGACGTCAAAAAGGGGAACTGTTAAAAACTTTGGAGAGGAAATAAAAAAATGCAAGGTGCGAATATGCCCTAAGGGAATGGAATAGTAATTCTTTTCCAAATTAAAGGACAAAATAAGTAAAATTACCCGGGAAATAAAGGGCCAAAAATATAGTAATGTTTTGGGGTTTAAAATTTGGGGGATACTGAAGAATTTGTTAATTTTAAAAAACCTAATAATTAAGTATGCCCAATAAATTAACTAAAAAAGGTTTTGTTTGCTGAAGTTTCCAAATATTTTGACCCACTGGGTTTTTAGTGTCACCCCTTACTATAAGAGGGATATTTTTAATACAGGAAGCATGGAAACTTAAATGTGCTTGGATGAGACTTCCCTGAGGAATTCATTAACAGGGGGGGAAAAATTTAATTTGGGTGATTATGAGAAAAATTCCAATTTTTGAGTTCCCACCCCAGGGGGCTAATCCAAAGGGGAAAAAAATGTACTCCACTTTTTTTTGTGATGCTTCAAAATTGCATAGGGAGCATTGCTTTCTTCAATGAAATAGTTTTATCTCCCCTTTGTTATGTTAAGCTAAAGTTCTCCAATTAAATAGACTTACCTCAGTTGGTTTAAACACCATTTGTAGGTGTAAAATTAGCAAATTATAAAAGGGAATAAGTTGCAGAGATAAATATTAGTGACACTGAAATTTGGTGTGATAAGAGGGATCCCTTACAAAGGGTTCTAATGGAAAAGTAAAATTGTGTACGTACAAACAGAGTCCGAAATTTAATCAGATGCAAGGAAGTATAAAAGTTTGGTCGCTTTGTTAACATTTAACATATACCGGTGAGGAAATTAGCTGAATTCTTGTCTCGAGGTTTACCTTTTCAAAATTTTTAAAAGCTGCTGGTTTTTAAAGGCCGAGCTGGTTGGGAAATAAAACTAAATTGCCTGTACAAAAGGCGTATATTGCCCTATTGAAATTTCGGCCACCGCTCCAATATTTGTCCTTCCCTTTGCCTTGATATAAAAGGTATTCTTCTTTACCCCGTAAAATGTAACTAAATTGGTGTTTAAATTTCTAACAAGAGAATATCTCACATAGTTTTCACATTCTTGAAATTGGGTAAAGAGGGTACAGGGAAAAATCTTGGAAATGAGATTAAATTGATAATGGAAAGAAAAATTTTGATAGGTTTCTAATAGAAAATTGAGGGTGTATTTAGAGAACAATGTAATTTGTGCAAGGTAGGTTACAAAGCGAATTGGGTGATTAAAAAACACCCTTCTTATGCCCCAAAAATCATATTAACAAATTTTAAATTTTTTTAAATGCCCCTAAAAATGTAAGCATGGTGGGGTACAAGATATCTTAAATTTTATTGGGGAACTTTCTGGATTCCCCCCAAGGCGGCAAAATGCAAAAAGGGTGATTTAAAACTTTTGTAATATTCGCCATGGGTGCCAGATCCTATATGAAGGTCCTCCACCCTTGCCAAAGGGCATGTAAATTGTGAAACCATTTGATGTAACAGGTGTGATATAGTGGGCCAAAAATTTTTAAAAGGTTTCTTCAGATGGTGTTTTCCCCTAAAGTGTTGTTTGTTTTTCACCTGTACGGACTAGGGCAGTTTTTTTTAGAAAAATGGCAAAGGCTTGTCTGCAGAACAGTTTTTTACAGCTGTTTCAAAATTGCCTAGGGATCCGTCCCAGATTGATATTTTGGGTAATCCACAAATTTTTTACAGGTGCTCAACATTTTTTAAGTTAAATAATAGTAACATGTTTAATTTCTATTAACCCAACGAGGGGGTACCCGGAAATTTATTTCTCCCCGACCCTTTGGCGGGGGGCTGTATGAAAGATTAAAAGGCACGTGAAGCGGTGTCTCTTAAAGTACACACCGGGGAAGAAAATTATTTTGGAAGAATTCCGTGCAAATGTTGTGAGGTGGAAAATCGGATAAAAAATAGGCCTCTTCTACAGGTGATAAACCGATGCAGATGTATTAACACCCTTTCACTAATATGTGGGAAAGGAAATTGGAATCGGAACAAAGTGATGAAGATTACAAAGATGCAGCCCGGTTTGGATAAAAATTTAAAAAATTTTAAAAAAAGAAAGATCAATTTGGCTAAAGTGGTGTAAGGAAAATCTTTTACCTACGTGAAACTTTATTGGCGACAAAGGGGTAAATCGACAGAACATTTAACCCGGGGACTTTTGTTTGATTGATATGAAAAAACCCCGAACTTGTGGCCTTGGGCAAAGTATGACATTTCCCCAAAAGCACAAGGGTTGTCCGAATGTCAAAAATGTTGTGTCATGGCCAGGAAAGTTTATGCACAAATTAAAAAATTGATTCCCCTTGGGAATTAAATGGTATTCAATCAAAAGTAAATTAAAAATTTGGGGGAAAATGACAAAAAGGGGGATATTGAAAAATAAGCTGACTGAGTGAGCCGAAGATGAAATCGTGGGAAGACCTACTAGGAGAACACCCCTCAAGCCAAAAACCGGGGGAATCACCCCTGGGGGAAGGAGTAATTTGAGCTTTTAGCAACAAACTCTGACTGGCACAGTGGGGAAAAATAATGTTTTTCGGAAAAAATACAGGTATTTTTTATGAAAATTTTGTGAAATACATTGTATTTAAATAAAATTATTGTTAAAAAAAATGGGAAATTCGCGCGCAGAGGTTTCGCCATTGTTGTTTAAATTTGGACAAAAAACGTTAGTGAAAATGGAAGAATTTTCTTCCTCTAGTTAAATTGGGCTGACACCTCTCAAATAGGAGCCGAAATTGTTGATGTCTTTCCTGCAAAACTAATACAGACGACGGAAAGACAGCTCCGGAACCTCAATAACTATCAAAATTTTTGTTTATAATTTTCCCCGCATTATCTTCATAAATTTGGTTAAAAAGGGTTTTTGAAAGATACACATTAATCTCCAGTCAAATTGTGAGGATTTTAAATATTTCTTCTTTTTATTAAATTGTTATAAAATCATTTATTAATTTAATATACTTCCAAAAACTTTATTTTCCCCAGAATTCGGGAGGGCATATTTCATTTGTAATTAATAGGTCAGAGAACTTTGGATATGACAGTTTAGGTATCAAAGGGGGGACTTTTTTTGCGCCCCTAGGCCCCAAATTCCACTTGTCTAGTAATTTGAAAATAAAAACTTTGTTCCATTTACGGGGTAGTAATATATTACATCCAGATAAATGAAATTTTTCCCACACTCGGCGAACTAAATATTAATTCTTAAAGGCCTACACCAAATTAGGTGTAGGCCTAACTTAAATTTTAATTCGAGTGTGGGAAGCAAAATCCGCAAATCTGAGGGCCGTTTTAACTACCCCCGGGAAAAACCTACCGTTTTTTTTCATTTTGCGTAATCCCAAACACAAAAAATTTTTTTCTACTAGTTAAATATTCTATCATAAAAATGCATACCCAGGTGAGGATTTATTTATTTTTTTTATTTATTTTTTTAATTTGAACATGAACAGAAAGTACAAGGAAAACAATTTTTTAAAACAGCTTGCCAAAACCCCTGTATGCAGGTTATGGGGGCTTAAATTAACAAGATTAAAAAGCAAAAAATTTTTGAAAACAATAAAAATTTAGTCAAATGAGTATTGCAAAACAGGTCATATGGGCATTTTCTGTGTTGCTGTGTAATCAGTAGAATGGAGTTCTGTTGGTAATGAAAAAATAGTAAAAAATTGATTGGGAAAAGGGTTTAATTTATGAGATACAAAATGAGAACAATAGAGAACAATTTATGAGATCAATTATTCAGTATTATTTTGTTTGGGGTGAGTAATATTTTTGAAAAAGATTGAAAATTTTAAACAACAGTATTTTTTTTAATTCACAGTAATGAATTCCAAATTTTAGGGGCCTTTTTTGTCATTGAGTTTTTGCATAGCGTGCGATGGACACAGGAACATCAAAGATGATCTGTCCTTGGTTATGGTCATTGTTTCGTTGAGGTGGAAGGAGAGTTTGAGGGGAGGGGTTTAATGAAATTTTTAGTAGGTGCAGTAATAAGTTGGAAATTTTTTTATTTGAGTTTGGTTTAGAGTTTGAATATTTGGGGGAGTGTGTGTCTGTATGGGAATTTGTTTTCATTCTACTTTTTTTTGGCAGCCTTTTGTTGGTTGATTAAAGGGGGGGGGGGGGTGGTCCGAGATGGGTTTTTGTGGGTTTGAAAGCCGCATGGCCCAAATTCCATCAGGTGAGATAGGGGTTAATAATGTGAGTGAATATAGGGGCCTGGGAGGGCTTGACAGGAGAACATAGAAACCCCCCCCCCCCCCCCCCCCCCCCCCCCCCCCCCCACTACGTATCTTTGATAGTATTATGCCTACGGTCTTGGAAATTTTTTTGAAAATTTGTTGTATATGTGTTTGAAATTTGAGTCTATTATCAAGGTGGATTCCTAGGAATTTTTCCCTCTGTGAGTTTTGTGATTGGTGATCCCTTTATCATTATGTTAAGAGACACATCTGCAGCTCTGTTATCAAACTGAATGTAGTAGGTTTTGTCAATGTTTAGAGTAAGTTTGTTGGTGCTCATCCAGGTTAATATTTTCTGTAATTCGGTAATTACAGTATTGGCTTGCTTGACTGGCTCAGGTGAGAGTAGGAGTAGTTAGTGTCATCTGCCAAAGTGCGGGGTTTGAGTAGTTGCGATGCATTTGGTAGGTCATTTATGTATATGAGAAAGAGAAGAGGGCCTAGGACACATCCCTGTGGGACACCAACTGTAATTCGGCATCTCTAGACCACTAGAGATGTCGAAAAGTGGTTATAAGTTGTGGATTGTTGTTGTGGGTGGTGAATGTGGGTTGTGGGTGTTGTGGGATGTGGGTGTTGTGGGTTGTGGGCGTTGTTGTCGAACTAGAGATGCCGAAAAAGAGGTGATTTGTTGTAATTTTTTTGTGTGGTTTCGTTTGTGCTCATTTTTTTTTTCGTAGTTAATCTTATTTGGGGGGGGGCCTCAAAAATTGGTAATCGCTTGGGTTATAGTGATTTGGGGGGAATTTGTGTAAAAAAAAAAAAAAAAAAATGGGTGTTGTCTGTGGGTTTGATCTTAGTTTAGGGTAATTTTGGTAGGTTTTGACTGATTCAGTGGTTTTTAGTAGTATTCAGGGGGTGTTTTGGGGGAGTATTAAAAGGGAGTTTTTTCGATGCTGAATGTGTTCAAATGATTTTTTTTGGAGTATTAAAAGGTAATTAAGGTGTTTTTGGTGTTCAAAAAAGTTGGTGTGTTTTTGGTCAGGTTTGGAAATGACTAAAAAAATTATGGCTTTTTTTTTGTGCTAAGTTAAATCGGGAGAATGAGGGAGTAGTATGGGCAATGTTGTTTTTAAGAAATAGTAAGGTGGATGATTAGAGATTCAAATCTTTTTTGGGAGTTTCAAAATGTTGTTTTGGGAAAATGTTCTAAGTAATTTGGAAGCTTTTCGGTGTTTTTTGGGAAAGTTAAAAGGTGTTTTTTGAAAATTTCAAATGATTTATGAGAGTTTTTTTTGAGTGTTTCCAGTAATCGCAGGGTATTTTTTGTATAATATAAAGGTTGTTCATGGAAAAGTGGTGTGTTGTGTGTTGTGTGTTGGTTGTTGTTTTGTGTGTGGTGTTTTGGGCGTGTGTGTGTGGGGGTGTTGTGGTGTGTATTGTGTGTGTGGTTGTTGGTGTGTGTTGTTGGGGGTGTGTGTACCACCTATTTGGGGGTTTTCAGGGATCGAGTCATAGCTCCGGCCCGCCTTTCGCTGATTGCTACTAGGTTCCTTCTCCCTGCCCCAGAGCCTTATCATACCTCCCCTTAAAAAAATTTAGGGTTTCCCGCCTCCACTACGCCCCCTTTCTAGCTATTCCAGGGCCGACTACTCTATGACTGAAGAAATACTTCCTACATCCCTTTGATTCATCGAGTTTTTATCTTCCAATTGTGACCCCTTGTGTCTGTTCCCTTCTCTGGAACATCCCTTCTTTTTCCACCTTTTCATTTTTGCGCAATTTTATTTGTCTTACATTTTCCCCCCCGCCCTCCTGTCCTCCAGTGTCGTAGGGCCGATTTCCCCAACCTTTCTTTTTTTAGAACAATCCCCCTAGTCTGGGACTGTCTTGTTCAAACCTTTTTCCCCTTCTCTAATTTCGACGTGCTTGACTTGTGTGGATTCCAAAATGGTGCTGTATACTCCAGTAGGCCTGACGTAAATGGGAACAATCTTAACAATCCTTTTGGGTATCGAACGCTATCCCAAGTTGCCAGCGCCCTATCTGCGCAGTTATCTGTTGTTTTGCGCCTAGGAGATATGCTCGGTGTTATACTCACCCCCAAAACTTTTTCTTGAGTGAGGTTTGCAGTCTTTGGCCATCTAAACATATTGTCTCGGCTTCTTTGCCCTTCCTAATCTTTATGACTTTGCATTTGGCAGGTTAAACCAAAGGGGCCCGTTCTGGGCCAGGCTTGTGCCTGCCAGGGCTCTTTGTAGTACGCCCGATCCTATCCGATTGATTTCTTTTTTTAATTTACACATCTGCAAACAAAAGGGCACTTCTGATCTATCCCCTTCCGTTTTGCATTCACATATACCAAGAAAAGCACAGGCCAGGGCTGACCCCCGTGGGAAACCCCGCTTTCACAGGCGCCCACTCTGACACCTCGTCACTACCATGACCGTTTTGCCCACCCCTCAGGTATTCTCTGATCCATTTCATTGTGTGTTGTGTGTGTTGGTGTACTCACCCATTTGGGTTGCAGGGGGGCGAGTCTTTGCCCGTTTGTGTTTGGGTGTGTGTGTGTGTGTGTGTGTGTGTGGTGTGTGTGGTGGGGGTGTGTGTGGGGTGTGTGTGTGTGTATTAACTTCGTAATATGTAAAAAAGTGTCTAGTAAAATTACCGAAAAGTAGTTATAAGTTGTAAGTGTTGTGGTGACTTTTTTGATGAAATAGCTAAAACGAGAAAAAATGTGGGTTATGAGTGAAAATTGTGTGTTGTTGTGAGATGTTGGTGGGAGAGTGAGGTGTTGTGAGATGTTGGTGGGAGAGTGAGGTGTTGTGAGATGTTGGTGGGAGAGTGAGGTGTTGTGAGATGTTGGTGGGAGAGTGAGGTGTTGTGAGATGTTGGTGGGAGAGTGAGGTGTTGTGAGATGTTGGTGGGAGAGTGAGGTGTTGTGAGATATTGGTGGAGAGTGAGGTTGTTGTGAGATGTTGGTGGGAGAGTGAGGTGTTGTGAGATGTTAGTGGGAGACTGAGGTGTTGTGAGATATTGGTGGGAGAGTGAGGTGTTGTGAGATGGTGGGAGAGTGAGGTGTTGTGAGATGTTGGTGGGAGACTGAGGTGTGAGATGTTGGTGGGAGGGTGAGGTGCTGGGAGATGGTGGTGGGAGAGTGAGGTGTTGGGAGATGTTGGTGGGAGAGTGGTGAGAGTGTTGGGAGTATGGGTGGGTGGGTGTGAAGAGGTAAGGGTTGGGGGGTGGGGAGGAAGGGGTAAGAGAAGAGGATTGTATTAGAATTTTAATGAAATATGGGGATTTTACTGAAATTAAAGGTATTGTGTGAATATAATTTAAAAGAATGGATTGAGTAGCATATCTAGCCTTAAATTCTCTCTATGGTTGAACTGAGTGTTGGTGTTCAGGTAGAGAGAGAGAGAGAGAGAGAGAGAGAGAGAGAGAGAAGGTTACTTCATGGGGACTGACCTGAGATTTTAATCTGAAGGTAAATCAGATAAGATTCGCCAAGTAGGCAGATGTCTAGACTTTAAGGAGTGTGAATCTTTTGTTGTATTTTGTAAAAAAAATTGCGGATTGTTGTGGGTATTAACGAAAATGAGGAATTATTTGGGTTATCCTGAGTTAAGAGTGAAAATGTGTAATGTTTTCCCTATGTTGTATATGAAATGTGTAATACTGAGAATTCATGTAATGAAAAAAATGTAATACTTTAAAATGGAAAATATTAGTGTTATCCTATGTTTACTTCATTTAAGTTAACAAGAAGAAGAGTAACTTAGTTGATTTTAAGTTAATTAATAAGGGGATATATCAGATATATCAGATCACTTTCTAGTTGTAGCTACACTGAGAGTAAAAGGTAGATGGGATACAAGGAGAATAGAAGCATCAGGGAAGAGAGAGGTGAAGGTTTATAAACTAAAAGAGGAGGCAGTTAGGGTAAGATATAAACAGCTATTGGAGGATAGATGGGCTAATGAGAGCATAGGCAATGGGGTCGAAGAGGTATGGGGTAGGTTTAAAAATGTAGTGTTAGAGTGTTCAGCAGAAGTTTGTGGTTACAGGAAAGTGGGTGCGGGAGGGAAGAGGAGCGATTGGTGGAATGATGATGTAAAGAGAGTAGTAAGGGAGAAAAAGTTAGCATATGAGAAGTTTTTACAAGTAGAAGTGATGCAAGGAGGGAAGAGTATATGGAGAAAAAGAGAGAGGTTAAGAGAGTGGTGAAGCAATGTAAAAAGAGAGCAAATGAGAGAGTGGGTGAGATGTTATCAACAAAATTTTGTTGAAAATAAGAAAAAGTTTTGGAGTGAGATTAACAAGTTAAGAAAGCCTAGAAAACAAATGGATTTGTCAGTTAAAAATAGGAGAGGAGAGTTATTAAATGGAGAGTTAGAGGTATTGGGAAGATGGAGGGAATATTTTGAGGAATTGTTAAATGTTGATGAAGATAGGGAAGCTGTGATTTCGTGTATAGGACAAGGAGGAATAACATCTTGTAGAGTGAGGAAGAGCCAGTTGTGAGTGTGGGGGAAGTTCGTGAGGCAGTAGGTAAAATGAAAGGGGGTAAGGCAGCCGGGATTGATGGGATAAAGATAGAAATGTTAAAAGCAGGTGGGGATATAGTTTTGGAGTGGTTGGTGCAATTATTTAATAAATGTAGGAAGAGGGTAAGGTACCTAGGGATTGGCAGAGAGCATGCATAGTTCCATTGTATAAAGGCAAAGGGGATAAAAGAGAGTGCAAAAATTATAGGAGGATAAGTCTGCTGAGTATACCTGGTAAAGTGTATGGTAGAGTTATTATTGAAAGAATTAAGAGTCAGACGGAGAATAGGATAAGCAGATGAACAAGGAGGCTTTAGGAAAGGTAGGGGGTGTGTGGACCAGGTGTTTACAGTGAAACATATAAGTGAACAGTATTTAGATAAGGCTAAAGAGGTCTTTGTGGCATTTATGGATTTGGAAAAGGCGTATGACAGGGTGGATAGGGGGCAATGTGGCAGATGGTTGCAAGTGTATGGTGTAGGAGGTAGGTTACTGAAAGCAGTGAAGAGTTTTTACGAGGATAGTGAGGCTCAAGTTAGAGTATGTAGGAAAAGTGGAAATTATTTCCCAGTAAAAGTAGGCCTTAGACAAGGATGTGTGATGTCACCGTGGTTGTTTAATATATTTATAGATGGGGTTGTAAGAGAAGTAAATGCGAGGGTCTTGGCAAGAGGCGTGGAGTTAAAAGATAAAGAATCACACACAAAGTGGGAGTTGTCACAGCTGCTCTTTGCTGATGACACTGTGCTCTTGGGAGATTCTGAAGAGAAGTTGCAGAGATTGGTGGATGAATTTGGAAGGGTGTGCAAAAGAAGAAAATTAAAGGTGAATACAGGAAAGAGTAAGGTTATGAGGATAACAAAAAGATTAGGTGATGAAAGATTGAATATCAGATTGGAGGGAGAGAGTATGGAGGAGGTGAATGTATTCAGATATTTGGGAGTGGACGTGTCAGCGGACGGGTCTATGAAAGATGAGGTGAATCATAGAATTGATGAGGGGAAAAGAGTGAGTGGTGCACTTAGGAGTCTGTGGAGACAAAGAACTTTGTCCTTGGAGGCAAAGAGGGGAATGTATGAGAGTATAGTTTTACCAACGCTCTTATATGGGTGTGAAGCATGGGTGATGAATGTTGCAGCGAGGAGAAGGCTGGAGGCAGTGGAGATGTCATGTCTAAGGGCAATGTGTGGTGTGAATATAATGCAGAGAATTCGTAGTTTGGAAGTTAGGAGGAGGTGCGGGATTACCGAAACTGTTGTCCAGAGGGCTGAGGAAGGGTTGTTGAGGTGGTTCGGACATGTAGAGAGAATGGAGCGAAACAGAATGACTTCAAGAGTGTATCAGTCTGTAGTGGAAGGAAGGCGGGGTAGGGGTCGGCCTAGGAAAGGTTGGAGAGAGGGGGTAAAGGAGGTTTTGTGTGCGAGGGGCTTGGACTTCCAGCAGGCATGCGTGAGCGTGTTTGATAGGAGTGAATGGAGACAAATGGTTTTTAATACTTGACGTGCTGTTGGAGTGTGAGCAAAGTAACATTTATGAAGGGGTTCAGGGAAACCGGCAGGCCGGACTTGAGTCCTGGAGATGGGAAGTACAGTGCCTGCACTCTGAAGGAGGGGTGTTAATGTTGCAGTTTAAAAACTGTAGTGTAAAGCACCCTTCTGGCAAGACAGTGATGGAGTGAATGATGGTGAAAGTTTTTCTTTTTCGGGCCACCCTGCCTTGGTGGGAATCGGCCAGTGTGATAATAAAAAAAAAATAATAGTAAGGGGACATAGAGTGACCTAGCGTGATCAATTCTGTTGAATCCTGAGTGAGGTTATCACGTGACATCACTGACCGCTGAGTAAATACAGGTGGGGTGATGCCATGCATGTGAGGAAGTTACTTGTTTAGACCTGCATAGACCCAAAAATTTGATCCAAGGAAGTAGAGCAGGGATATTTGGGATGGGGTGGAAGTGGGAGGTGTGGGTGAGAGAGGTGTTGATCCGAGTAGACGGAACAGGAATATTTGTATAGAGGGTGATGGTGGTGATCTTGATTCGAGGAAGTGGAGCAGGAATATTGGGATGGGGTGCAAGTGGGAGATGTGGGTGAGGGTGTTTATCCGAGGAGTTAGAGATCACAAGAAAATGGAATTTTTTTTTGGGGGGGATGGAGAGGGAGGTCTTGATCCAAGGAAGTAAAGCAGGAATATTTGGACACAGAGGGTAGAAGTGGATGGTGGGAGGTGTGGGGGAGGGTGTTGATCCGAGGAGATGGAGAGCACAAGAAAATGAAATTAAAAAAAGATCGAAAAAAATCGGAAAAAATTCGGGGAGCAGGGGCGATCCGGCGGACGCTGCAGAAGGCGCGGGCGTTGGTGGGCGCGGGCGCGGGAGGGCGCGGGCACAGGAGGGCGGGCGCAGATGGAGTCCGCTCTGCTATAGACCTTCTCGGAAGGAGACTGCTCAGGAAAGGAGACCACTCAGGAAAGGAGACCACTCAGGAAGGGTGACCGCTCAGGAAAGGAGACTGCTCTGCCGCATTCCCCACTACTTTGTAGCACTGGTGTCAGGTGTTCCTTAAGGTGTAGAAGTGCAGCGGCAGATCCAAGGCTCGCTTCATTGTTGGCTAATGGATCTGTTCCCTTTGCCACCGCCAAAGAAGTTGCAACAGATTTTCAGGTGAGGTGTTTTGAGCTCTTTCTGCCTGTAGAGATTAGGTGCTAACAGATTCCCAACAGATTATCGCTGTTGTGTTAATAGCCTTCTTAACAGTCAGTATCAACTGAGCATCCTATGTCCCTTTATATAGGTCTGATCTGGTTATCTGCGACAGTTTAAAGACAGTCAGATTAGTTTAGGAGCTCACAAAGCGATTCCTTTTGATGGAATATCCTGGCAGAAACCTTATAACACAACCCAAGAGAATATTGTTGATTATATGAGTGGAGTTCCTGAGGCTTCTCTAATCCTTACTGATTTGACGACATGCTCGTTTCTGGTACAGATCTCACAGGTTCATGATTGCTGCTCTCTCTGTTTCGGTCTCTCTGTCTCTCTCTGTCTATTTGTCTGTCTGTCTGTCTGTCTGTCTGTCTGTCTGTCTGTCTGTCTGTCTGTCTGTCTGACCGTCTCGTCTGTTTCTGTTTCTCTCTCTCTCTCTCTCTCTCTCTCTCTCTCTCTCTCTCTCTCTCTCTCTCTCTCTCTCTCTCTCTCTCTCTCTCTCTCTCTCTCTCTCTCTCTCTCTCTCTCCCTTCTTTTTTTACACAGGTTTTGACAAAGTTAGGTTAAGGATTCCTAACTTTATTGACAAGCTAAAAGCTATTACCTACATCAGCTCATTTAAAAGCCTTTTTTATTGTTATGAGACATAGATGTAGGGAACAGGATAAAGTTAGAGCCATCTGTGGGCCAGCAGTTTCATTTGATCAACTGACTTCATTTCGTTGATGTCATTATGCTGTAATAACATGCTCCAGACTCGATTCATCCTGGAAATAAATGATCTCAGATGAAGTGATGTTCAGGAGGAGGGTACAGTCAAAGTGAAGTTGCTGCTTGTTGCCCGTCTTGTTGTGTAGAAGCATACTTCTTGCTGTTTTCACCAAGAAATCATTTTTAATATTAAGTCCTTTCTAAAAATTTTCTCTTAGACGTTTAATGATTATATTTTTTTATTTATGTTAATGTAAAGAATTTTTGAATTTTGCACTAAAAGAATCATTTAAAACTTACTAACCTAATAATAACAAGAACAATTTATTTTAGCTAACCCAACTAAATTATATTTTAGAGATTTGTTTACAATTATTTAATACTTAAACAAACACAGTGAAAGATATTTTTTTCGTTAGGTTCTCAATGATTTTGGCGAAATTATTGCATACACAAAATTTTCACTTGTCCTATATGGCAAATTTGTAAGCGTTGCTATTTAAGCCAAGAATCGCAAGTTCTGCCTATTCGGACACGAATAGGCGTACAGAAGGCGTACAGCTTTTTCACTAATCCCTGATGCATCAGCCTTACTAGAGATTTATCAATTGCTAGGAATTCGCAAGAACAGATGAGAAGCTGTAAGGCTCCTCCCTGAATGCTGGCTGCCTTGGATCAAAACGTGTTGCGCATATCTACACGCAAGGTTTTGTCCGTGTGGGTAGATTGGGTATAAAGCATTGCGTACCTTATCCTAAGGTTCCGTAGTTCGAGTCTCCTTCAAGCCATAGATCAGTGTTAGTGTATATTTCGCCTGCTCTTGCGAATTCCTTGTATATTTATATAATATATACTATATATATTATAATATATATATATATATTATATAGATATATATATATATATATATATATAATATATATATATATATATTACACAATTAATAATACAATTTAAGTTTGTATATGCTTGTTGTAGCTGTAGAAAATTAAACTGGATGACTTCAGACTATCTGCAATGACTATAAGAAATCAATACTAAGAATATAATTTTTAGGAAAAGAATATGGATTGCTTTTATATGATCATTGGTGTGTGTTAAATAATAAGACTAACTTCGTTAATCTCATTATTATGAAGGCTATAAGTATGTGTAGAAACAGAGGGTGAATGTGTGGGTGTATGTATGGACTATTTTTTAGATATCCAGTTAAGCCAAGAGTGGAATTCACTCCAAGAAATCTGTCTTACCATTTGTAGATAATTCAACTTACCTCTAGTTCTTCCCATTGGGGCAGTGTAGCCGGTCGTTAGTGATCTTTGATGAACTGAGGATGTTGTAAGGACCCTTCACACTGGTCACCCAACAGAAGTTCAAAAATGCGAATTTAATTGATACTGTTGATGGGCACTAACTTCAAGAGGTGTGGGGGTTGAGGGAGTTCTGTAGAGACATTAATATACTTTGAAGTGAAACACAGATCTCCAAAAACTGGCTGTGTACACGTGGGCATCTAATAATTAGTTTTTGGGTAACCGTGAAGGGGTATTAATCTCGTTGTAACGTTTTATCCATATTGTTTTAAAGAGTACTTCACTTCGCTAGGTCTGTGTAGATAAGTCATCCTAATTAACTAGGTGTTAATGATCGGCCGCAATTAGGCAGGGTTTTTTTTTTTCCCTGGCCACCCGCCTTGTTCATTACATTTTTTTTTTTTTTTTTTTTTGACTAATGTGGGTGTGAGTTGAGTTCCTGATTGCCAGACCAGATGTACACTGTTGTCGTCAGTTTGTGTAGGTTGTGAAAGGTATCATGGTACTAAAACTAATTCTTTAAGTCTAACATTAGCTCAACATTAATACTTATGAGAAGTAATGCATTTTTAGCTTATAGAACATTAGACATAAGAATGTAGGAAAACACTGCAGAAGGCTACTGGGCCCATACGAGGCCAGTCTTGAAAATTAGTCTTGAAAAATTAAGACACGTGAACAATTTAAATGGAGGACAGCATCGGACCGTTGGAAGTTGAGATCCACTGTCGTCTTCTACTCACCTCATTTCCTTCCCCCCTTCCTAGTAAGGGGTCTAAAGGTTCGGGAAGTAGTCAACTCACTGACTTCCACAATATGTATTATAAACAAGGATGATATTTAGGTTAATAAGATTCGTCAAAAAAAGGTCATGTGTTTACTACGCGAATCTTGGTCATATGATGAACCTGCTACTGGAGCTTTTTGTCATTGTCAAGGACTGCGGTGGTTTACCCTCTAAAAAAACAGTTATTTCAGTTGTTGTGCGATCGAGGAAAGGAATTACTAAAAAAAAAATTACGGACAGAATGTTAGGTTAATGGGTCATTCGTCTCACACCTTGGAGTGGTGAGGAAGTGTAGCTGCTGCTGCCCCTTGCGTTAGATTGGTGGCAGTTTATATTTTCACAGCATGGCGCTGCAGCGGAGGAGCATCAATAAGGTCTGTGTTGAGCTTATCGTGGGGCTGTGACAGGAACTTTCTTATGGAGCTGCTATACATGCATTCATACGTGATTCATATAGGTATTTGCTAACGAGGAGATATGACGAGTTTTAGCGCTGATGGCACGACGAGGGATCTTTGTCAAGTTTAACTTGGCAAGTGTTGTATGAGGCAGTGGTTGTACAAGTACCAGGAGGTCACTTTGACGGTTAACTACACTGTGACCGTGCGACTTCACTCGACGTATCTGACATTACACATGGGTTAAGATTAGAAATGTACCTTTCGGGTGGATCGATTCTGACATCCGTTCTTGCGAAATGTCAGATCCCTCCTCCAACAGGCCACTGTTGGGAGTTGGGCTATGGGCCGTACACAGGGATACCGAAGGAATGCATATGTGAAAGATATGTTACGTTACCCTATTCCGTCGTACGTAGTGGCTGCCAGAATTTCGGACCAGGTGTTTGTCACATACGCTGGGCAATGCGGATCTTGTCGGTTGTGTGGGTCATATGATCACCTAGCGGCTCTGTGTGGAAAAGGACACATGGAACATGGAACAATCGGCAAACGACTTGACGCAGAAGAGTGAAGGGTTAGGAGCAGGATTTTCCTTTGGTCGAGAAGTCGAGAGAGCAGAGTAGATGGATGTCAGAGAATGTAGAGCTTTGCGAGTTGTTTTTTTTTCTCTTCTTTAACTTATTTGTTATTTAATTTTGTTTTTTTTTTTTTAAATTTACTTCCTGGGTTTAACCCCCCCCCCCCTTAATTGGGGAAGGGGCCAAGGTGCGGGGGGGGGGGGGGGGAGAGAACACATGGTTGCGGAGTGATAGCGACGTGGAAGACTCATTAGCCAATGCTTTAAAATGTGTTATTGGATGACAAAAGTATTGGCAGGTTGGTGTGTCCAGACCTAGTCTTGGGCATGCGGTGGATCAGGTGTGGAAAGGTAAGCGGGTCGGGCGCTGTGTGATATGAATGGCTTGATGATTGCAAGCGGTGGAGGTGGGAGGTCCACCTGGGACACTGTAAAGACATGATGCAAGACAGGGTGAGCGTCACGGAAGCCGCGCTGCTGCGTACCTGACTCCGCGGAAGTGCTCACACCTGCTCAGCGCACTGGGAAAAAAGTCTGGGTGGAAGTTCGCAGAGAGGACAGCGGCTCCTAAGGGCCAGGTGTTGGTTTAAGGCGTTCTTCCTAAAGGGGGGAGAGGGATCGAAGTGTCATTGAAACGATTGGTGGCAAGGACAGTACCAGGGTCAAGAAGAAAAACACTCTGTAGGCTTCAAGTGCAATTGACATTGAACATTATTGGACTTGTGATCAGCGGAAAGTCGTGTAGGTTTATTGAATATTTGGTGGGTAATAGTGTTGTTGTGGTGTTCGTGCAGAACACAACTACAGACCAGGCTATTTGTTGAAGCGTGAATGGGCTATATCTGGTATGTGGAGCATGCGATAAGGTTGAAAGGAGTTGCCAAGCCTGGTAAGGATACTAGCCCATTCATAGTGAAGCTGTGTGTGGGTTTGGAGGGGGAGTGATTCGCGTAGTGGCTGGGTGGTGGGGTGGGTTACAGATGAGTTTGGTGTGTGTGGTAAGGTCTGCAGTAGGGGAGATGTGCATATTAAGAATAAAATTTGTGAAGGATGTCCTAGTTATTATGTTGCATGCTTTTCCGGGATTGTAGCTGTTAATTGGTAGTGATTGGATATTGTGTGATAAGGCGTAAGGAGTGGAAACCTAGAGGGGCATGGTATTTGTTCGGGGATTTTGGGGGGGACATAATTATTAAATGGGGGTGGGCTAATGGACGTTGAGGGGGCTGGGGTTTGTGACATACTTTTGTTAGACGTGATATGCGGCTAGGCTCGATCGCTTGTACGTGCCCCGTACAGTAATAGTGAGAGCAGAGTGTGTGTGGTGGACACGGCTTTTTCGGTCACAGGGGAGTACTGGTGACCTAGAATGGGAGGGATTGCCTTGAGGAGTCAAGGTTATTGGAGTTAAATGTGAAGCTGTTGCAGGGTGAGGAATGCATCTGTCTTTTGTGCAATGTGGGGAACGGTTGGTGGATGAGCGCTGGGGATGATGCTTGGTATGTGGTGGGATCGGTGGGCTTAAAATTGCATCAGAGGATATTATATTTGTCGTGGGAGGGTATATAATCGGTTAATGTATGGGTTTCACAGATATCTTTGAAGGGCAGCTGCGTGACTGTTATGAACGAGGAGGAGCAAGCTATCATGGTGCAGGAATTGAGGGTTTAAAGGAGAGACATCAGGGTATTGCAAAAGGAGGTGTTTTTGATGACGTGCGCGAATTATGGCGGATTGGATGAAGTGCTATGGGGTGATCGGCCGTCGGCTGCATGTGAGGGGGCCTGAGAAAAGAGGAGAGTGACGATGAAGATGATGGGGTTAAACGTACATGTAGGGATGGAAGGGTATAGAGCGGGTCAAGCATTGGTAACGACGGAGGGTATGAGTGGATATGTAGATGCTTGGTTTAAGGTCATATATGCAAGCATGGGCTATCCGTCAAGTGGCATTTTGGGGAAATGGAGGGAGGGTTAATGTGCGTGTGTGAGCTTAATGATCATGATCGGGAGGCAATAGGTGGGCCGCCGATTACGGAGTGTGAGATTTGGCAGGCGTTGTCAGGGGTGAGCTTGAGAAAGGCGCCGGGTATAGATGGGCTCTGAGGTTTTATTCTAGTAATGGTTGTTTTACATACTTAAGGCGGCTGCCGGACTGGGGAGGAGCAGCAACGGACATCCGTTGTGGTGTTGGTACCGAAAGGGGGAGCAGTCAACGGTAAATGGATTATCGGGTCTTTCCGCTTTTTGTGTGGGATTATAATTAAGCGGGTATAGTTGGGGCTGCCAAATGACTTTTACGTAAGAATTGGGGAGAGTTCTGAGGGGTTTTTTAGTAAGGTTGTTTAAATACTTAAGGGCAGTGCTGGTAATGAGAGAGGGCAACAGAGGCAATTGTGGTGTGGTACCGAAAGGGGGCAGGTCAATGAATGGATTATTGGGCTCTTTCGCTTGTGTGGAGATTATAAGTTGTTCGCGAGAATATTAGGGTACAGTGTCAAGAGGGTGATAGGTAAGGTAATTTATAGGGGGCAATATGGAAGTGCCAGGAAGGTCAATGTATGAAGGGGCATGGCATGATTTGAGAATTTATAGAGAAAACGAGGGGGAGTTGCGGTGATGGGTGTGTTTTGGTCGTGAGATTGGAAGGCTGTTATGAATAGTGCAGAAAGGGAGAGCATTATGGAGGTTCTGCATTCAGGGTTTTGGGGAAGAAATATATCTTGGGCAAAATTATTGTATCTTGGGGGCGTAGATGAGGGTGCAGGTTAACGGGGAGGCTAGGAGTATTTAAAATACAGATGCGAAGGGCGGGATGTGCCAATGTTGCCACTATCGCAAATTTGTTTGGCGTGTATACAGGATCCATTTTATAGGGCCATTTGGAGGTGTGTTGCGGAAGGTGGGGATGGAGGTTATGAACGGGGAGGAGGGGGCTGGTATCCGTCGGTTATGTGGATGACACGTCTGTTTTGGATGAGACGTATTAGGACTTGCATTAGGGGTGGGTAAGGTGGTGGATGTGTTTGGGGAGGTTTCAGGATGAAAATAATGTTGAGATAGACTAAGTTTTTGCGGACCGAAGGGATAGTTACACATGGGGATGAGCGTGGTAGGGGAGTGGGTTGGAGTGTGGTGGATCAATATTGATATGTGGGGATAGTTTTATGTGAGAGATACACGGGTGGCTCAAGGGTGAATTCGGTGCGAATAGTGATGAGTATTGTAAAAAGACTTGGTAGTTTGAGGGCGGCGCAAATAAGCTGCGTCAAAAGGAGTAATAGTGACGAACGTTGACTATTTTACAGCAAGTTATGGCATGAGGTTGTCCCGTACCCGCTGATGCGGAGTGAGGTAAACCGTTTACAACATGGGGTATTTTTAGGTTTATATGGGAATCAGGTTGCGAATGGTTAAGTAGAGCGGTGTTTTAACACTTCCGGTCAGTCGGGTGAGGGCTGGGGTTTATTCTCTGGAAAAAAGGATGATGAGCGTTGTACCTAAAAAACAAAGTTTTATAAGGGAGGGTGTGGGAGGGGAGTGGACTTGTGGAGTACATAAGGATATGGCTAAGAACGGTGGAGGGGGGGGTAGGGGATTTAATAGTTGGTGAGGCCATGTGAGGTTTTTAATGACAGTGGAGGGACCCATCGTGTGTTAATTGCGGGTCCTCGAAGGAGTGGAAGGTTGGGTCAGTGGTGGAATGCTGTTGATGGGGCATACCCTATGTATGCGTGGAGCGAAATATGGACGCGTTCTAAATCAAATTACGTGTAAAACGGGTGTTCGGGAGGTAATGATTAGATTTTTACATGGGATTTTGCCGTCTTAGGGTTGTCCTATTCAACAGGAGGTAAGGGAGGGAGGGGAATGTAGAGCGTGTGAAAGTATGGAGACAATTTTTCATGCGGGTATATTTTTGTTAATTTTTGTGACTGTTAGAGTTGTGCGGGTCCTGGTTAGGAAAGGTGTTTAGGTTAGTGGGATGGGGGGGGAGGGTAGTTGGCAGGTTGTGGGGCTTTAAGTTGGATATAGGTCGGGTATGAGTAAGATGGTGGAGAATGCAGTGCGTATTTGGTCACGGATTTTATTTATAACGTCGTGAGCATGAGGGAGGTGGTCGTGATGAATGGAATAAAGGTGTCTAGGCTGCGACATTTTTACAAAACCAAGTGTCGTATAGGGAAATTTACGAGAGAGTAGCAAGTTGGAGAATGTTTTTATGAGGCTTTTCGGAGTTTTAGGGTTGTTGAGGGATTTATGGATTTACGTGCAATGTAAGGGGTTGCGGCGGGTGGCATTCCCGACATAAGGATAGTGTGAAAGGGTTTAGTGTGGAAGAGATTGAATATAGCTACTGAGTCTTTACAGTGTCTTGACCGTGTGAAGAGCGGTTTGTGTGTTGGGATGAACGTACAAGTTCTTCAATTTTAATTATTAATTATGTAATTGATAAAGGACGGACAGATGTGTAGTGTGATGGAATATTATATATTATGAAACGAAATTATTGGTATGTGTGGAATGAAAATGACAATGTTGGGTGCACTGTGTGAATGTAAAAATCTATATATAAACATGAGGATATTTAGTGTGGTAGGAAGCATCAGTATTTATCAAAGTGTGAAAGGTCATGCACTGTTATGTATAGTAAAAAAGAAATACCATCTTAGTAGTGGTTTTAATGACATGTTGAAATATTTACAGAAAAGCTTGACTCATCTTGTATTTTTTATTACATATTGTTTTTTCAATGGGAGCTTATAGAGCCCCGTTAGGTTTAGGTTACCTTTGAGATGCATATTGTATGGTATTTGATGGATGTCATAGGATTAAGTTATAGTTTGTTTTTACTGGTTGTGTTGTATAGTGTATGCTTCATATGGATATATTTATACCTTCCTCGAGAAGTTGATAGTTTGGGTGTCTAGTAGATATACGTTGTAACATGGAATCATGTAGAATTGATTTATTTATTATATCAATATTTTGGTTATACTGAACGTATCATGTTGTTCAATATGGAATAATGAAAAGCATTTCTTCAATATAAAGGTTAAATATAAGATTGTTACGTGTCAGGTGGATTGACACGCTAAACAAAGGGGGAGGGGGGTAGTGTTTTCAGAATGTAAGGTCGTACATTCCGTGGCAGGATGTACAGTCAGGAATTAGATGTATCTGCCAAGGGGCCTTTAGGTTATGTTTTAGTGTTCCAGGACATAATGTCTTACTCCAAGGATTGCGAATGGTCATCTGTTTACTGTCCCAGATTATGTTGTCTTCAGATGTACCATATTAATTGGGAATGTAACATGTACTATGCATAATTTTGCAATATATATTGATAAGACTTATTGTTGTAATTGAGGTGTGTATTGTTTTCTTTTTTTTTCACCACTGTTTTCGCTATGTAATTTGCGTTTGCTATTATGTACTATGGTATGTTTTTATATAAAATATAAAAAAAAGATGGGTACAATGCAACTAATGTGACTTTTTTGTGGCAACGATGGGAATATTTAGAGTGATGCATAAGTCGATAATTCAGTTAAATTATAGTGTTGAAGATTTAAGGGGAATCAGAAATGGCATTAATAAGCTTCAAATTATAATTCAAAATTTTTCAACGAGATCAAAGAGATCAAAGACGCCAATTTTATAAAATACACAATCAAATTAAGCTTCAAACCCTCAAAAGTTGCATTTTTTCCGTTTGAACGTTTAATCAGATGCGGCACTCAGAAAATATTTCGCCTGAAGAAGCAGTATTCCAATTTTTCGAAAAATTCTCACTCCGAATGAAAACATTGGATACGTCCTCACGCAGGCTAATAATTAATCCAAAACTTTCTCTATGATTGACAGCATTTAAAAAAAGTATATAGTAAGTTTTATGTAAGTGAAGTGTACATAACATACAATACTAAAAATTTTCTTGAGGGACATGCTGATGTTTACATAAAAGAATAAAAGATTGATTAACTTTGGTTGATTAATAATATTTGACACCAGATAAATACACAACCAGCATAAAAGTGACACATGATAAATTTACACAACCTAGCATAAGTGAACATGATAAAATACACAAACCAGCATAAACGTGGAACATGATAAATTACTCAACCTAGCATAAAAGTGGACACATGATAAATTACACATACCTAGATAAAAGAGACCACAGATTGGTTAGGTTAGGTAAGGTTCGTCAGGAATCAGGATATGTCATTCTTCGCTTTCGGGCTGATTGGACGCACTGCGCAAACAGCTCTTGCTTTCTCTGGTGCGCAATTTCCTGTTTCACAAAGATGGCTGCCAGACTACCGCATGAGGTGCAACACCGTGTGTGTTGACCTTTGTTAAAGGGGCAATGGACTTCGAATGCCTACTGTTTTCTTACAACGATTATACGGGACACATTTGGCATTGAACAGTTGAAGACTTACACGGAATAGCACTTAATGGATCATACGAATCTTCATAAAGTTCTGTACAGTGGAGGCATATGAAAGGACGGATGTGACTCAGTACCAGGAGAAGAACATCACCGTTATCATCTGGTCTGGAGGTACGCCTGCGGGATGCCTCAAAATACTACACCTGGGTGAGGATCCGCAACGTTCCTTTCGAGGCAGACGATGTAGATATCAGAGGAGACATTTCAAAGTATGGTGAGGTGCATGATATACTTTAGTTCGATGGACCGGAGGAATTATGAAGGGTTGCCGGCTGGATCTTACACCGTCAAAGATGTCTTTAAGAAGCCCTATTCCATCGTATGTTGTCCTGGAGGATTTTAGGACACAGCTGTACGTGACCTACGCGGGACAACGAAAGACGGATAGGATAGGATAGGACTCACAGGTAAGTACCCACGAGGGGCGAGGGGCAAGTGGGGACAGTGCGAAGAATGACGGAGAGAGGAATGTCTTGAGTCGAAGAGAGAAGAGTCAGGACTAGACCCAACTGCTAAGCACAATAACGATAACACAGACGATGTTAGATAACAGGAGCTCTGCAGGCACTGAACTGCAACTTGCTGGACGAAAAATGTGGCCATCTTGATTGTTGATGGGCGGCTGGCAGGAGCTGGAGGAGTGGTCATGGGAGGCAAAACTTCTTGATTGGTCAGGTGTCTTTTATATGTGTGTCTGGATTACTTCGTTTCTTTCGTGAAGGATACGGGATCTAACTTTCCTGTATGTCTGATTACAGTTCAGATGTCTCGAGACAATCTATCTCAGTCAGTTTTATAGATAATTACCTTACGAATCAACCCTCAATTTAGTACCGGTGTGGTATGTCTGTAATGCTGTACAAATGCATCCTCCTGGAGAAGTAGTGCTATCCGTGCGTCACTATTACAATAGACTAAGTACCAATCAATATATAACTACAGCTTGGCTAATCTTGTACAAGTGTCGGACATCCATGTTCAGGTCTTGGTCAGGAGTGTCGGTTATAAAAGTTAATATCTTTCCAGTGCAGGTATTGATCTTGATGTTGGTCTTCTATATTAATACGTGAGAGGATAGCTGGAGAGGTTTTTGTTGGTGGTTGCCGCATTGAAGGCTCTTTCAAATGTTGGTGTCTCCGCTAGAGAGTGGTGAGACCTTTATGGAGAATCGTTTGGCTTCTGATTGGTCTTATGTAGTAGTGGTGGGTGAGGTGAAGGGAGGTACGCCGGCCACGACGGGCAATCGACGCAGCAGGAGGCGATCGACGGAATAGGAGGACTCTTGTTGTGAGTGACGTCACTAGGGTTGGTGGCTGTTGAGCTTGCTGATGCAGAGTGTTGATTAGATCCTTGGTTAAATTTGAGTATTTCTTCCGAAGGGGAGATGTGGAATTTAAATGATGGATGTTATTTAGTTGCAAATAACTCGTTGATGGACCCCCCCCCCCCCTTCCCCCCCCCAACACACGGCTACCCGAATCCAGTACAGCATATTCTGCATGTGTGAGCGTATAGTAGACAGTAGTGGATCTTGGTTACGTCACAAGCTGAGGAAGTGGATGATGGTGGAGGCTGGCTTGAGTTGTAGCTTGAAGTAATTTGTAGTTTTAGCCTTGGACTTTGCAATTGCTGCATACGTTGGTGTGTTGCTAGTAGGTTTTTTCTTTGCTGCTTCTTGTGTTTTATTCACGATATCCTTACGTGCTAGGAATTTGCTGCCGTGTATGGTGGTCTCGTTACTTTTACAGTTTCATGCACCCCGCATGGTTGTTGGTGGAGTAGCAATGGTTGCAAGGAAAGAAAGGTGTGTCCCTCACTACCACAGTAGTGCAGAACTTTCTTCTCTTTTACTGGACATGCTTTGGTGGTGTGATGGTAAGGGGGTGATAACGTTCCAGCATTGTTGGATCGTACTGATATCATTTCTGCTTCGATGTAAGTTGGACTGATGAAGTGAGTAATAAACAGCAAGGACACTTCGTTCAGAGAGTGGGCAGCCATGTTAACGTCAGTGAAGGTGACCTTGAGCAGGACGATGCAATTTCGGGATATTTTTGTGATGCTGTCAACAGATTAGCCCAGTATTTTGCGTCTCGATGGATGTTCTTGAGTTCTGCAGGTGATGAGGTCAGAATCTTGTCTAGTTTTTTTAGGAATACTGATTTTCCTGGCCCTAGGAGGGCAGGTGTTGACATAACAGTAAACTCCTTGAGCAGTAAGTGTAGTGGTGGCATCTGTAGTGATTATGCTCTCTGCCTTCAGCAATCATCGTGACACACAACAATGGATGCTATCTTTACAGAGACAAAATGGTGTTGAATTTAACTTTCAGTGTTCTTGAACAACAGTTGCAAGGAGCAATCTTCGTGAATCATCAACGGTACCACTTGTTGGCTTGATTCTTGACACGATTTGCGTAGCTCATCGTGAAAGTCAAGGTGAAGAACAACGCTGGTAAAGGTTCCCTCCACAACGGGGCGGATCGTTAGGGAGTTCTGAGTAAGTTAGGAGAGCTGCTTTGGACCTGCTGGGCAAGAGTCAAGAGCAGTCGTGTCGCCTCTGTGCGGCGCTTTTGCACCACATGGCGGCAGGATGTGGTAGAGCAGCAGCGCCGCGCGGCCTGGGAAACGGCAAGTAGCCACGGAGTTCAGGCGGAACCTCTGCCGAAGAATTTGAGTGCGCAGGCACAGGTAATTGGCGGAAGAAGTGGAGGGTCGTGTTAGAGAATTGTGTGACAATACCAGTGGCTTTCGGACCATACCCCGCAAGCGTGGCCCGGGAGTTGAGCAGCAGCCTGTGGGGGTGGGAGAGACGTTGATTCACAGGAGTTATCTACACCCACAGGAGATGATTAAGTCTTTACCTGGACGTGCCTGCGGAGGGAACCCAGCTACAGACAGGAGAATTCTGACGGTCTGGAGAAGGACGTGATTGAGCAGATTTCCAGAGCCTCTGGGGTCGAGCCTGGATTGTTGCAGTTGATACATGTGGAGAAGCAGAGGTGCACATGGGGCGATGGAAATACTTGATATGGAAATTGAGGGCACATCTAGAAAGAGGGATGGAGGTCGTCGGATGGGAGGTTATAACACCAGCTCAGCGTACAGGGAAGAAGACGTGGGCAGGGTGTGATTAAGAAAGGGCGGGGTGTGCACAGGGGGGGTGGGGGCACAGGCGGGTAAGACGTGCCACGAGGAAAAGAGAGAAGCAGCAAAATGTGGAAACAGACGGACACAGAGACAAGAGGAAGGAATGCCCCTTTTTCCTGAATCTTTAGGTCTACGATAAAACGTGGAATGGCTTAGAGATGACGGTAAACGTGTAGGTTGGACGGAAGTTTTGCGGCACGTTTTTACCATTGATTGTGTCGTTTTATTCAGAACACAATTTCAAGTATGGCAGAGAGTTGAGGCTGATCGGTTTTAGGATGTAGTTGGTAGTTCAGTGGAATTAAAGGGTGGTGGTGGTGGCAGGCTGGCAGTGGGGAGTTCCAGCCCATTCCACATTGCTCAATTGGGAATAGGGAGGGGTTAAGGGGACAGAGGGTGGTGAAGGTGGGATGGGATTATGGGGCGAGATTAGGTATGTTTTTCTGGGGATTTATATGCCGGCAGATAGTAACATACGGGTTTAAGGTGAATGTTGCTAAGGGAGGTTTGCTTTTCTACATGCGGGGTTTACAATGGTTTCTATAATAGGTGGGGATTGGAATTGTGTAATCAGGAATGAAGGGATGGTGGAAACGAGAGGGGAGGTGTGTGCTTGGGGTATTGAGGATTTGTTGAGGGATGCCGGGGTTTATGACATTGTCTGGGGGGCGATGGGTGGAAAGTGAGCACACGTTTATGCGGAGGGGTTATGCTGACCATGGTGGATCGTATTATTATATAAACTCGAGATATAACAGTAGAAACGTGTTAATGACGATAGGATTTAGGTTTTTTTTGGAACCTTCGTGCCGTTTTGCAGACGATGCTGGGAAGGGATGGTCGTAGGTATGTGGGGTTATTGGAAAATGAGATGTGAGGCTACTTCAGGAAGGAGAGGGTGATGTCGTTGTTTTTTAGGAATGTAATAAAAAATCGGTTGGAAGCAACTATGGGAGGCTCGCAACGAAGAGATGAGGATATCTTGGAATGGTGGGGAGAAGCACGCTAAATTGCAGTTTATGGGAGTATATTACAGCATTGGAGGAAGGGATGTGGCGAGGTGGAGTATGGTTTTACAGAAATATTTAGAGGGGCAGCTAATGATTGTTTTGTAGGGGGGAGGGGGGCTGACATGGAGGAATAGTGGTTTAAGGGGAAGATTGAGGGATATACAAAATTCTCGTTTTGAATGCGTACGTGTGAGGGAAGGTTTAGAGGAGGTTCCTATGGGGTGACAAACCTCAGGATGTGTTTGAGGAGATTAGGTATAGCAACAGATGACCACGATTATGGGATTAGAGGTGTGTTAAAGGTGGTGGTGGGGTGGAATATAGGGTGGGGCAGGGTATTAGTACCACCGATGGATATGAGCAATTTGCTGATTATTGGTTTAGGGAGAATTTTAAACAGAGGGGAGGGAGGAGAGAGGGAGGGATAGACTTCTGGGAGGAGAAGGAATTCGAGGTTTTTTAGGGGAGAGGAGAGTGCGGTTATAGAGGGTAGGTCAGTGAGGAGGAGGTGGAGGAGGCGATAATGGGCTTGATTTAGGGGAAAAAGCGCGGGGCATTGATGGAATTCACTAATGAATTTCTATATTACACATTGGGATTGTATGAAGGAATGTCTGGTCCGGTTGTTTTAACTGTATGAAGGACAGGGGAGGTTGGGGGAATCACAGGGGGGCACTGGGGGAGTAAGTTTTGTCTATAAGGGAGGGGGGGGATGGACCTAAGGGTGCTTATAGGGCGATCTCCCTCTGTGTGCAGTTTATAAAGTTTTTGCGAAGGTTTTAGGTAACCGTATGGTGAAAAGCGTAGCTTGACTCGAGTCCTAAATAGAGGACAGTGTGAGGATTCAGGTCACCTGTTTTGCGTGAGGGGCATGAGAAGTAATTAAGGATTTTGGGTGGTAGGGTACAAAACGGGGGGTCTTGGGGATTGAATTGGAAGCAGGCTTATGACAGTTAGTTAGACATAGTAGTGGAGTATTTTAAAAAAAAAAAACAGGGTTTTGGTGATGAGGATTGTGAGCTGGGCGACTACTTTGTATACGCCTGCAAACGGTCAGGGTTCAGGTAATGGGAAGTTAGGGGTTGCCAGTGCAGATGGGGTGGGTTTGCGACGGGTTGCCCCTTGTCTCAATCCTCTCTTTGCATGCATGCAGGACCCTTTTTTATAGGCTTTATAGAGGAAGGAGTGTGGGAACAGGAGAGGTGGGGTCCTGGGAGATGTGGTATTTTAGGGGTTTTGGATGACACACAGTTTGGTTAGGAGGGGAAATAGGATTGGGAAATGTGGGACGGGACGTATAATAGTGATCTTTGGTGGGGCGACAGGGCTGATGAGGGTTAATGGCAGTGCCCCCCCCCCCATAACGTAAGTTACTGATAGTCACTACTGTGATTGGTCCAACGAGTAGGGTGGTGGGGGGGGTTGGGGGAAACAGTATGGGTGGACGTAGGGGATAGATTACAGATATGTGGGGTATGTGTATATGGCGGACGCCTGGGGTGGCACAGAGAATAAAATTCCAGGTTAAGAACGTGAGGTAGAGCGATATGGGTAGGATGCGGGGTGGAGGGCTGGGGATGTAACATTGCAGCAGAGGGTGGGGGTAGTATATACACTTGTGTACAGTAAATAAAGTGTGGGGCGTTGGCAGAAATTTATCCCCTGAGGGTCGTGTGATTTCAGGAACTGGTGAGGGTGGATTTGAGGTATGTGTGGGGTTTGGGAAGCCAATGGCTACGGAAGGAGGTGGATTGTGATGATGGGCATGCGGAGGGTGGGATGGCGGTCTTTATACCTTTGGACACACGAGTGAAGGCAGTGTATGTGAAAAGCAGCGATACTTGTAGGGTGGGAGGGGAGAGGGGTTAGAGAAGGGTGGGAGAGGTCTTGAAGATGTGCGAATTATTGGTGAGCAGGAAAGGAACACTACGGGAGGTTTTTATTACTGATGTTAGATGAAGATATGGTGCGATGAAATTGTTAGGACAGTTTATAGTGGAAGCAAAAATAAGTTAAGGGTAAGTAGAAGCTTGGGGTGGACAGTAGTGCAGGTGCGTTACTAGTGATTACAGGGTTGTAGTAAGTACTATACGCCAATGATAGATAGCTGTACTTAGGCGGATAGGGGCATTTGGGAAGACTTTCGGAAAAGATCAGATTAAAGACAAGGATTCGTGAAATGGTGTATAGATTCTTTATTGGGAATTTTCTAGCTACAAGGTCAGTTGCTTTATAGAATGGGTTATGGAGGTGCTGGCACTTTTTGCATCTGTGAGGAAGAGAAGAGGAGACGCTTTTTTGCCTCATATATTTTGTGAAACTTGGGTTTTGTCATGGGCATGGTTAGCGAGATATTTCTGGGCATAGTGGCGGGAGGGGGATGAAAGAAAATTTCGTATTTGTAGGGCTTTGCATTTTGATGTGGGAGTGGGTTTCCAAGGACATTCGTGAGGGCAGTGATGTATGTAGTGGCAGATTTTTTGTATGTGTCTTGGGTGGACATGCGGGGAGGTGGGGGTGGAATATTGGGTACGGGGGCGCTTGCGGCGGTGTGTATCGTACAGTATGCAAAGATAGGCTACTATATGGGAGGTTGGGGGTAAATTAGTTTTCCCTTGGGTTTCGTAATCTGTCGGTAGTGTAATGGTTAGGGTTTGGTGTAGTTAGAGCTGGGATTGGGCTGGTTCTCCCTCAAATGGCATTCTTATGCTTTTTTGAGATTAGTGTAGGATGGAAGGTGGAATAAAAGTGTGTGGTAGTGGTGCATATGGGTTTGTTAAGTCGTTAGGAGAATGGGGGGGGCGTAGGGGGGGGGGTGTTGATATTGAACCTGTGACATTTGGCTAAGAACCAAGAAATCATTTTTAATATTAAGTCCTTTCTAAAAATTTTCTCTTAGACGTTTAATGATTATATTTTTTTATTTATGTTAATGTAAAGAATTTTTGAATTTTGCACTAAAAGAATCATTTAAAACTTACTAACCTAATAATAACAAGAACAATTTATTTTAGCTAACCCAACTAAATTATATTTTAGAGATTTGTTTACAATAATTTAATACTAAACAAACACAGTGAAATATATTTTTTTCGTTAGGTTCACAATGATTTTGGCGAAATTATTGCATACACAAAATTTTCACTTGTCCTATATGGCAAATTTGTAAGCGTTGCTATTTAAGCCAAGATCGCAAGTTCTGCCTATTCGGCACGAATAGGCGTACAGAAGGCGTACAGCTTTTTCATCTCATCCCCTGATGCATCAGCCTTACTAGAGATTTATCAATTGCTAGGAATTCGCAAGAACAGATGAGAAGCTGTAAGGCTCCTCCCTGAATGCTGGCTGCCTTGGATCAAAACGTGTTGCGCATATCTACACGCAAGGTTTTGTCCGTGTGGGTAGATTGGGTATAAAGCATTGCGTACCTTATCCTAAGGTTCCGTAGTTCGAGTCTCCTTCAAGCCATAGATCAGTGTTAGTGTATATTTCGCCTGCTCTTGCGAATTCCTTGTATATTTATATAATATATACTATATATATTATAATATATATATATATATTATATAGATATATATATATATATATATATATAATATATATATATATATATTACACAATTAATAATACAATTTAAGTTTGTATATGCTTGTTGTAGCTGTAGAAAATTAAACTGGATGACTTCAGACTATCTGCAATGACTATAAGAAATCAATACTAAGAATATAATTTTTAGGAAAAGAATATGGATTGCTTTTATATGATCATTGGTGTGTGTTAAATAATAAGACTAACTTCGTTAATCTCATTATTATGAAGGCTATAAGTATGTGTAGAAACAGAGGGTGAATGTGTGGGTGTATGTATGGACTATTTTTTAGATATCCAGTTAAGCCAAGAGTGGAATTCACTCCAAGAAATCTGTCTTACCATTTGTAGATAATTCAACTTACCTCTAGTTCTTCCCATTGGGGCAGTGTAGCCGGTCGTTAGTGATCTTTGATGAACTGAGGATGTTGTAAGGACCCTTCACACTGGTCACCCAACAGAAGTTCAAAAATGCGAATTTAATTGATACTGTTGATGGGCACTAACTTCAAGAGGTGTGGGGGTTGAGGGAGTTCTGTAGAGACATTAATATACTTTGAAGTGAAACACAGATCTCCAAAAACTGGCTGTGTACACGTGGGCATCTAATAATTAGTTTTTGGGTAACCGTGAAGGGGTATTAATCTCGTTGTAACGTTTTATCCATATTGTTTTAAAGAGTACTTCACTTCGCTAGGTCTGTGTAGATAAGTCATCCTAATTAACTAGGTGTTAATGATCGGCCGCAATTAGGCAGGGTTTTTTTTTTTCCCTGGCCACCCGCCTTGTTCATTACATTTTTTTTTTTTTTTTTTTTTGACTAATGTGGGTGTGAGTTGAGTTCCTGATTGCCAGACCAGATGTACACTGTTGTCGTCAGTTTGTGTAGGTTGTGAAAGGTATCATGGTACTAAAACTAATTCTTTAAGTCTAACATTAGCTCAACATTAATACTTATGAGAAGTAATGCATTTTTAGCTTATAGAACATTAGACATAAGAATGTAGGAAAACACTGCAGAAGGCTACTGGGCCCATACGAGGCCAGTCTTGAAAATTAGTCTTGAAAAATTAAGACACGTGAACAATTTAAATGGAGGACAGCATCGGACCGTTGGAAGTTGAGATCCACTGTCGTCTTCTACTCACCTCATTTCCTTCCCCCCTTCCTAGTAAGGGGTCTAAAGGTTCGGGAAGTAGTCAACTCACTGACTTCCACAATATGTATTATAAACAAGGATGATATTTAGGTTAATAAGATTCGTCAAAAAAAGGTCATGTGTTTACTACGCGAATCTTGGTCATATGATGAACCTGCTACTGGAGCTTTTTGTCATTGTCAAGGACTGCGGTGGTTTACCCTCTAAAAAAACAGTTATTTCAGTTGTTGTGCGATCGAGGAAAGGAATTACTAAAAAAAAAATTACGGACAGAATGTTAGGTTAATGGGTCATTCGTCTCACACCTTGGAGTGGTGAGGAAGTGTAGCTGCTGCTGCCCCTTGCGTTAGAT
This sequence comes from Cherax quadricarinatus, assembly GCF_026875155.1. Taxonomy (NCBI): domain Eukaryota; kingdom Metazoa; phylum Arthropoda; class Malacostraca; order Decapoda; family Parastacidae; genus Cherax; species Cherax quadricarinatus. The sequence continues at coordinate 101,707,007 of NC_069403.1, read as the reverse complement.
TGGTGGCAGTTTATATTTTCACAGCATGGCGCTGCAGCGGAGGAGCATCAATAAGGTCTGTGTTGAGCTTATCGTGGGGCTGTGACAGGAACTTTCTTATGGAGCTGCTATACATGCATTCATACGTGATTCATATAGGTATTTGCTAACGAGGAGATATGACGAGTTTTAGCGCTGATGGCACGACGAGGGATCTTTGTCAAGTTTAACTTGGCAAGTGTTGTATGAGGCAGTGGTTGTACAAGTACCAGGAGGTCACTTTGACGGTTAACTACACTGTGACCGTGCGACTTCACTCGACGTATCTGACATTACACATGGGTTAAGATTAGAAATGTACCTTTCGGGTGGATCGATTCTGACATCCGTTCTTGCGAAATGTCAGATCCCTCCTCCAACAGGCCACTGTTGGGAGTTGGGCTATGGGCCGTACACAGGGATACCGAAGGAATGCATATGTGAAAGATATGTTACGTTACCCTATTCCGTCGTACGTAGTGGCTGCCAGAATTTCGGACCAGGTGTTTGTCACATACGCTGGGCAATGCGGATCTTGTCGGTTGTGTGGGTCATATGATCACCTAGCGGCTCTGTGTGGAAAAGGACACATGGAACATGGAACAATCGGCAAACGACTTGACGCAGAAGAGTGAAGGGTTAGGAGCAGGATTTTCCTTTGGTCGAGAAGTCGAGAGAGCAGAGTAGATGGATGTCAGAGAATGTAGAGCTTTGCGAGTTGTTTTTTTTTCTCTTCTTTAACTTATTTGTTATTTAATTTTGTTTTTTTTTTTTTAAATTTACTTCCTGGGTTTAACCCCCCCCCCCCTTAATTGGGGAAGGGGCCAAGGTGCGGGGGGGGGGGGGGGGAGAGAACACATGGTTGCGGAGTGATAGCGACGTGGAAGACTCATTAGCCAATGCTTTAAAATGTGTTATTGGATGACAAAAGTATTGGCAGGTTGGTGTGTCCAGACCTAGTCTTGGGCATGCGGTGGATCAGGTGTGGAAAGGTAAGCGGGTCGGGCGCTGTGTGATATGAATGGCTTGATGATTGCAAGCGGTGGAGGTGGGAGGTCCACCTGGGACACTGTAAAGACATGATGCAAGACAGGGTGAGCGTCACGGAAGCCGCGCTGCTGCGTACCTGACTCCGCGGAAGTGCTCACACCTGCTCAGCGCACTGGGAAAAAAGTCTGGGTGGAAGTTCGCAGAGAGGACAGCGGCTCCTAAGGGCCAGGTGTTGGTTTAAGGCGTTCTTCCTAAAGGGGGGAGAGGGATCGAAGTGTCATTGAAACGATTGGTGGCAAGGACAGTACCAGGGTCAAGAAGAAAAACACTCTGTAGGCTTCAAGTGCAATTGACATTGAACATTATTGGACTTGTGATCAGCGGAAAGTCGTGTAGGTTTATTGAATATTTGGTGGGTAATAGTGTTGTTGTGGTGTTCGTGCAGAACACAACTACAGACCAGGCTATTTGTTGAAGCGTGAATGGGCTATATCTGGTATGTGGAGCATGCGATAAGGTTGAAAGGAGTTGCCAAGCCTGGTAAGGATACTAGCCCATTCATAGTGAAGCTGTGTGTGGGTTTGGAGGGGGAGTGATTCGCGTAGTGGCTGGGTGGTGGGGTGGGTTACAGATGAGTTTGGTGTGTGTGGTAAGGTCTGCAGTAGGGGAGATGTGCATATTAAGAATAAAATTTGTGAAGGATGTCCTAGTTATTATGTTGCATGCTTTTCCGGGATTGTAGCTGTTAATTGGTAGTGATTGGATATTGTGTGATAAGGCGTAAGGAGTGGAAACCTAGAGGGGCATGGTATTTGTTCGGGGATTTTGGGGGGGACATAATTATTAAATGGGGGTGGGCTAATGGACGTTGAGGGGGCTGGGGTTTGTGACATACTTTTGTTAGACGTGATATGCGGCTAGGCTCGATCGCTTGTACGTGCCCCGTACAGTAATAGTGAGAGCAGAGTGTGTGTGGTGGACACGGCTTTTTCGGTCACAGGGGAGTACTGGTGACCTAGAATGGGAGGGATTGCCTTGAGGAGTCAAGGTTATTGGAGTTAAATGTGAAGCTGTTGCAGGGTGAGGAATGCATCTGTCTTTTGTGCAATGTGGGGAACGGTTGGTGGATGAGCGCTGGGGATGATGCTTGGTATGTGGTGGGATCGGTGGGCTTAAAATTGCATCAGAGGATATTATATTTGTCGTGGGAGGGTATATAATCGGTTAATGTATGGGTTTCACAGATATCTTTGAAGGGCAGCTGCGTGACTGTTATGAACGAGGAGGAGCAAGCTATCATGGTGCAGGAATTGAGGGTTTAAAGGAGAGACATCAGGGTATTGCAAAAGGAGGTGTTTTTGATGACGTGCGCGAATTATGGCGGATTGGATGAAGTGCTATGGGGTGATCGGCCGTCGGCTGCATGTGAGGGGGCCTGAGAAAAGAGGAGAGTGACGATGAAGATTGATGGGGTTAAACGTACATGTAGGGATGGAAGGGTATAGAGCGGTGTCAAGCATTGGTAACGACGGAGGGTTAAGGAGTGGATATGTAGATGCTTGGTTTAAGGTCATATATGCAAGCATGGGCTATCCGTCAAGTGGCCAGGCACCATTTTAATGGGAAATTTTCCTAGTATCTCCGACATTCATTAGCAGTTAATCTGAGAAATTTTATTTCACATGCATGCCCAAAAAGGAGCTCGCGTAGTGTGAAATTATGTTGTTAAAGAAAATTAAAGTAGGCAAAATTAGGTCTTTAATACATGTTTGCTAATTAATCACGGAGTTTGTCAATAGGTAAAATAAAATCACCTTAATCAAAGTTAATATTTTCCAGTACGAGCCAAATATGTAATTTTTTGTTACCAAGTTTTCAAACAGGTTGATTAAATCAATAAGCTTACATTAGAGGCAATAGAAAATAGCGACTTTCACTTGAAGAGTGAAACTAGAGATTGTGCGAGTAGCAAGTGTCTCTGAAACATCGCTCCATTGCAAGGTGAGAAAAAAAAAGAAGAAAAGGGAAGGAAACAGATGATGATTAGTGCCAGCTGAGTACTGGTGAAGAACTACATCCCATGACTGCTAGTACAGCAGCGGAGGTGAGTGTTTTTTCCTTAGTCTTGCCCTTTAAAAAGTAGAGTAAAACAAGAAAAATGAGAGGAGGGATGACTAGGTGAAGATAGATGAATTTCTATTGCCCACTTCAAGCCACAAGTGTGGACGGAAGTCAAGAGAAAGAAGAGAATTCAGGCAACGAAGAAGACTACACACAAGGATAATAAGAGGACAGAGTATCTACCCAAGATAAATAAAAAAAGAAGCTAACTATAGTTTATTGAACAAGTTCGGTCATATACTGCAGACAGACGAGGTAGAGTAATGGTGGGTGGAGTGACCAGTGGAAAGATTCCACAAGTGAAAGTAGGTCTTGTCTATACGTTAGACTAGCTTGAAGAATTCCCTGCATCAACATCCCAAGATGTTGTTGTGTCTGAAAGAATTTGTAAAAAATGGTTATAATACTGACACGTTGATAAGTGAGACACTTACGCAACACTTCAGAGTTTACAGTTTGGGAACATTTCGCTGGTCAATGACTTCCTCAGTATATTAGAGAGATAAATGGTTGAAGATGAGAAGGAATGTGAAATAATTAGTCCTTCAGCTTGGAGTCGATATGTTCAGTACATCAGTCTTGATAAAAATACAGCACTCATATTAGTATCATTCTCATCTTGTTAGATATCAGAATGTACGTTGTTTGCTTTAAAACTGCTCATTTCCTTGGATGCATTGATTTTTGTACTGCTAGTGAGAAGGGTCTCCAAACCGGATGAGAATGAAATTAGTCCCTGAGTTTACCACTCCCCAAATGTGCCCGGCGTTAGGTGGAAAAAAGTCTTGTGTTGTACATCTTGTGACAGAGAGATGTAGTGGTGTGGGACGTCGAGTGCTTAAATTGAAGGGAGGATGCTAAAAGACTCGGGTTAAAAACCCTGAGTAGTAGCAGTATGTTTTTGTTTTTAAAAAACTTATTTCAATTGAGGAAGCGATATATATATATATATATATATATATATATATATATTATATATATATATATATATATATAAAATATATATATATATATATATATATATTTTATATATATATATATTATATAAATATATATATATATATATATTATATATATATATATATATATATATATATATATATTATATATATAATATATATATATATATATATATGTCGTGCCGAATAGGCAGAACTTGCGATTTTGGGCTTAAATAGCAACGCTCACCTTGCCATATAGGACAAGTGAAAATTTGGGTGTATGCAATAATTTCGCCAAAATCATTCTGAACCTAACGAAAAAAATATATTTCAATGTATTTGTTTAGTATTAAATTATTGTAAACAAATCTAAAATATATATAGTTGGGTTAGGCTAAAATAAATTGCTCTTGTTGTAATAAGGTTAGGTAAGTTTTCTAAGTTTCTTTTGGTGCAAAATTAAAATATTTTTACATTAACATTAATGAAAAAAAAATATCTTTTAAAAGTATAAAGAAAAATTTTTTGAAAGGACTTAATTTTAACTTTAGTCCTTGCTAATTGACCAGTTTTACATATTCGACACGACATATATAATATATTTTATATTATATATATATATATATATATATATATATATATATATATATATATATATTATAATATATATACGTATATATATATATATATTATATGACCCCCCCCTTCGCAACCCCCCCTTTGCGACCCTCCGTCGCGCCGCGCGCCCCGCCCGCGCGCCCCCCGCGCCCCTTTGCGACCCCCGCCCGCGCCCTTTTGCTGCGCCTTCTGCAGCGTCGTCCGGATCCCCCGCGCCTCGATTTTTTTTTTTTCCGATTTTTTTCGAATTTTTTTTTAATTTCATTTTCTTGTGCTCTCCATCTCCTCGGATCAAATTTTTAAGGTTTCCCTTCCGACTTTCACCCCCACCCCAAAATTTCTCGAAATCAAAGTCTCCATCTCCTTGGATCAAGTTTTTTGGATTTCCCCCTACGGGGTTTCGAAATTCTTATGATCTCCTCGAATCAAGTTTTTTTGGATTGTCCCTCCTTTCACCCCCACCCCCCAATCCCAAAAATTTCTCAATATTACCAAGACTCGATCTCCTCGGATCAAAATTTCTCGATAATACAAGTTTTTGGATTCCCCCCTATGGGGTTTTCGAAATTCTTATGATCTCCTTGGATCAAATATTTTGGATCCTCCTATGGGTTTTCGAAATTCTCCAATTCCTCGGATCAAGTTTTTGGAATCCCCCCCTCTGGGGGTAAGCATGCTTACTACAGGTCTAAACAAGTCAAATGAACTAAGAAGGGTGTTTACTCGGCGGTCAGTGACGTCACACATACAAGCTGAATCTTGTCGACCCTTTTAGTTCATTAAAGTTAATAAGGGGGCATAGTAGTGACGTCACGTGATGACCGCGCACACAGGCTGAATCATGTCGATCCTTTTAGTTCATTAAAGTTAATAAGGGGATATAGTACCTACATCATAGGGAAAACATTTTCACTCTTAACCCCAATTTTTCTCGTTTTAACCCTTTTAGTTCATTAAAGTTAATAAGGGGACACAGTACATCAGAAAAAGTCACAAAAACTAACTCAAACACTTTTACTTTGAACATCACCAAAACACTCTCATAAATCATTTGAATACTCACATAAACACCCTTGAACACCTTCAAAACACTCTTGAACACCCTCAAAAAACACCTTTGAACATTTTCAATCAACACTGAAACACTTCCAAAAAACACAATTTGAGTACTTTCCCCAAATTTCAAACCACTGAATACTACTAAAACACCGCTGAATTCAATCAAAACACCCTTCAGCACATTCAAACACCCTTGAACACCTTCAAAACACTCTTGAACACCTTCTAAAACACCTTTGAACATTTCCAATCAACACTGAAACACTTTCCAAAAACACAATTTGAGTACTCCGAATTACAAACCCCTGGAATATACTAAAACACCGCTGAATTCAATCAAAACACCCTTGATCACCTTCAAAAAAAAACATTTGAACACACTCAAAAAAACCTTGGACACCTTTGAACATTTCCAAAAACTATTTGAGTATCCCAATTAACACCACTGAATACTACTAAAACCCCGCTGAATTCAATCAAAACACCATTGATCACCTTCAAAAAACAACATTTGAACACACTCAAAACACCTTTGAACACCTTTGAACATTTTCCAAAACCTATTTGAGTACTCCCAATTACACCACTGAATACTACTAAAACCCCGCTGATTTCAGGGCAAAAAACCCTTGATCACCTTCAAAAAACAACATTTGAACACACTCAAAACACCTTTGAATAACCTCAAAACACCCTTTTAACACCTTCAAAACACCCTTGAACACCTTCAAAACACCCTTGATCACCTTCAAAAAACAACATTTGAACACACTCAAAACACCTTTGAACACCTTTGAACATTTCCAAAACACTATTTGAGTACTCCCAAATAAGATTTGACATCTCTAATTTATCTGCACTTACACATTTCATTAAATTACAACTCATCCCTCAGTCTCCAGACTAGGCATTTTCTCGTTTTTACCCTTTAATTCATTAAAGTTATTAAGGGGACACAATACATAAGAAAAAAGTCACAAAAACAACCCACTTATATCATCTTTTTCGGTATCTCTAATTCGACTACATTACCCACAACCCTCATCAATTACCAATTTATTCACATTTTTTTCCCCCTTCTTTTTACAGAATCTTAAAAGTAATACACATTCCTCCCTACAGTACTAAAATTCTAATGAAATCCTCTCCATACCCATCTCCTTGTATCCACATAAATTAATATTATACTCGCATCAACTACCCAACTATTGCGACATGTTTCAACACCCTCCATTCTTTTCCAATATATCATAACTTTTTATTTCTATAATTTCTTTTTAAAATATTCACACATTACCTTTATATTCAGTAAAATCTCCCCATGTTTCTAATTACAACCCTCCCCATACACCTCGCCATCTCACCCGCATTTCTTCACATCCACTCACCCATCTCCCAACACACCTCTTCAGAAACCCCACAAAAAATCACATTTCACATCCACAAATGCATCTCAAATCCACTAAAATCACTATAATCAAGATATTCACAAACTCTATGACCACCTAACACACACGCACACACACACACACCCCACAACACCCATAACACCCACAACCCACAATTTTTTCTCGTTTTAACCCTTTTAGTTCATTAAAATTAAAAAGGGGGCACAGTACATCAGAAAGTCACAACAACAACAACCCACAACACCCACAACCCACTATTTTTTCTCGTTTTAGCTAATTTCATCAGAAAGTCACAACAACAACAACCCACAACCCACAACACCCACAACACCCACAACCCACAACACCCCACAACCCACATTTTTTTTCTCGTTTCAACTAATTTCATCAGAAAAGTCACAACACCCCACATCACCCACATCCCACAATTTTTTTTCTCGTTTAGCATGCGCTACATGCCAAGGTATTGGTCCAGTGTGGGTAGATTGGTAAAGCACTGCGTACCTTGTCCTAAGGTTCGTAGGTTCGAGTCTCCTTCAGCCAGAGATCAGTGTTTGTGTATATTTCGCATGCTCTCGCGAATTCCTTGCATTGTTCAAATTTCTAGTAAGGCTGATGCATGCAGGGGATGAGATGAAAAGCTGTAAGCCTTCTCCCTGAAAGCTGGCTGCCTTGGATCAAACGTGTAGCGCATGCTACACGCCAAGGTATTGGTCCAGTGTGGGTAGATTGGTAAAGCACTGCGTACCTTGTCCTAAGGTTCGTAGGTTCGAGTCTCCTTCAGCCAGAGATCAGTGTTTGTGTATGTTTCGCATGCTCTCGCGAATTCCTTGCATTGTTCAAATCTCTAGTAAGGCTGATGCATGCAGGGGATGAGATGAAAAGCTGTAAGCCTTCTCCCTGAAAGCTGGCTGCCTTGGATCAAACGTGTAGCGCATGCTACACGCCAAGGTATTGGTCCAGTGTGGGTAGATTGGTAAAGCACTGCGTACCTTGTCCTAAGGTTCGTAGGTTCGAGTCTCCTTCAGCCAGAGATCAGTGTTTGTGTATATTTCGCATGCTCTCGCGAATTCCTTGCATATAATATATATATATATATATATATATATATATATATATATAATATATATTATATATATATATATAGTGCTAGTCACGGCAATGACGCAAACCAAAGGCCTACCATACAGGTTTTTTTCATCAGTGCATTATGCCGGGTAGGAGCCGTTAGCATGACGTAACGGCCTACCGCGACACTCCACAGTGACTCCCCAGTGCTTACGTGGATGTCGTGGTGAGAGGAAGTGTTGCACTTTTGTCTCTTATCTGCCCATTCTTTTATTCGGTGTTCCCTTTGGTTTTGGGGCTATATATGTTTGATTATGGGTAAAAGGAAGTCTTTAACACCTGAAACTATAGCTCAAATCATAGGACTTCACAAAGCTGGGCAGCAGACGAAGGAAATAGTGGAGAATGTTGGTGCGTGTGAGCATTCAGTTAGGAACTGGGCACAGCATTTCAAAGCTGGTGGCGGTGTCGTGTTACCATCTGCCCCTTGAAGAAGACATCGGTTCGTGCCTTAACTGTGTTAAAGAAGCAGTTAGAGAGTACACCTAAGATAACTGCTAGAGAATTGAAAGAAAAGAACCCACATCTTCTCTCAGAGGTGTCTGTAAGAACTGTTAACAAACGTGTGTCAGAACTGGGCTATGGCAGTCACTGCCAGGTTAAGAAACTGATCCTCTCCGAGCCATAGAAGAAGCATAGGCTGGATTATGCAAAGAAATATCTTCACTGGAATCCTCAACAATGGTCTGAAGTACTTTGGAGTGATGAAGCAACCTTCACCGTCACCTGTAACTGTGGGGGACATGTTTACCGGCCCAGAGGTAGTGACCTGCTAGACCCACACTACATCTGTAGGACCACCAAACACCCAGACTTGCTCATGGTTTGGGGGTGTTTCAGTGTTCAGAGTGTTGGTGAACTCACTGTGCTTCCCAAAAACCAGTATATGAACCAATACAATTACTTGGAGTTATTGTGTGACAATTTACCTGAGGTATTTGACAAGTGTGGGGCAATGGTTTTTATGCAGGATGGTGCACCATGTCATACTGCCATATCTGAAGTTCAGTGGCTTAAGAACTATGGAATGAGGTTCTTTAATGACTGGCCAGGCAATTCCCCAGACCTCAACCCTATTGAGAACCTCTGGTCAATAGTGAAGTGAAGTTTACTGGGCAAGGATATCAGTTCCATCCCACAGCTGGAGGCTGCTCTACATGAGGCATGGAATAATATACCTCCCAAACCCTCAGTAAGTGTGCAAATATATATATATACAGTGGACCCCTGGTTATCGGCCGATTTGGTTATCGGCCAACCTGGTTATCGGCGGGGTTTTCGGTGCCCGGTTATCGGCCGTTCGCTCGGATATTGGTGGTTTTGTACGCATCCATCTACCGGCTGGGGGAGCTTGCTCTTGAGTTCGGCTTTGTCTCTAGGTGGCTGAGGAGGCTTCTGCTCAGTTAAGTTTAATATGTTTATTATGCACCCCATACCCATCCTGTGGGCGGTAGTCAAAAGATTACAAAGGTCCAGGGACTGGACTCCAAAGTTTTGATAGCTGAGCAAGTTACAGAGGTAATGAACTCACAATTTACAAAGGTAATGAACTCACAATTTACAAAGGTAATGAACTCCAGGTAGGTCTAGTCACAATCATGACAAGTTACAAAGGTATTTACAGATTACAGAGGTACGTAATGGGTCCAGGGACTGGGCCCCAAAGTTTTGATAGCTGAACTAGGTACAAAGGTAATGAATTCACAAGTTACAAAGGTAATGAATCCTGTAAGAATGGTTACTTACGTTTATACATGGGTATAATCATGAACAAATTATAGAGTAATGAGCAACTCACACTTCTACACCCAGTCACAACTGTAATGAGTTATTGGTGCAAATATTGATTGTTGAGTCACACACACACACACACACACACACACACACACACACACACACACACACACACACACACACACACACACACACACACACACACACACACACACTCACACACACACACACACACTCATACACAAACTCATACACACACACGCCCACACACTCATACACACACACACACACACACACTCATACACATACACACACACACACACGCAAACACACACACACACACAAAGAAGTGTTCACAGAGGAGACAGAAGGGACTCCAGAAAGACGGAGAGGTGGGGCACACCACCAAGTGCTGGACACAGTGCACACAACCGAGGAAGAAGTGAAGAGGCTTCTGAGTGAGCTAGATACCTCAAAGGCAATGGGGCCAGATAACATCTCCCCATGGGTATTGAGAGAGGGAGCAGAGGCGCTATGTGTACCCCTAACAACAATATTCAATACATCTATCGAAACAGGGAGATTGCCTGAGGCATGGAAGACAGCAAATGTAGTCCCAATCTTTAAAAAAGGAGACAGACATGAAGCATTAAACTACAGACCAGTGTCACTGACATGTATAGTATGCAAAATCATGGAGAAGATTATCAGAAGAGTGGTGGAACACCTAGAAAGGAATGATCTCATCAACAGCAGCCAACATGGTTTCAGGGACGGGAAATCCTGTCACAAACCTACTGGAGTTCTATGACATGGTGACAGCAGTAAGACAAGAGAGAGAGGGGTGGGTGGATTGCATTTTCTTGGACTGCAAGAAGGCGTCTGACACAGTTCCACACAAGAGATTGGTGCAAAAACTGGAGGACCAAGCAGGGATAACAGGGAAGGCACTACAATGGATCAGGGAATACTTGTCAGGAAGACAGCAGCGAGTCATGGTACGTGGCGAGGTGTCAGAGTGGGCACCTGTGACCAGCGGGGTCCCGCAGGGGTCAGTCCTAGGACCAGTGCTGTTTCTGGTATTTGTGAACGACATGACGGAAGGAATAGACTCTGAGGTGTCCCTGTTTGCAGATGACGTGAAGTTGATGAGAAGAATTCACTCGATCGAAGACCAGGCAGAACTACAAAGGGATCTGGACAGGCTGCAGACCTGGTCCAGCAATTGGCTCCTGGAGTTCAATCCCACCAAGTGCAAAGTCATGAAGATTGGGGAAGGGCAAAGAAGGCCGCAGACGGAGTACAGTCTAGGGGGCCAGAGACTACAAACCTCACTCAAGGAAAAAGATCTTGGGGTGAGTATAACACCAGGCACAACTCCTGAAGCGCACATCAACCAAATAACTGCTGCAGCATATGGGCGCCTAGCAAACCTCAGAACAGCATTCCGACATCTTAATAAGGAATCATTCAGGACCCTGTACACCGTGTATGTTAGGCCCATATTGGAGTATGCGGCACCAGTTTAGAACCCACACCTAGCCAAGCACGTGAAGAAACTAGAGAAAGTGCAAAGGTTTGCAACAAGACTAGTCCCAGAGCTAAGAGGTATGTCCTACGAGAAGAGGTTAAGGGAAATCAACCTGACGACACTGGAGGACAGGAGAGATAGGGGGGACATGATAACGACATACAAAATACTGAGAGGAATTGACAAGGTGGACAAAGACAGGATGTTCCAGAGATTGGACACAGTAACAAGGGGACACAGTTGGAAGCTGAAGACACAGATGAATCACAGGGATGTTAGGAAGTATTTCTTCAGCCACAGAGTAGTCAGTAAGTGGAATAGTTTGGAAGCGATGTAGTGGAGGCAGGATCCATACATAGCTTTAAGCAGAGGTATGATAAAGCTCACGGCTCAGGGAGAGTGACCTAGTAGCGATCAGTGAAGAGGCGGGGCCAGGAGCTCGGACTCGACCCCCGCAACCTCAACTAGGTGAGTACACACACACACACACATAAACACACCACACACACAAACACACACACACACATACACACACGCACACACACACACACACACACACACACACACACACACACACACACACACACACACACACACACACACACACACACACACACACACACAGGAGCTTGGACTCGACGCTCATACATCCAAACATTTCATTTGTTTACCATTTTTTTAGTGGTTTTTCTTGCAATGCAACTGTGAAATAAATAACCATGGCTCCAAAGAAAGTTCCTAGTAAAGTTCTTGTGGTAAAGAAAGTGAGAAACACCATGAAATTTAAGCGTGAAGTAATTAAAAAGTTTGAGAGTGGTATGAAGGTGATGGAACTTGCCAGGATGTACACCAAGAATAAATCAACAATTACATCCATCCTGGCAAAGAAAGAACGAATCAAAGACGCTAATGTTGCAAAAGGAGTAGCTTTTCTAACTAAACAAAGGACACCGATAATGAAAGAGATGAAAAGGTTATTATTATTGTGGATTAAGGAAAAAGAATTAATGGGAGACAGTGTAGTGGAGTCTACTATTTGTGAGAAGGCAAAGCAGTTGTATGAGGATCTTGCAAAGAAAATGCCTGGAACAAGTGCTGCAGTTTGTGAATTTAGGGCCAGCAAAGGATGGTTTGATAGATTTAAGAAGCGTAGTGGCATACACAGTGTTTTAAGGCATGGTGAGGCTGCAAGTTCTGACAAATGTGTGGCTGAAAAGTATGCTCACGAATTCCAGGACTATGTAAAGACTGAAGGTTTCGAACCCGAACAAGTTTTCAATTGTGACGAAACAGGCCTGTTTTGGAAGAAAATACCAAAGAGGACCTACATTACCCAGAAGGAAAAGGCACTGCCAGGACACAAGCCTATGAAAGACAGGCTTACTCTTTTGTTGTGTGGTAATGCTAGTGAGGATTTCAAAGTGAAGCCTTTACTTGTGTATCACTCAGAAAATCCCAGAGTGTTTAAGAAAAACAATGTCATGAAAAATAGATTGTGTGTGATGTGGAAAGCTAATCATAAGGCATGGGACACAAGGCAAATTTTCAAAGAGTGGGCTAATTTATTAATGATGTGTTTGGCCCAAGTGTGAAAAAATACCTCCTGGAAAAGAAATTGTCACTCAAGTGCCTCCTGTTATTAGACAATGCTCCTGCACTTCCTCCAGACTTGGAAGACCAGGTGTTTAGGGACTTCAGTTTTATAAAAGTGAAGTTCTTGCCTCCTAACACCACTCTTTTTCTCCAGCCCATGGACCAGCAGGTTATTTCTAACTTCAAAAAACTCAACACAAAAGCAGTGTTTCAAAAGCGCTTTGAAGTGACCTCGGACACTCAGTTGACCCTAAGAGAGTTCTGGAGAAATCACTTCACTATCCTCCATTGCATAAACCTTATAGGTAAGGCTTGGGAGGGAGTGACTTCCAGAACTTTGAACTCTGCTTGAAGAAAACTGTGGCCAGATTGTGTCCAAGAGAGGGATTTTGAAGGGTGTGAGACTCACCGTGACTCTGACCATGCCGGCCCTATGGACTCCATTGTGTCTTTGGGGAAGTCCCTGGGGTTGGAGGTGACTGGTGAGGATGTGGAAGAGTTAGGGGAGGACCACAGGGAAGAGCTTACCACTGAAGAGCTGCAAGAGCTTCAACTTGAACAGCAATAGATTGCAGCTGAGGAACTTGCTTCAGAGGAGGAGGAAGAGGGAGTGAAGGAGGTGCCTTCTTCAGAGATTAAAGAGGTGTGTGCAATGTGGACCAGGGTGCAAGCATTTGTAGAGAAACACCACTCTGACAAAGATGAAACAAGCCATATCTGCAACATGTTCAGTGACAAAACCCTGTCCCACTTCAGGGAAATCTTAAAGAGATGCCAGAAACAGAGCAATCTGGACAGTTATTTTGTGAGACAGGGGTCCAGTGACTCTCAAGCTGGTTCTAGTGGCATTAAAAGCCAGAGAAGGGAAGTAACCCCAGAGAAGGCATTACTATCTAAAGTCTTCATGGAGGGGGATTCCCCTTCCAAACACTAACTCCTCCCTCTTTCCTCCTCTCTATCTTCCAGAAGCCAGAATTGGCCTTCAATAAAGGTATGTAATACTTAACTGTAAAAAAATTTTTTTTGTGAATATTTTTGTTGGGAACGAATTAATTTTATTTCCATTAATTCTTATGGCAAATATTAATTCGGTTATCGGCCATTTCGGTTATCAGCCGACCTTCAGGAACGGATTACGGCCGATAACCGGGGGTCCACTGTATCATAATCTTTCATGGTATGTGTTTGTTTTGGTACATGTGTAAGGGAGGGGCAGGAGAATCCTGTGACTAGCACTGTATATATATATATAATATATATATATATATATATATATAATATATATATATATATATATATTATATATATATATATATATGCCCAGCTGGGATCATATTTTGCGCCATGCTGGTGCTGCCATCTAAAGGCCTACGAAAGCTCAGCCTGCACCATGCTACCTTACTCTCTTGGCGACCAGGCATTCTAGAGTCAATAGCTCCACCCCTCTCTCCCTCGTGGGCATGGCTCTCTGGGTCGCCCCAGTGCACTTAAACACACTGCCTGTGTACCATGAACCCAAATAAAGTAAGGAGCCTCTGAAGCCTTATAATTGCAGTTAGAGTGCAGTTAGGTGTAGAAAACCAGTCTGGGGATGCTTAGACTAACCTCTACTCTGACTCCAACTCCGTCGAGAGGATGACATCGTCAAGCCGCAGTAGCCCTGTCAGCAGGCGACTGTCTGACTCATGTCAGAGCTTCAGTGAGCAGCCTACACAAAGTATGATGTCACTTTGACTCCAGTAACGGTGTATGCTGCTACGACTTCCAGATGTTTCGCCTGAGTCATCCCTGCCATGACTCAATTCACTCGCCGGCAGTGACAGCCCCAGCGACAGTACCAGTCGAGAAATGTCCTCCTGAGTCGCTTGCCAGAAGTCCTGCCCAGTTATTGAGTACTAACGATGCCTCACTCGAGGGCACCAGTAAGTTGTGCCCCAGGTTGAATGAACCCTGCAGCGACTACTCCACGATGACTGCTTCACTGTTCCAGAGGCTACCGTACCCTGTTACGTCACTGCTCAGCTGCTGGTTACTTCTTATTAAGATACACTAGCATTTTGGATTTGAAATTGATCAGAAGAGACATTCAGTGTATGCTTACAGTGTGATTCAGTGTATGTTTACAATGTGATTTAGTGTAAGCTTACAGTGTGACTTAATGTTTGCTTACAATGTGATTCAGTGTATGTTGACGATTTGATTCAGTGTATATGTACAGTGTGATTCAATGTATGCTTACAATGTGATTCAGTGTATGTTGACGATTTGATTCAGTGTATATGTACAGTGTGATTCAATGTATGCTTACAATGTGATTCAGTGAACTCTTACAATTTGTTTCAGTGTATTCTTACTGTGTGATTCAGCAAGCACTGACTGTGATTCAGTGTGCTCTTAGTGTGATTCAGTGTACACTGAGTGTGACTTTCTGTTGTTCTCAGATGATTTAGGATTTTATTACTTGAAATAGAATTATTTTCGTTCTAATTACTTGCTTCATTGCAATAAATTTAAATGCCTAATTAATATTTTGAATTCTGACAAACCTCTAATGCGAGGCTAATATGGATTTCAAATTTAAGTAACTGATGATGATATGAAAAACTAGAATCATTTTTTGAATCAGTATGCAAAATATAATAATAATAATAATAATAATAATAATAATAATAATAATAATAATAATAATAATAATAATAATAATAATAATAATAATAATAATAATAATAAAAATGAATCATCCAGGTATAATATTCATATTTTTTCTAAAATTTGCTCCCAGCGCAATTAATGGTTCCATTATAAATGGTTCCTAACTATTAATAAATGTCATTTTCAGGTCGACATTTCACGCAGCGTGATATAAAATATTACAGAATCTTGCTCTTTGGTGTCTCAATTTACATTATTATAGATGAATCCTCAGAGAGAATCTTTAGTAAACATGGAAGTTAGTTTTAAAGACATGTTTTTGTTTGATTGGTAACAAAAAATGTAATTATGATAAGTCCTGACAGAGATAATCTGGAGATTACCTTTCCCACACTTCCCTAAGAAACCAGTAAAATAACTATGTGCAGTATTTTGGTGTAGAAAATTTTCACCCAATGTTAACCTAGCAACTTAACATAATCTTATTGAAATTTTCGCAAAATAAAATAGCTTAATTTACTTAGGCTAATTGTTCATTTAGTCATTGTTTGCCTTTAGTGAAAAATGCAAATTCTCAGGTTGATATCAAGTCTTATCACTTGCATAGTGATCTTTTTAAGATAAATACTTGGCTATATCATTATCGCATTTAAATCTTAATACGCAATGACAGGAAAATTACTCCTTATCAGATGGAAAAATTTTGCAAAGAGAAATTTTTATTCACAAACAAAATGGATCATTACAGTAATCATTATAATAATCTTATGCGTTGTAGGGCGATCAGAGAGAGGAGAATATTATTGCATCAGAGATACCAGAACACTAAGTAGCAGCTGCGTTAATTAACATTGTAGTTATATTTTCCTGTTGGGCTATTGCATTAATGACTCACGAAATCGTAATAACACAGTTGCAAACAAATCTCGTAACAGGTGAGGCTTGAACCATTAGAACCAGCTGGCCGAGTAGTTTACGTATCAGCCTGTGAGTTTTAGAACTCACTTGCCATTTGTTCAAGCCACACTGGTGACGTGATTTTATTGCATTAATAGTGCACAATACAGTCAGGTTGATGGATAAGACATATGTCTGTCAGGTATCATTATTACTGAATCGTTTCGCTGGTACCGTAAGCTTCTTCAGTATACGTACTGTGTGTTAGGTAAGACACATATTCATCAGTTAGGTATCTTTATTTCGAAACGTTTCGCCTACACAGTAGGCTTCTTCAGTCGAGTACAGGAAAGTTGATAGAAGCAGAAGATACTTGAAGACGATGTAATCAGTCCATCACCCTTGAAGTTTTGAGGTGGTCAGTCCCTCAGTCTGGAGAAGAGTATTGTTCCATAGTCTGAAACAATATGGAGTTGAAGTGACAGGATGGAGCCTTCTTGAAGACAGCCAGGAGCCTATTGGTAATCCACCTTATGTATGCTCGGAGGCAATTGAACAGTCTTGAGCCCCTGACATTTATTGTGTTGTCTCTTAGCGTACTCATGGCGCCCCTGATTTTCATTGAGGGAATGTTGCATCTCCTGCCGAGTCTTTTGCTTTCATAAGGAGTGATTTTCGTGTGCAAGTTTGGTACTAATCCCTCTAGGATTTTCCAAGTAATTTTCCCAGTAATTTAGGAACTTTATGGTACTTATTCGTACACTCTACAGGTCAGCAATTTAGCTTGCCTTGAAGGGGGCAGCTAGTGTACAGCAGTATTCCAGCCTAGAGAGAACCAGCCTCGAGAAGTGCAATACTCAGAAAACCTACAATGTAATAGAGCGGATACATGTGTATTTGACTATTGATCTGTAATACATGCACTCGCATTTATCGTTAACTTTCAACATTCAACGAAAAATTATTTTTCACTCTCGCAGCAGGAAACAGAATGTAGATGATAATTCCGTAGCATTAGAAAATATCAAATGGAACATTTGGTCGTTTTGGAAACTTCTTTAGCTCTAGTACGTTTGGAACAACACTTTATATATTTCCAATAACGTAACCGTGGCTGTGATTTTGACAGTTGTGTGATTGGTGCTGTGGTTTGTGACAGTTCTGTGACTGTTGATGTAGTCTCGACGCTTATAATCTTGATAGCTTTGTGATTGTTGCTGTGGGCACCAGATTGTGATTGTACGTGTGGTCTCTGAAGATTTGTGACAAAGGCTGTGGTATTGATAGTTTAGTGATTGTGGCTGTAATCTTCAGTTTTATGACTGCTATCATAGCAGTTATGTAATTGTAGATGTGATCAAGATAATTTTGTGATTTTGGTTGTGGTCTCGACAGCCCATGATTATTCGTGATATGAAGTATAGTGGGAGAGTCTTTCACTAACCCTCCACACTGAGATCACACTTAAATGGTTCGTTCCTTTCCAGTTAGGGTATACTTCATGCCATATTTTACTTGCTTTCAGCCAGCTAAGACAAGTTTAATGAGAGTTGAAAACCAATTTGGCGAACACCATAAACTTTAGTAAGAAATCTTTGTTATGTTATTAAACACAACTTTTACTCTAACTTCTTCACATAAGGTTTCTATTAATTCTCAGGTTTTATTGATAACGTGACGACGACTTCTTGACGTCATGGCTATGACGTAGTTATGATGTGTTGTTGATTTGATTATATCGTGTAGGTGACGTGGTTACGAGGTGTTGGTGACGATGTTACAGCTTATCGAAAAGATTTTCTACGACTAGTTGACGACATGACAACGACGTGTTGATAACGTGACGACTCTGTTGGTAATGTGACTAACACGAACTCATAACGTAACAACACGATGTTGACGATGTGACGAAGACTTATCACTGACGTGCCGACTATGTGTTGGTGACCTAACAAGGTGTGTTACTGACATGATGACGACGTATTGCTGACGTGATTTTGATGATGTATAGAACCAAAGATCAGTCAATTCTCAACGTGGAAAACAAAAGTGATCTATAACAAAGTACTGAGCCCGGTTCTTGCACTAAAATACAAGTCACTTACCTACAACACACTCGCCTCCGCATCTTCATTTCCAGCTATTCACTTAAGTAATCATTGACACTCGTACTAGTATTACTCTCATTTCGAAGGATTTTGCACATAGTAGCGAACACTGGCACCAGTAATAGCCTACTCAAGGCGCCCAAATTTCTCTCTTCCAGAAATATAATTACAACAGAATTAGTTTTGTGGGTTGTGTGCGGGACAGAGGGAGACATGTGGTACGCAGTACGGGAATGGGAAGGCTTTTACACAAGTTTAATTAAATTGCTTTTAAACGTGTGTGTTGCTTTTATGTGAATTTTAATGGCTTATATGCATCGTAAAAACATTTTCACAATTTTTGTTTTCAAACATCTTTCATTACATCCAAATATATGAAACACAAAGAAGTGTAGAAGCAGTGAGTTTCCCTAATGCAACAGACAAAATGCTTCGTGTTACTAAAACGAATGCACAGATAACCAGAATAGAGAAGAATGAACCTTATGACGACGTTTCGGTCACACTTGGACCATTAATTACTTAATTAAATTTGAGTTAGCAGGGACCTTTATGAAGTCAGCAATATATTTTAATGAAAAAAAAAGAATAAAGACAGTGGTTGCCTTTCAGTTTAATGGAAGTCTCGTTACAGGAAGATCCGATGTTTGATCTTAATTACTCTTTACATAGTTTACGACTTTTACAATATTGTGAAATCGTATTTCCTGAAGTGGAGTGATGGATATGTAACCTGTAATGTATCCGCGAAGTCTGTGTGGATTCAGCCTTCTTGCAAATTGTGATCAGGCAAACAGCTGCAGCTGTCACAGATCTGAGATTAGTTCTCTTAGATTTTGCCGCCGAAGCTGCTACATTATTGCATCCCCCATACACATCTTGTGGACGATAGCAAAAATGCATATGGTTACACAAAAGGCCTTTGAATTGGGCCCCAAAAGTTTAACAGGAGTACATCTGGATTTAAATCAACAGTTGCCTTCTCTGTTACAAGCAAATTTTGGAAAGTTGCCTAATTATTCTGGTATTTTTGTTAATAAGATATCTTTAAATATTACCTAGTGGTAATATGTCAAGTGTTCAAGATACTGAATTTAGGTTGGTCACATACTTTGCATTTGGTATGATCAACTATGTGTCTGTCAGACTGCCAGAAGTACTTGTAACCAAGCCTAAGCCTGGCTACTATAACATCAGTCAGTCTGGTTTCTAATTATTTTCTAAGGTTCTCATTGCAGTTGCACTAGATGGAAAATTCTCTCTACAATGCTATTAAACAATTAATTTATTTAGAAATTGGCACCCACAGAGCCCAAAATTAAAAAAAATAAAAACTTCAAATTATGGTACACCACTGTGTAGCGTTTGAAGCTGATCCGATTATACATTAAGTAGTTATTACAGGAGAAACAATAAAATTGGCAAATTGAAATTTACACAGCTCAAAGTGAGTGACAAGTTGTTTTCATAAAGCCAACTATTGGGAAAAGTTTTAAGCTGATTATAAAAGATATTCTACAATAATTGATCTATTTCCAGCGATTTAAAGTTTTTTTAACAATTTCAGTAAAATAGGGAATTTGCATCTGATCGGACTAAACTTACGGGTTTATTAACCCTATTATTGAATGCATCGTCAATAATATTTTGAAGCCTATCAGGAAAAGCATTTTTAATAAGGAATTGAAGAAAATATGAATGCCACTCCTTTCAGTAAAGTTGGCAAATTTGAACTCATGCCTTGTGTTCAGGAACCCGCACTATTAGTGGAAATTTGAAGCCAGTCGTGTGAGTCATTCTCCAGTTATGGCATAGATTCAAATTCCATGTTTTTTTTTCAGCTACTTTTGTACATCTATATAGTTACCTGCATGCAGTGGGAATTAATGGGTACTGTACTGACCCTAAGATGTATCAGCCATTAAATACTGAAGCCATTCAGAAGAGGAAAACTAGAATTTATTTAACACGCTTTAACGGGAAAATATCACATTCTTTATCATATAAAATCGTCATATCTGCACTTGCACGTTCGTATTTTTTGGTACAACTACGACACTAAGAATTTTGGAGGTTTTCCAATCCATTTCAAGAGGCTGATAATAGACACAACAACTCTGGTCACAGGGCAGCTGAACCGACCAATTATTCTAATAATTTAATCATCATTACCGTAAAAATTAGAACCCGGTTATATAAGGCGTTTTCGATTTGCGAGCAAAGAAAATCTTAACTCCCTAGGGATACCTAGGGAGTTAACTGAGACACGTCGACGATATCCTGGTCCGTGTATACTTCCTCCTGCCCCTCCCGTTCCCCTCCTCCTCTCTCTCCCCTACCCGAACCCTCCCCCCTCATAGGTGCCATGCACTCAGAATCTTCTCAACATCATTTCGGTTGAAATTTCTCTTAGGTATACAGCTGAAGAAAACTGTTGACAGGTTTCCTTCCTAGACGAGTTGATTTGAAAAGATGGCGCTGAACGAGATTTCTAAATCTACTGCAAATCAACAAGTAATGTAGGTCATTTTTAATAACCACACCCATACCAATAATAATATAAATATATTATGTATATAAATATAATATTTGTAGTATTTGTATATTCACATTATATTCAAATATTCATGCAACACCATTAATCAAAACTCAGGATAGTTAACTGTCTCGAAAGTTTTATCAAGATTTATACTCATAATACCTGGCACTGCGATCATTTATCCTGGCTACTCACATGTGGCTTCTTAATCTCATTCTTTCTCCTCTGGACTTCTTTTCAACCTCTTTAAACCAAGTCTCGTTTCTCTTTGCGTAGTGGTAAAGTTCCTTCTTAAAGAGACATCTTCGCAGAAAAATGCCGTTACATTTATCTTAAATGCACTAACAAAACATTCATGATTCTGATATATGTTATACAATAACAAATGATAAGTTACTGGTACAGTTATCGGACAGCTAATATTGAAAAATGACACATACAGATCATCCAGGATCTGCAGAATGGATATTAGGGGTAAGCAGATACATTTCCAGAAATATGAAGGTAACTCCAATTTCTTTGATCAAGAGCCCATCACTAGAAACAAGGCACCCTCCTTCCATGGGATGATGCACATAGGCGCAGCACTAGACTACATTTAGCGTTATTCTCTCAAAATTCACTGAATAATATGATATTCACAAATAACACATTTATATTTTCTGCCCTTCACTATATATTACATGCACGACCATTAACAGCTGTTATTACAAAACAATAGATTTTAACAAAATAAATTTGTTTACAATCACAAATAAATCATAATAGGGAATGTAATTAGTAAAACTAGATGAACGTCTAAGTTTTAATACACATAATTTCCACACAGTGGCAAGTAGACACACAGATCTATGATTGTAAAAGACAAAATCCAGCAATGAAAGACGATAAACACTGACAAACGATAGAGGACTGAAGAACTTACTCAGTACTCACCAGCCACTAGCTCCTTCACCAGCCACTAGCTCCTTCACCAGCCACTAGCTCCTTCACCAGCCACTAGCTCCCTCACCAGCCACTAGCTCACTCACCAGCCACTAGCTCCTTCACCAGCCACTAGCTCCTTCACCAGCCACTAGCTCCTTCACCAGCCACTAGCTCCTTCACCAGCCACTAGCTCCCTCACCAGCCACTAGCTCACTCACCAGCCACTAGCTCACTCACCAGCCACTAGCTCCCTCACCAGTCCACTAGCTCCCTCACCAGCCACTAGCTCACTCACCAGCCACTAGCTCACTCACCAGCCACTAGCTCACTCACCAGCCACTAGCTCACTCACCAGCCACTAGCTCCCTCACCAGTCACTAGCTCCCTCACCAGCCACTAGCTCCCTCACCAGCCACTAGCTCACTCACCAGCCACTAGCTCACTCACCAGCCACTAGCTCCCTCACTAGTCACTAACTCCCTCACCAACCACTAGCTCCCTCACCAGCCACTAGCTCCCTCACTAGTCACTAACTCCCTCACCAGCCACTAGCTCCCTCACCAGCCACTAGCTCACTCACCAGCCACTAGCTCACTCACCAGCCACTAGCTCACTCACCAGCCACTAGCTCACTCACCAGCCACTAGCTCCCTCACTAGTCACTAACTCCCTCACCAACCACTAGCCCTCTCACCAGCCACTAGCTCACTCACCAGCCACTAGCTCACTCACCAGCCACTAGCTCCCTCACCAGTCACTAGCCCCCTCACCAGCCACTAGCTCACTCACCAGCCACTAGCTCACTCACCAGCCACTAGCTCCCTCACTAGTCACTAACTCCCTCACCAACCACTAGCCCTCTCACCAGCCACTAGCTCACTCACCAGCCACTAGCTCACTCACCAGCCACTAGCTCCCTCACCAGCCACTAGCTCCTTCACCAGCCACTAGCTCCCTCACCAGCCACTAGCTCCCTCACCAGCCACTAGCTCCCTCACCAGCCACTAGCTCACTCACCAGCCACTAGCTCCCTCACCAGTCCACTAGCCCCCTCACCAGCCACTAGCTCACTCACCAGCCACTAGCTCACTCACCAGCCACTAGCTCCCTCACTAGTCACTAACTCCCTCACCAACCACTAGCCCTCTCACCAGCCACTAGCTCCCTCACCAGCCACTAGCTCACTCACCAGCCACTAGCTCCTCACTAGTCACTAACTCCCTCACCAACCACTAGCCCTCTCACCAGCCACTAGCTCCCTCACCAGCCACTAGCTCCTTCACCAGCCACTAGCTCCCTCACCAGCCACTAGCTCACTCACCAGCCACTAGCTCCCTCACCAGCCACTAGCTCCTTCACCAGCCACTAGCTCCCTCACCAGCCACTAGCTCCCTCACCAGTCACTAGCTCACTCACCAGCCACTAGCTCCCTCACCAGCCACTAGCTCACTCACCAGCCACTAGCTCCTTCACCAGCCACTAGCTCACTCACCAGCCACTAGCTTACTCACCAGCCACTAGCTCACTCACCAGCCACTAGCTCCTTCACCAGCCACTAGCTCCCTCACCAGCCACTAGCTCACTCACCAGCCACTAGCTCCTTCACCAGCCACTAGCTCCCTCACCAGCCACTAGCTCACTCACCAGCCACTAGCTCCTTCACCAGCCACTAGCTCCTTCACCAGCCACTAGCTCACTCACCAGCCACTAGCTCCCTCACCAGCCACTAGCTCCCTCACCAGCCACTAGCTCCCTCACCAGCCACTGTCTCCCTCACCAGCCACTAGCTCCACTCACCAGCCACTAGCTCCTTCACCAGCCACTAGCTCACTCACCAGCCACTAGCTCCCTCACCAGCCACTAGCTCCCTCACCAGCCACTATCTCCCTCACCAGCCACTAGCTCCTTCTACCAGCCACTAGCTCCCTCACCAGCCACTAGCTCCTTCACCAGCCACTAGCTCCTTCACCAGCCACTAGCTCCCTCACCAGCCACTAGCTCCCTCACCAGCCACTAGCTCCCTCACCAGCCACTAGCTCCCTCACCAGCCACTAGCTCCCTCACCAGCCACTAGCTCCTTCACCAGCCACTAGCTCCTTCACCAGCCACTAGCTCCCTCACCAGCCACTAGCTCCTTCAACAGCCACTAGCTCCCTCACCAGCCACTAGCTCCCTCACCAGCCACTAGCTCCCTCACCAGCCACTAGCTCCCTCACCAGCCACTAGCTCCTTCACCAGCCACTAGCTCCCTCACCAGCCACTAGCTCCCTCACCAGCCACTAGTTCCCTCACCAGCCACTAGCTCCTTCACCAGCCACTAGCTCCTTCACCACCATTAGCTCCTTCACCAGCCACTAGCTCCTTCACCAGCCACTAGCTCCCTCACCAGCCACTAGCTCCCTCACCAGCCACTAGCTCCTTCACCAGCCACTAGCTTCCTCACCAGCCACTAGCTCCTTCACCAGCCACTAGCTCCCTCACCAGCCACTAGCTCCCTTACCTGCCAGTAGCTCCCCCACCAGCCACTAGCTCCCTCACCAACCACTAGCTCCTTCACCAGCCACTAGCTCCCTCACCAGTCACTAGTCCCCTCACCAGCCACTAGCTCCCTCACTAGCCACTAACTCCCTCGCCAACCACTAGCCCCCTCACCAGCCACTAGCTCCCTCACCAGCCACTAGCTCCCTCACCAGCCATTAGGTCCCTCACAAGCCACTAGCCCCCTCACAGCCACTAGCTCCCTCACCAGCCACTAACTCCCTCACCAACCACTAGCCCCGTCACCAGCCACTAGCTCCCTCACCAGCCACTAGCTCCCTCACCAGCCACTAGCTCCCTCACCAGCCACTAGCCCCCTCACCAGCCACTAGCTCCCTCACTTGCCACTAGCTCCCTCACCAGCCACTAGCCCCCTCACAAGCCACTAGCTCCCTCACCAGCCACTAGCTCCCTCACTTGCCACTAACTCCCTCACCAACCACTAACCCCGTCACCAGCCACTAGCTCCCTCACCAGCCACTAGCTCCTTCACCAGCCACTAGCTCCCTCACCAGCCACTAGCTCCTTCACCAGCCACTAGCTCCTTCACCAGCCACTAGCTCCCTCA
Organism: Cherax quadricarinatus; assembly: GCF_026875155.1. NCBI lineage: Eukaryota > Metazoa > Arthropoda > Malacostraca > Decapoda > Parastacidae > Cherax > Cherax quadricarinatus. Next base: position 101,681,636 of record NC_069403.1, on the reverse strand, counting down.
CCAGCCACTAGCTCCCTCACCAGCCACTAGCTCCCTCACCAGCCACTAGCTCCCTCACCAGCCACTAGCTCCCTCACCAGCCACTAGCTCCCTCACCAGCCACTAGCTCCTTCACCAGCCACTAGCTCCCTCACCAGGAACTAGCTCCTTCACCAGCCACTAGCTCCCTCACCAGCCACTAGCTCCCTCACCAGCCACTAGCTCCCTTACCTGCCAGTAGCTCCCCCACCAGCCACTAGCTCCATCACCAACCACTAGCTCCTTCACCAGCCACTAGCTCCCTCACCAGTCACTAGCCCCCTCACCAGCCACTAGCTCCCTCACTACCCACTAACTCCCTGACCAACCACTAGCCCCCTCACCAGCCACTAGCTCCCTCACCAGCCACTAGCTCCCTCACCAGTCACTAGCTCCCTCACCAGCCACTAGCTCCCTCACCAGCCATTAGCTCTCTCACCAGCCACTAGCTCCCTCACCAGCCACTAGCTCCCTCACGAGCCACTAACTCCCTCACCAACCACTAGCCCCTTCACCAGCCACTAGCTCCCTCACCAGCCACTAGCTCCCTCACTTGCCACTCCCTCACCAACCACTAGCCCCGTCACCAGCCACTAGCTCCCTCACCAGCCACTAGCTCCCTCACCAGCCATTAGCTCCCTCACCAGCCATTAGCCCCCTCACCAGCCACTAGCTCCCTCACCAGCCACTAGCTCCCTCACCAGCCACTAGCCCCCTCACCAGCCACTAGTTCCCTCACTAACCACTAACTCCCTCACCAACCACTAGCCCCCTCACTAGCCACTAGCCCCCTCACCCGTCACTAGCTCCCTCACCAGCCACTATCTCCCTCACCAGCCACTAGCTCCCTCACCAGCGACTAGCTCCCTCACCAGCCACTAGCTCCCTCACCAGCCACTAGCTCCCTCACCAGCCACTAGTTTCCCTCACCAGCCACTAGCCCCTCACCAGCCACTAGCTCCCTCACCAGCCACTAGCTCCCTCACCAGCCACTAGCCCCCTCACCAGCCACTAGCTCCCTCACTAGCCACTAACTCCCTCACCAACCACTAGCCCCTCACTAGCCACTAGCCCCCTCACCAGTCACTAGCCCCCTCACCAGCCATTAGCTCCCTCACCAGCCACTAGCCCCCTCACCAGCCACTAGCTCCCTCACCAGCCACTAACTCCCTCACCAACCACTAGCCCCCTCACCAGCCACTAGCTCCCTCACCAGCCACTAGCTCCCTCACCAGCCACTAGCTCCCTCACTTGGCACTAACTCCCTCACCAACCACTAGCCCCCTCACCAGCCCCTAGCTCCTTCACCACCCACTATCTCCCTCCCCAGCCACTAGCTCCCTCACCAGCCACTATCTCCCTCACCAGCCAGTATCCTCCTCACCAGCGACTAGCCCCCTCACCAGCCACTAGCTCCTTCACCAGCCACTATCTCCCTCACCAGCCACTAGCTCCCTCACCAGCCACTATCTCACCAGCCACTATTTCCCTCACCAGCCACTAGCTCCCTCACCAGCCACTATCTCACCAGCCACTATCTCCCTCACCAGCCACTAGCTCCCTCACCAGCCACTATCTCACCAGCCACTATTTCCCTCACCAGCCACTAGCTCCCTCACCAGCCACTAGCTCCCTCACCAGACACTAGGTCACTCAGCCACGATTTAACACAATTAATGGAGCATCAAATACCTAGTGGGAACCAATCAAGTAATGAAGCAACAGTACTCAAGCGTGTAATGATGTTTCTCAAGAACTTCGCAATGCAAATTTGCAAGACAGCGAAAACAGGGCGAAACTTCTAATAAAATAAACACAAAAAA
>NC_069403.1:101624795-101674795 GCF_026875155.1 Cherax quadricarinatus | reverse complement strand
ATCAACACAGTTCTCAAGGACAAAGTGAATGACCTGAAGAGAATGGAGGAAAGAATACGAGATCTCGATGCCCTTGAGCCCCGTATCTCCTCACAAGGTGTCTTACTCTGCCAAGACTCACTTCCTGAGGTGCACACCCACTTTTGACAAACCACACTCAACAAATACGACTCACTCCTGAAATCAGTCTTTAAGAAGGCACTGAATCTGTCACTGGAAGATCAGTAAGGAACAGGTAACCCTCCTAGTGCCACTGGGGGGTGTAGGGGTGCGCCCAAAACAATGCAGGGAGCTCTACCTGCATTTTTGCCTTCATGTTTGACTTCCGTGGATTAGTCAAGGATACTGTCCCCCAATGATTGAGAGATGAGTAGGAGTTCAAGATCCCAGGTTCATTGAAGCACCATTGGGTGGGACACCCTTGCCGACTCTTCCAGTAGACCAGCTCCTCCCAGAGAGCACAAACAGTCCCACTGGGACAAAAACCCAAACTTGGTAGAAATTGCCAACACAATGCTCACCAAAGCTTCAGGAAAAGACAAAGCTCGTCTTCTAGCAGTAAAGGCACCATATTTTGGGGGATTTTCCTCTAGTTGTTCCCAATTCCTCTCTGGGCACTCGGCTCGAACCACAGGCCATTTGGATTTATGTTGCTCTTGCCCTAGCCGCCCCCATACTCACCGAACATAGGTGTATTTTTCGGAAAGGCGACAGCTGAAAAGTTCCGACTTCATGGTCCGTGTGTCACACACCAGAAGGGAAGTATGGGAGACAGGAGGAGGGCAACGACATCATAAAGAAAGCCTTACCACAACCCCTTACCCAGCTCAACAGAAACCCAAGTACAGTGGTCTGACAGAAGTCAAAGGCGCCCACAAGTCAATGCTTCCAAGCACTTGGTGTTTGGGAGTTGTGGTGTTTGGGGGGAACTTATATGTTGCAGTAAAAATTTTCTGTACACTCTCGGATCTAAAATTTCACCCCTTTTATGAATGAAGATGTTAATGACAGCAGTATTCCAGCCTAGAGAAAACAAGTGATTTGAAAAGGATCATCATTGGCTTGGCATCTTTCGTTTGAATGTTTTTTATTATCCATCCTATTATTTTCTTTGCAGTTGTGATCATGGCACTGATGTGATCTTTGAAAGTGAGATCCTCAGACATTACCACTACCAGGACCCTCACTTATTTTTTCGCTGTATGTATGATCAGAGTTTGTAGTATACTCAGTTCTAATTATCTCCTCCAGTTTCCCATGTTAGATCTATCTACAAATTTTATTGCTATAGCACAACTGTTTTAGCTGTTCCAAGCTTCTGGGTTATTGTTCTACTCCCTTCGATTTTTGAGCAATAGTGCCATGCCTTTTATAAGCCTCTGCACTCTGTTCCTTATTATTTGGAATTCATTTAGTGCTGCAATATCCTGTCTGATTGCTTTAAAATGTTTTTTAGCAACTGGGCTCTGAATTTCATATTATCTAATCTCAGTAGTCATCCAGGGGTTTAGTTCTTCGTTAAATCCTAACCTCTTTAAACTGCTGCGATATTATTAAGAATGGCAGTGAACATTGTTTTGAATTTTTCCCAGGCATCATTTACTTCCATGTAACTTGTTATCGCTGTCCAATCATAACTGTGTAGCATATTTACCATATTTATTTACTGTAGTTTTAGTTGACCTCATTTTTATTGTCCTGTGTAGGCCTATCTGTTCTCTAATGATTTTCCTGGTGCGGTAAATGATGAAATGATCACTAAGGCCTGTGATAATGACGCCTGACTGACTAATGTTATCAGAGTGGTTACAAAGTATACGGTAGAGTATGGTGTCTGAGAACTGTGTAATCCGGGTTGTGTGTGTGTGTGTGTGTGTGTGTGTGTGTGTGTGTGTGTGTGTGTGTGTGTGTGTGTGTGTGTGTGTGCGTGTGTGTGTGTGTGTGTGTGTGTGTGTGTGTGTGTGTGTGTGTGTGTGTGTGTGTGTGTGTGTGTGTGTACTCATCTAGTTGTACTCACCTAGTTGAGGTTGCAGGGGTCGAGTCCGAGCTCCTGGCCCGGCCTCTTCACTGGTCGCTACTAGGTCAGTCTCCCTGAACCGTGAACTTTATCATACCTCTGCTTAAAGCTATGTATGGATCCTGCCTCCACTACATCGCTTCCCAAACTATTCCACTTCCTAACATCCCTGTGATTCATCTGTGTCTTCAACTTCCAAATGTGTCCCCTTGTTGCTGTGTCCCATCTCTGGAACATCCTGTCTTTGTCCACCTTGTCAGTTCCTCTCAGTATTTTGTATGTCGTTATCATGTTCCCCCTATCCATCATGTCATCCAGTGTCGTCAGTTCGATTTCCCTTAACCTCTCCTCGTAGGACATACCCCTTAGCTCTGTGATTAGTCTTGTTGAAAACCTTTGCACTTTCTCTAGTTTCTTTACGTGCTTCGCTAGGTGTGGGTTCCAAACTGGTGCCGCATACTCCAATATGGGCCTAACGTACACGGTGTACAGGGTCCTGAACGATTCCTTATTAAGATGTCGGAATGCTGTTCTGAGGTTTGCTAGGCGCCCATATGCTGCAGCAGTTATTTGGTTGATGTGCGCTTCAGGAGATGTGCCTGGTGTTATATTCACCCCAAGATCTTTTTCCTTGAGTAAGGTTTGTAGTCTCTGGACCCGCTAGACTGTACTCCGTCTTCGGTCTTCTTTTCCCTTCGCCAATCTTCATGACTTTAACACTTGGTGGGGTTGAACTCCAGGTCAATTGCTGGACCAGGTCTACAGCCTGTCCAGATCTCTTTGTAATTCTGCCTGGTCTTGGATCGAATGAATTCTCATCAATTTCATGTCGTCTGCAAACAGGGACACTTCGGAGTCTATTCCTTCCGTCATGTCGTTCACAAATACCAGAAACAGCACTGGTCCTAGGACTGACCCCTGTGGGACCCCGCTGATCACAGGCTCCCACTCTGACACCTCGCCACGTACCATGATTCGCTGCTGTCTTCCTGACAAGTATTCCATGATCCATTGTAGTGCCTTCCCTGTTATCCCTGCTTGTTCCTCCAGTATTTGTACTAATCTCTTGTGTGGAACTGTGTCAAGCGCCTTCTTGCAGTCGAGAAAATGCAATCCACCCGCCCCTCTCTCTCGTCTTTTCTGCTGTCACCATTACATAGAACTCCATTAGGTTTGTGACACAGGATTTCCCGTCCCTGAAACCATGTTGGCTGCTGTTGATGAGATCATTCCTTTCTAGGTGTTCCACCACTCTTCTCCTGATAATCTTCTCCATGATTTTGCATACTATTCATGTCAGTGACACTGGTCTGTAGTTTAGTGCTTCATGTCTGTCTCCTTTTTTAAAGATTGGGACTACATTTGCTGTCTTCCATGCCTCAGGCAATCTCCCTGTTTCGAAAGATGTATTGAATATTATTGTTAGGGGGTACACATACCGCCTTCTCCCTCTCTCAGGACCCATGGAGAGATGTTATCCAGCACCATTGCCTTCGAGGTATCTAGCTCACTCAGAAGCCTCTTCACTTCTTCCTCGGTTATGTGTGCTGTGTCCAGGACTTGGTGGTGTACCCCCACCTCTCCGTCTTTCTGAAGCCCCTTCTGTCTCCTCTGTGAACACTTCTTTGAATCTCTTGTTGGGTTCCTCACATACTTCACTGTCATTTCTTGTTGTCTCTCCTCCTTCCTTCCTTAGTCTGATTACCTGGTCCTTAACTGTTGTTTTCCTCCTGATGTGGCTGTATAACAGCTTCGGGTCAGATTTGGCTTTTGCTGCTATGTCGTTTTCATATTGTCGTTGGGCCTCCCTTCTAATCTGTGCATATTCATTTCTGCCTCTACGACTGTCCTCCTTATTCTCCTGGGTCCTTTGCCTTCTATACTTCTTCCATTCCCTAGCACACTTGTTTTTTGCCTCCCTGCACCTTTGGGTGAACCATGGGCTCATCCTGGCTTTTTCATTATTCCTGTTACCCTTGGGTACAAACCTCTCCTCAGCCTCCTTGCACATTGTTGTTACATAATCCATCTTCTCATTAACTGGCTTCCCTGCCAGTTCTCTGTCCCACTGAACCCCACTCAGGAAGCTCCTCATTCCCGTGTAGTCCCCTTTCTTGTAGTTTGGCTTCATTCGCCCTGGCCTCCCTGCTTTCCCTCCACTTGTAGCTCTACTGTGTATTCGAAGCTTAAAACCACATGATTGCTAGTCCCAAATGGTCTTTCATAAGTGATGTCCTCAATATCTGCACTACTCAAGGTGAATACTAAGTCCAGTCTTGCTGGTTCATCCTCTCCTCTCTCTCTCGTAGTGTCCCTTACGTGTTGGTACATGAAGTTTTCCAGCACCACCTCCATCATCTTAGCCCTCCATGTATCTTGGCCCCATGTGGCTCCAAGTTCTCCCAGTCGATTTCCTTGTGGTTAAGTCACCCATGATCAGGAGCTTTGCCTTGGCCTCTCCCTGGAGCTTTGCTCTTCTGGCCACTGCAGCCAGTGTGTCAACCATCACTCTATTGCTCTCTTCATATTCTTGTCTTGGCCTCCTGCTGTTCTGTGGTGGGTTATACATCACTGCAATTACCACTCTGGGACCTCCAGAGTGAAGCGTTCCCACTATGTAATTGCTTGCTTCTCCGCTGTCCCCTCTCTCCAGCTCATCAAAATTCCATCAGTTTTTGATCAGCAGTGCCACTCCTCCACCTTCCCTGTTCCCTTTGTCTTTCCTCAGGATCTGGTATCCTCTTGCAAAGATGGCGTCTGTTATCATACCTGTAAGCTTGGTTTCTGTGAGAGCTATGATGTCCGGTGATGCATCTTTGACTCTTTCGTGCCACTCCTCCCACTTATTTGTTATTCCATCAGCGTTTGTATACCATACATTCAGTTTCCTCTCCAACACTGTGGCCTGGGGGGGCCTATGAGGGTGGGAGACCTGGTAGCATACTGTGGGATTCTATAGTTGGGTGTTGGATGGAAGCTGTGAGCATGAGTTGTAGTTTTTGTTGGGATGGTCTGGTAGGATGTGGGGTTCTGGGAATGGTTCTGTGTGTGCTTGCCCTTACTGCTCTGTCCTGCTCTGATTGACCTCTTGCTCCTTTCGCTTTTTTGTCCTCTCCCTCAGCTGCTGTCATTCTGTTTGTGTTCTAGGAACACCCTTTTGTACTCTGCCGAGTACTTCAACCGTGGTTTCTCTTGGAGGATCCTGTTCCGCACTGTCTCTGTCCTGAAAATCAGCTTGATCAGTCGTTTTCTCCCCTTTAAGAACCACCCTATTCTCTGAAAATTTACAATCTCATCCATGTATTCTTCACCTATTTCCATGATGATTTTTCTCAATCTCCTTTCTTTCTGCCTGCCGTCTTTCAGTGTGTGTCCTTTCCTCTCTCTCCTGAAGCCCATGGATAAACACTGATTTTGCCCTTTCCTCCTCCCATTGCCTTTCCCTCTGTGACTCTGGATCCTGTCTGTATATGGTCATTTTCTTCCTTGTTTTCTCCGGTGGCTCTTGGTAGCATGGTTGTGCCTCTGCATTTGACCTATCACCCTCTCCATCTGCACCCAGCTGCTCTCTCCTTTCACACCTTGGCCCCCCTTCTTAGCAGGCTGATATGACCTTAGCATAATACATATCTCTTTCCTTTCTGTTCGGCCTCTCAGCTTCATATGCTGTGTCTTCTCTGGTCAATGCCCCTGTAACTCGCTTCAGCCTGTTTACCTCATCATCTAAGACCCTTATCCTGGCTACTGCAGTTTCGACTTGCGCCTCCCAATTCTTCTTCTCTTTCTCCAACCTCTTTTCCAATTTCAGAGAGAGCTCTTTCTCCTTTATTTCAGAAAGCTCTCCTAATTTTCTCTCCCACTCTTGTTCCATCCTTTTCCACTGCTCCTCCATCCACTCCTCCCTACCAGAACCATTCTCACCTGATCCCTGTTTCCTTCGAGTCCCCACCACTTTTTATTTTTTTCCTTCTTTTTTCCCTTTTCTTCTCTTTCTTTTTTCTTTTTTTCCTTTTTTTTGAAAGAGAAAAGAGAGAGAGAGAGAGTTAGCTTGCCAACAAAGTTAGGAGTCCTTAACCTGTAAATAGCTTGTCAATAAAGCTAGGGATCCTTAACCTTGTCAAACCCTGTGTAAAAAAAAAAAAGACAGGGGAGAATGAGAAGGGAAAAGGGGGGAAAAGAGAGAGAGCAAGAGAGAGAGAGAGAGAGAGAGAGAGAGAGAGAGAGAGAGAGAGAGAGAGAGAGAGAGAGAGAGAGAGAGAGAGAGACAGACAGACAGACAGACAGACAGACAGACAGACAGATAGACAGACAGACAGAAGAGAGGGGAGAGAGAGAGGGGGCAAAGAGAGGGGAAAGAGAGGGAGGAGAGAGGGGGGAGAGACAGGGGAGAGAGGAGAGGAGATGGAAGAGAAAGAGGGGAGAGAGGTGAGAGGGGGAGAGAGAGGGGAGGAGGGGAAAGAGAGGGGGAGAGAGAGAGATGGGAAATGGGAAAGGGGAGAGATAATGAGAGGGGGAGAGATGTTAGAAGGGGAGAGATTGTTAGAGGGGGAAAGATGTTAGAGGGGAGAGATGTTAGAGGGAGAGATGGGAGAGAGGAGAGATGTTAGAGGGGAGAGATGGGAGAGGGGAGAGAGAGAGATAGGTAGAGAGAGAGATAGGTAGAGAGAGAGAGATAAGTACATAGATAGGTAGAGAGAGAGAGATAGGTAGAGAGAGAGAGTGAGAGAGAGAGAGGGGGGGGGATAGTGGATAGTGGAGTGTTAGAGGGAGGGAGGGAGGGAGGGAGAGTTATCAGGTCAGTTTACAGGAAGGAGTGAAATGCTGTACTCACCTAATTGTACCTACCTAATTGTGGTTGCAGGGGTCGAGACTGAGCTTTGTCATACCTCTTCTTAAAATTATGTATGGTTCCTGCCTCCACGACTTCACTTGCTAGGCTATTCCACTTCCTGACGACTCTATGACTGAAGAAATACTTACCAACGTCCCTGTGACTCGTCTGAGTCTTCAGCTTCCAATTGTGACCCCTTGTTTCTGTGTCCCCTCCCTGGAACATCCTGTCTCTGTCCACCTTGTCTATTCCCCGCAGTATCTTGTATGTCGTTATCATGTCTCCCCTGACCCTTCTGTCCTCCCGTGTCGTCAGTCCGATTTCCTTCAACCTTTCCTCGTACGACATTCCCCTGAGCTCTGGGACTAGCCTTGTTGCAAACCTTTGTACTTTCTCTAACTTCTTGACGTGCTTGACCAGGTGTGGGTTCCAGACTGGTGCCACATACTCCAGTATGGGCCTAACATACACAGTGTACAGTGTCTTGAACGATTCCTTATTAAGGTATCGGAACGCTATTCTCAGGTTTGCCAGACGTCCGTATGCTGCAGCAGTTATTTGGTTGATTGCCTCCGGTGACGTGCTCGGTGTTATGGTCACCCCAAGATCTTTCTCCCTGAGTGAGGTCTGTAGTCTTTGTCCACCTAGCCTATACTCTGTCTGCGGTTTTCTTTGCCCCTCCCCAATCTTCATGACTTTGCATTTGGCAGGGTTGAATTCGAGAAGCCAGTCTCTGGACCACGTGTCCAGCCTGTCCAGGTCTCTTTGCAGTCCTGCCTCATCCTCATCCGATTTAATTCTTCTCATCAGCTTCACATCATCTGTGAATAGGGACACTTCAGAGTCTATTCCTTCCATCATGTCGTTCGTATATATCAAAAATAGCACTGGTCTAGAACTGACCCCTGTGGGACCCCGCTCGTCACAGGCGCGCACTGTGATACCTCTTCACTTACCATGACTCGTTGTTGCCTCCCTGTCAGGTATTCCCTGATCCATTGCAGTGCCCTCCCTGTTATATGCGCCTGATCCTCCAGCTTCTGCACTAATCTCTTGTGAGGAACTGTGTCAAAGGCCTTCCTGCAGTCCAGGAAAATGCAATCAACCCACCCCTCTCTCTCGTGTTTTACTTCTGTTACCTTGTCATAAAACTACAGAAGGTTTGTGACACAGGATGTGTGTGTGTGTGTGTGTGTGTGTGTGTGTGTGTACTCACCTAATTGTACTCACCTAATTGTGGTTGCAGGGGTCGATACTCAGCTCGTGGTCCCGCCTATTCACTGATCGCTACTAGGTCCTCTCTCTTTCTGCTTCCTGAGCTTTGTCATACCTCTTCTTAAAGCTATGTATGGTTCCTGCCTCCACTACAACATTTGCTAGACTATTCCACTTCCTGACGATTCTGTGACTGAAAAAGTACTTCCTAACATCCCTGTAACTCATCTGAGTCTTCAGCTTCCAATTGTGACCCCTTGTTTCTGTGTCCCCTCTCTGGAACATCCTGTCTCTGTCCACCTTGTCTATTCGATGCAGTATTTTGTATGTCGTTGTCATGTCTCCCCTGACCCTCCTGTCATCCAGTATCGTCAGTCCGATTTCCCTCAACCTTTCTTCGTGTGTGTGTGTGTGTGTGTGTGTGTGGTGCGTGCGCTTTCCTATTTGTACTCACCTATTTATGGTTGCAGGGGTCGATTCATATCTCCTGGCCTCGCCTTTTCAATGATCGCTACTAGGTCCTCTCTCTCCCTGCTCCATGTGCTTTATCGAATCTCGTCAAAAAACTATGTATTTTTCGTGCCTCCAGCACGTCACTTTCCACGTCACTGTCCCTCCAACCCTTCCTAGGCCGACCCTTACCCCACCTTCCCTCCACTACAGATTTATACACTCTCGAAGTCATTCTGTTTTGTTCCAACCTCTCTACAAGTCTGAACCACCTCAACAACCCCTTCTCAGCCCTCTGGATAATAGTTTTGGTACTCCCAGACCTTCTCCTAATTTCCAAACTAAGAATTATCTGCATTATATTCACACCACACATTGCACTCAGACATAACAGCTCCAGTGCCTCCAGCCTTCTTCTCGTTGCAACATTCATCACCCATGCTTCACACCCATATAAGAGCGTTGGTAAAACTATACTCTCATACATTCCCCTATTTGCTTTCATCAATTCTATGATTCACCTCATCCTTCATAGACCCATCTGCTGACACGTCCACTCCTAAATATCTGAATACATTCACCTCCTCCATACTTTCTCCCTCCAATCTGATATCCAATCTTTCGTCACTTATGCTTTTGTTATTTTGTTATCCTCATCAACTTACTCTTTCCTATATTCACTTTTAATTTTCTTCTTTTACATACCCTACCAAATTCATCCACCAACCTCTGCAGCTTCTCTTCAGAATCTCCCAAAAGCACAGTGTCATCAGCAAAGAGCAACTGTGACAACTCCCACTTTGTGTTTGATTCTTTATCTTTTAACTCCACACCTTTTGCCAAGACCCTCGCATTTACTTCTCTTAAAACCCCGTCTATAAATTGAGCAACCACGGTGACATCACACATCCTTGTCTAAGGCCTACTTTTACTTGGAAATAATCTCCCTCTCTCCTACGTACTCTAACCTGAGCCTCACTATCCTTATAAAAACTCTTCACTGCTTTCAGTAACCTACTTCCTATACCATATACCTGCAACATAAGCCACATTTCCTCCCTATCCACCCTGTCACATGCCTTTTCCAAATCCATAAATGCCACACAAACCTCTTTACCCTTATCTAAATACTGTTCACCTATATGTTTCACTGTAAACACTTGGTCCACACACCCCCTACCTTTCCTTAAGCCTCCTTGTTCATCTGCTATCCTACTCTCCGTCTTACTCTTAATTCTTTCAATAATAACTCTACCATACCAGGTATACTCAACTGACTTATTCCCCTATAATTTTTACACTCTCTTTTATCTCCTTTGCCTTTATACAAAGGAACTATGCATGCTTTTTCCCAATCCCTAGGTACCTTACCCTCTTCCATACATTTATTAAATAATTGCACCAACCACTCCAAAACTATATCCCCACCTGCTTTTAACATTTCTATCTTTATCCCATCAATCCCAGCCCCCTCACCCCCTCTCATTCTACCCACTGCCTCACGAACTTCCCCCACACTCAGAACGGGCTCTTCCTCACTCCTATAAGATGTTATTCCTCCTTGCCGTATACACGAAATCACAGCTTCCTTATTTTCATCAACATTTAACAATATGTAAAGTAAAAGGACACAAATGCTTTGACAGAAGCTTTGACAAAGCCCCTGGGACAAAACGTTCCCAAAAAAAATTCACATTATTTTGCACTTGTGTCTTTTACTTTCAATTGTGGGAAATTCTCCCAACTTTATTACAACATTTAACAATTCCTCTAAAATTTTTCTCCATCCTTTTCCCATACGTCTAACCCCCTTAAAACCTCCTCTCCCATTTTAACTGTCAAATCCATTTGTTCCAAAACTTCCCCAACTTATTTAAACTACTCCAAAAAATTTTTTTTCTTTTTAACAAAATTTGTTGATAACATCTCACTCACTCTCCCCATTTCTCTCTTTTTTCATTCTTTACCTCTCTTAACCCTTTTTTTCTTCCATATACTCTTTTCCCCCTTGATCACTTTTATTTGTAAAATTTTCCTTTGCCAAATTTTTCTCCTTACTTCTGCCTTTTTCATATCATTTACCAAACTCTTCGTCCCTCCCGCACCCACCTCCTGTAACCAAAACTTTTGCGGAAAACCCCGAACCTAATTCTAAACCCCAACCCCCTACATCTTTGACCCCATGCGTATATCTCACTACCCATTATCCTCCAATAGTTGTTTAATCTTCCTAACTTATATCTTACCTAACGTCCTTAAAGGGGAAAGCATTGAACTAGCTTTTAGTGCCCCTCATATGCCAGTGGGTCATAACCCTTTTCCTTGGGTAGTTGCTGTTTCGAACCTAAGACACAAAAAACATCAGCTTTTTCTATTGACAACTCATTTAGTGCCTTGAATGTATCGTGAAATACAACGTTGTATACAGATGTAACATAATTTAGGAAGTACAATTTATTTTGTATATCTTTACCCATTAATTCATTGAACAGATTACTAAAACAATATTTTTTTCAAATGTCGCTGACAAACTGCGCCAACAATTTCATATTCAGTGCAAGGCTTCAGATACGTTATACCCTACAGAAAGCAATAATGAAAATAACATATCCATTGGAGCCTGTTGATCATTTCCGAGTGATTTATTTGTGCATATAAAAATCAGTTATAGTACGGTATCTACATGAATCACAGCCTAGTATGTTGTGTTGTATTTTGTCTCTCAGTACAGTGTTGATTGATTTTAACGTATCCCTGTATCTTGTATGTACATTTTATGATCAAGTATTATTTAATATTTGTGTAGTTCACAACAAAATATTTTTATTGCTGGCTATTTATTATGTTTGTGTGTTTGGCAGTTGTAGATATCATGGTATTTGTTTACCGGTACTATAAATTAAATTTTCGTTTGTAAGAGTCGTGTGATCACAGCAGCTTAGGAAGTTTCATGTTACATTAAATTCATATTTCCTTTGCTTTTGTCGACTCAAACTCAGATTTCGAACAACTTGGAAATAAAAAACGTATAAGCTAGGAATCACTAGGGCAGAAATTATCACTTGTAGCGTAGCACGGAAACACTATCCATGCACCACCATGAAAATTCAGTGAGCTAGTGTGCTTGTCTGCATAAACAGTTAAAATAGTATTAAAGAGGCGGTAAGTAGGTACCTGGGTGTTGCCCGCCTGTTGTGGGTCGCATCCTGGGGTGGGTGTGGTCGTATACTTTAGACAGGGCTGGGCTTTGAAATGAGTTGAGACAGAATAATAGATCTTAGCCTTTAAATTAATCTACTTAAAAAAAAGTATTGGTGAACATTTTCGATACAATTTTACATTGTTACCTATTGAACTGATGAGCAGTTGTGGGATTTTTTCATAATTAATACATTAAATTTGTAGGTAGAAGAATATAGAGAGTTACAATTAATAAACCGAAAAATCACCAATTAAAAAAAAAATGAAAAACCTTTATTCTGGCCTGATGTAAAGGCGTCCACAATTTTACCTGGAGGCAGTGTATACCTAGATGCAGGATATACCTGGAGGCAGGATATACCGGGTGTCAGGATATACCTGGAAGCAGGGTATATCTGGAGGCAGCATATACCTGGAGACAGGATATGCCTAGTGACAGGATATACCTTGAAAAAGGATATACCCGGATGCAGTATATACCTGGAAGCATGATGCCTGGAGCGATATACCGGGATGCAGATATACCTGAACGCATGCTATACCTAGAGGCAGGATATACATGGAGGCGGGAAATACCGGGAGGCAGGATATACCTGGATTCAGAATATACCGGGAGGCAGGATATACATGGAGGCATGATATACCTGGAGGCATGATATACCTGGAAGCAGGATATACCGGGAGGCAGGATATACCTGGAGGCAAGATATACATCGAAGCAGCATATACACATCCAAGAGGTGTGCATGCCTCAGTGTATATTCACTCAGACTTTAATATATAATACACGCATAGGATTAAATATCCTTGACTACTTGTCAACAGGTTATCAACAATATACTGACACGAGTGCAGTAGAAAAAACACTTTAAGTCAATTATCCAAGTAATTTACCCGCACGACAGGTGACTTGAAGCAAGTGAAGGAATCTTGATCCAAAGAACTGAACTGAGAAATTGTGAAAAATACTGAACCTCCAAGCTCTTTCGTGATTTCTCACATTATCAAGGAACTGTAAAAATAAAGGACCATCAGAAGGCATATGATTCTTCACATCATGATAGAGTTAGACTTTTTGTATTCTCATCAATTTTTTTTTTGAGAGCTTTGCGTATTTGAGCCCAGGGTTCTTAGATGAAGAAATCTTGAAGATTTATGAAATAGCTAATGATCTAAAATATAAAAACATTTACATGATAAATCTCTTACAATTTCTAGGAATACATTTTACATTTCAAAAAAGGACAGTCTTATTCAACAAACAATATGCTGAGTTTTTCCTTATCATGAAAACCCTCTTGGTGTACCTTCTCTACTTAAAATCAAAGTTGAATTTAAAAATACTGACAGTAAAAAAACTTAATTAAAAAATTACTCAAAAATGCTGAAGGCTGTGTCTATAAGATTCCTTGAAAAAAAATGTGTTAATGTTTATTAAATTAAAACAACATAAATATAGCATTAGAAATGGACAAGAATCTAATGTCCTGTTTATTTATGTGAGAGATTTTTACCATCCAATTGATTTTCAAAAGACCGAGAAAGTTTTATCAAGTAGGTCCATGAACGAGAGAAATATAATAGAATCAAGCTTCATAAAAAATAGTTTTGAAATTAATATGAATATTGGTTGAGGATTATATTTTAGATTCATTTATAATTAATAAAATTTGTGAAGAATTTAAGATACGTTCGACAAGTTAAAATCATAAAACATGGGTAGAATATAAGCTATGTTTGACAGATCCTTGACCATCTCACCCACATCATAATAAAGGGAAGGGTGAGGTGTTGTATACGACTGTGAGGTGTAATCTCTCACTTATATGCATTCTGCTGATCTTTTATTTTTACAATTCCTTGATAATGCGGAAGTACACCATTTTTTCACAGTGGCTGTTCTGCAAATTGTTATATCACCTCTTTACTGTGATCTTATTACACACACACAGACACAGACACACACACAGACACACACACACGCACACACACACATACACACACACAGCATCTGGCAACTTGTCATCACACCACTGCCAGCGCAAGTATTGCTCACCTGTTGAGGTTGCATTTTGCAAGGTTGAGTCTGGTCTTGCATCACTGTTAGATACTGGTCACTCACTCCTGCAAGCTATTACCAGAATTAGAGTAGAAATAGCATAGATGAGTGTGAAAGGAGTAAAGCGGTAGTGAGGGATAACGTCAGACACTTAGGCTGAGACAAGCTAAATTTTACAACCTAGCTACTTTCTGAATTTTATAAGTAGAATCGATAAGTGTTAGAAGTATTGGTAAGCTTTAAAATTACTGGTATTTACCGGTATTTATTAGCAGTATGAATACTTAGAAGTGGGGGCACACACACACATACACACACACACACACACACACACACACACACACACACACACACACACACACACACACACACACAGGAACAAGCACTTGTAAAAGCTGTAGTAAACACGCACACACACAGGATTTCACACCTTCCTGTGAACTGACCATGTAAACCTCACTCCTCTCTCTCTCTCCCTCTCTCACTACCTGTCTCCCTCTCTACCTATCTCTCTCTACTTATCTCACTCTTTACCTATCTCTCTCTCTCTCTACCTATCACTCTCTACCTATCTCTCTCTACTTATCTCACTCTTTACCTATCTCTCTCTCTCTACCTATCACTCTCTACCTATCTCTCTCTCTCCCCTTTCCCATCTCTCCCTCTCTCCAATCTCTCCCCTCTAACATCTCTTCTCTCTTACACCTCCCCCCCTCTAACATCTCTCCCCTCTCTTTATCTCTCCCCTCTCCCTTTTCCCATCTCTCTCCCTTCCTCCCCTCTCTCTACCCTCTCTCTCTTCCATCTCCCCCCTCTTTCCCCTTCACCCCCTCTGTTCCCCCCTCTCTCCCCCCCTCTCTCTCCTCTCCCCTCTCTCTTCCTCTCTCTTTGGCCTCTCTAATCTCTCTCTCTCCTCACTCACTCACTCTCTCTCTCTCTCCTCTCTCTCTCTCTCTACTCTCTCTCTCTCTTCTCTCTCTCCTCTCTCTCTCTCTCTCCTCTTCTCTCTCTCTCTCTCTCGCTCTCTCTCTTTCCCCCTTTTCCCTTCTCACTCTCCCCCTCTTTTTTTTTTTTTTTTTTTTTTTTTTTTTTTTTTTTTTTTTTTTTTTTTTTTTTTTTACACAGGATTTGACAAGCTTTATTGACAAGCTATTTACAGGTTAAGGATTCCTAACTTTATTGGCAAGCTAAGAGCTGTTACCTACATCAACTCATTTGAAAGCATATTTATTGTTAAGAGACATGCAAGTAGGGAACAGGATGAAGTTGGAGCCATCTGTGGGCCAGCATTTTCATTTGATCAACTGCCTTTATCTCGTTGACATCATTATGCTGTACGAATGTGTTCCATACTCGAGTCATCCTGGGTATGTATGATCTCAGATGGAGTGATGTTCTGGAGAAGGGTACAGCCAGAGTGAAGTTGCTGCTTTCTGCCCGTCTTGTGGCATAAAAGCTTGTTTCACGCTGTCCTCGAAGTGGATCCAAGTGTGGTATTTTGACAATATTGGCCTTGTACATAACAGTAAGGCTACCCACATCCCTCCTATGTTGAAGGCTCTGCTGAAATGACAGATCTATCCAGGATGGGTCCAGGCGAAAGATGAGACGTCTTGCTCTGTTCTCTACTCTATCAAGCAGTAGCAGATGAGAGGGGGGGGCAGGCAAACCAAGAAAGTGGAGCATACTCAAGGTGTGAGCGTACTTGCGCCTCGTACAGGATCTTGCAACCCCTACTGTCAAGCAAATGCGAGATACGGCGAAGTGCTGTAAGCTTCCTGGCTGCCTTGTTTGCAAGATTTACAACATGGTTCTTCATGGTTAGTTTGGAGTCAAATTTCCCCCCAAGGGATATCAACTTCTTCTCCAGGTGCCAACACCCTCCCATTCATCCTTACTACTGCACCAGCATAACCATCATGGTGCCTAGAGACGATCATCATTTGCGTTTTCTCAGGTGCAAATGTTACTTGCCATCTTTTCCCCAAGCTGATATAGCTCTCAGCTGGTGATTGATGTAGCTTAGAGCAGCTGGCATTTCTTCTCTTGGATAAGAGAATGTCAGTGTACAGTCGTCTGCATATGCATGTGATTCTGGGATGAGATGAAGAAGGTCACTGAAGTAGACATTCCATAACAATGGACCCAGCACGCTTCCTTGTGGAACACTTGCCCCAATAGGATGTCTTGCTGATTCCGTTCCATTGAGAACTACACTTAGAGATCTACCATGAAGGTAATCACTGAGGAGACATAGCGTAGAGCCTGCAATTCCCAGTGCTTGAAGTTTTGCTAAGAGGCCCTGGTGCCACACCCGGTCGAAAGCGCCAGCAATGTCCAGTGCTACCACACAGCTGACTTTGGATTCATCCAGTGACTGGTGCCACTTAGTGGGGAGGTTTAACAACAGATCAGCAGCAGAGTAACCTTTCCTGAAGCCATATTGACGATCACAAAGTAGTGAGTGGTAGTCAAAAAACTCTGTCATTTGTCTCTTTAGATTATTGTCTCAAGGATCTTACCAGTGATTGACAGGAGTGACACTGGTCTGTAGTTGCTGATTTCTGCTCTGCTTTTCTTTTTGTGAACAGGGACTACATTTGTCTCTTTCCATAGAGAGGGCCATTTACACTGTACTAGCAGTGCTGAAAGATGCGAGTTAGAGGTGCTGCTAGCTGGTCTGCACATCTTCTCAACAAACTTGGGCTCAACTTGGGCTGGGCCCACAGGCCTTTTTCTTGGTCAAGCGATTTTAAGAAGGAAAATGCATCTCCTCCTGCCTTATTGTCACCACTGACAGTTTTGACACAGTTCTTGCAGCTAGCCAAAGGGGGGTTCCTTGCTGGATCAGAACTGCATTTTGGTAGCAAAGTGTTTCAGCAAAGAGGGCTGCCTTCTCTTAACTACTAGTAGAGGTGGTCCCATCCTGTCGATTTAGAGGTGGAATGAGCTCATCAGGCAGATAACCTTGTCTGTCCTTGACCAGGGACTACCAGGTTTTGGAGCCTACCCTACCTGATGCTAGCCTTCTTTTAGTGTCCACCTCCCATTTAGCAATGGCCCACTTTTGAACGTCACCCATATGCCTACAGGCTTGCGTGTGCAATTTCCTGTTAAGGGGGTGGGATGTCTCTTATACCTTCGCCATGCTTTGTACTTAGCAGTAGCAGCCTGTCTACAACGAAAGCCAAACCAAGGCTGATCTGTAGGCTTTGTCACATATTGCCGGTGAGGAATGTGTTCTTGTTGTAGATTAAGGATGTGTCCAGTGAAGGCTTTCACTTGGTTGTCAACATCCCCTTGGAGAAGAGCATTCCAATCGGTGGTGGCGAGCTCAGAGCGAAGGGCTGGCCAATTAGCTCTTTCCCATAGCCAGGTTGTGCGTGTGGACTCCTCACCTCGTTCTGTTGGGATCTTCTACCTTTCCCTTCTCTCTCTCTCTCCCTCTCTCTCTCACTCTCTCTCCCCCTCTCTCTCTCACTCTCTCTCTCCCCCTTTTTCCTTCTCACTCTTCTCCTCTCTCTCTCCTACCTTTCCCTTCTCTCTCTCTCCTCTCTCTCTCTCTCTCTCTCTCTCTCTCTCTCCTCCCTTTTCCTTCCTCTCTCTCTCTCTCTCTCTCTCTCTCTCTCTCTCTCTCCTCTCCTCTCTCTCTCTCTTCCCCATTTTCCCTTCTCACTCTCCCCCTCTCCTACCCTTCCCTTCTCTCTCTCTCTCCCTCTCTCTCTCTCACTCTCTCTCTCTCTCCCCCTTTTTCCTTCTCACTCTCCCCCCCTCTCTCTCTCTCCTTCTACCTTCCCTTCTTTCTCTTTTTTTTTTCTCTCTCTCTCACTCACTCTCCCTCAAAAAAAAAAAAAATGGTGGGGACTCACAGGAACCAGGGATTAGACGAGAATGGTTCTGGTAGGGAGGAGTGGATGGAGGAGCAGTGGAAAAGGATGGAACAAGAATGGGAGAGAAAATTAGGAGAGCTTTCTGAAATAATGGAGAAAGAGCTCTCTGGGAAATTGGAAAAGAGGTTGGAGAAGGAGAAGAAGAATTGGGAGGCACAAGTCGAAACTGAAGTAGCCAGGATAAGGGTCCTAGAAGTTGAGATAAACAGGCTGAAGCGAGTTAAAGGGGCAGTAACCAGAGAAGACACAGCATATGAAGCTGAGAGGCCAAACAGGAAGGAAGGAGATATGAATTATACTAAGGTCATATCAGCCTTCCAAGGAGTGAAAGGGAAGAACAGCTGGGTGCAGATGGAGAGGGTGATAGGTCGAATGCTGAGGCACAACCACGCTACCAAGAGCCACTGGAAAAATCAAGGGAGAAAATGACCACATACAAACAGGATCCAGAGTCACAGAGGGAAAGGCAATGGGAGGAGGAAAGGGCAAAATCAGTGTTTATCCATGGGCTTCAGGAGAGAGAGGAAAGGACACACACTGAAATGAGGCAGGAAGAAAGAAAGGAGATTGAGAAAATCATCACGGAAATAGGTGAAGAATACATGGATGAGATTGTAAATTTTCAGAGAATAGGGGGGTACTTGAAGGGGAGAAACCTACAGATCAAGCTGATTCTCAGGACAGAAACAGTGCAGAACAGGATCCTCCAAGAGAAACCACGGTTGAAATACTTGGAAGAGTACAAGAGGGTGCTCCTAGACAGAGACAGAACACAAAGAGAATGACAGCAGCTGAGGGAGAGGACAAAAAAGTGAAAGGAGCTAGGAAAGGAGACAAGGATGGAACCAGCAGAGGTCAGTCAGAGCAGAACAGAGCAGCAAGGGCAAGCACACACACAACTATCCTCAGAACCCCACAACCTACCACACCATCCCAACACACACTACAATCCATACCCACAGCTTCCACCCAACACCGAGCTATAGAATCTCACAGTATACTACCAGGTTTCCCACCCTCACAGGCCTCCCAAACCACAGTGTTTGAAAGGAAACTGAAGGTATGGTACACAAACGCCGATGGAATAACAAATAAGTGGGAGGAGTGGCACGAAAGAGTGAAAGAGGCATCACCGGACATCATAGCTCTCACAGAAACCAAGCTTACAGGTATGATAACAGATGCCATCTTTCCAACAGGATAGGAGATCCTGAGGAAAGACAAATGGAACAGGGGGGTGGAGGAGTGGCACTGCTGATCAAAAACCGATGGAATTTTGATGAGCTGGAGAGAGGAGACAGCAGAGAAGAAAGTGATTACATAGTGGGAACGCTTCACTCTGGAGGTCCCAGAGTGGTAATTGCAGTGATGTATAACCCACCACAGAACAGCAGGAGGCCAAGGCAAGAGTATGACGAGAGCAATAGAGCAATGGTTGACACACTGGCTACAGTGGCCAGAAGAGCTAAAGCATGCAGGGCAAAGCTCCTGATCGTGGGTGACTTTAACCACAAGGAGATCGTTTGGGAGAACTTTGAGCCAAAAGGGGGCCAAGATACATGGAGGGCTAAGATGATGGAGGTGGTACTGGAAAACTTCATGTACCAACACGTAAGGGACACTACAAGAGAGAGAGGAGAGGATGACCAGCAAGACTGGACTTAGTATTCACCTTGAGTAGTGCAGATATTGAGGACATCACATATGAAAGACCCCTTGGGGCCACCTATCATGTGGTTTTAAGCTTCAAATACACAGTAGAGCTACAAGTGGAGGGCGAAGCAGGAAGGCCAGGACGAATGAAGCCAAACTACAAGAAAGGGGACTACACAGGAATGAGGAACTTCCTGAATGGGGTTCAGTGGGACAGAGAACTGGCAGGGACGCCAGTTAATGAGATGATGGAATATGTAGCAACAATATGCAAGGAGGCTGAGGTGAGGTTTGTAACCAAGTGTAACAGGAATAATGAAAAAGCCAGGATGAGCCCATGGTTCACCCAAAGGTGCAGGGAGGCAAAAACCAAGTGTGCTACAGAATGGAAGAAATATAGAAGGCAAAGGACCCAGGAGAATAAGGAGAGCAGTCGTAGAGCCAGAAACGAATATGCACAGATAAGAAGGGAGGCCCAACGACAATATGAAAACGACATAGCAGCGAAAGCCAAATCTGACCCGAAACTGTTATACAGGCACATCAGGAGGAAAAACAACAGTCAAGGACCAGGTAATCAGGCTAAGGAAGGAAGGAGGAGAGACAACAAGAAATGACCGTGAAGTATGTGAGGAACTCAACAAGAGATTCAAAGAAGTGTTCACAGAGGAGGCAGAAGGGGCTCCAGAAAGACAGAGAGGTGGTGCACACCACCAAGTGCTGGACACAGTGCACACAACCGAGGAAGAAGTGAAGAGGCTTCTGAGTGAGCTAGATACCTCAAAGGCAATGGGGCCAGATAACATCTCCCCATGGGTCCTGAGAGAGGGAGCAGAGGCGCTATATGTATCCCTAACAACTATATTCAAACATCTATCGAAACAGGGAGATTGCCTGAGGCATGGAAGACAGCAAATGTAGTCCCAATCTTTAAAAAAGGAGACAGACATGAAGCACTAAACTACAGACCAGTGTCACTGACATGTATAGTATGCAAAATCATGGAGAAGATTATCAGGAGAAGAGTGGTGGAACACCTAGAAAGGAATGATCTCATCAACAGCAGCCAACATGGTTTCAGGGACGGGAAATCCTGTGTCACAAACCTACTGGAGTTCTATGACATGGTGACAGCAGTAAGATAAGAGAGAGAGGGGTGGGTGGATTGCATATTCTTGGACTGCAAGAAGGCGTTTGACACAGTTCCACACAAGAGATTAGTGCAAAAACTGGAGGACCAAGCAGGGATAACAGGGAAGGCACGATAATGGATCAGGGAATACTTGTCAGGAAGACAGCAGCGTGTCATGGTACGTGGCGAGGTGTCAGAGTGGGCACCTGTGACCAGCGGGGTCCCACAGGGGTCAGTCCTAGGACCAGTGCTGATTCTGGTATTTGTGAACGATATGACGGAAGGAATAAGCTCCGAGGTGTCATTGTTTGCAGATGACGTGAAATGATGAGAAGAATTCACTCGATCAAAGACCGGGGCAAAAACTACAAAAGGGATTGGACAGGCTGCAGCCCTGGTGCAGCAATTGGCTCCTGGAGTTCAATCCCACCAAGTGCAAAGTCATGAAGATTGGGGAAGGGCAAAGAAGACCGAAGACGGAGTACAGTCTAATGGCCAGAGACTACAAACCTCACTCAAGGAAAACGATCTTGGGGTGAGTATAACACCGGGCCCACATCTCCTGAAGCGCACATCAACCAAATAACGGCTACTGCATATGGGCGCCTTAGCAAACCTCAGAATAGCATTCCGACATCTTAATAATGAATCGTTCAGGACCCTGTACACCGTGTACGTTAGGCCCATATTGGAGTATGGGGCACCAGTTTGGAACCCACACCTAGCCAAGCACGTAAAGAAACTAGAGAAAGTGCAAGGTTTTGCAACAAGAACTAGTCCCAGAGCAAAGAGGTATGTCCTACGAGGAGAGGTTAAGGGAAATCAACCTGACGACATTGGAGGACAGGAGAGATAGGGGGGACATGAAAAACGACATACAAAATACTGAGGGGATTGACAAGGTGGACAAAGACAGGATGTTCCAGAGATTGGACACAGTAACAAGGGGACACAGTTGGAAGTTGAAGACACAGATGAAATCACGGGGATGTTAGGAAGTATTTCTTCAGCCACAGAGTAGTCAGGAAGTGGAATAGTTTAGGAAGCAATGTAGTGGAGGCAGGATCCATACATAGCTTTAAGCAGAGGTATGATAAAGCTCACGGTTCAGGGAGAGTGACCTAGTAGCGACCAGTGAAGAGGCGGGGCCAGGAGCTCGGACTCGACCCCTGCAACCTCAACTAGGTGAGTACAACTAGGTGAGTACACACACATACACACACACACGCTGCGTGCATTAGAGAAGCTATCTGCAGAGAGCAAGAAGTGGGAATCACAAGCTGCAGCAGCTGAGCCAATGATACAGAGACTGGAGAAAGAAATGGATGTGCTGAAGCAGGATATAATGAGGTTCGAAAGGAGCAAGGTAACTGAAATGGGAACATCAGCAAGCAACGAGTGGACTGAAGGGGGGGGATGGAGCTAAGAAGTATTTTGCAGAAGCAATATCAGGTCATCAGGGTGTCCGAGAGATGATAAGGGGAAACAACAAAGGGGATGCTTAAATCAAATCTGGAGATATGGTGGGAAAAGAAATGGGAAGACGAGAGGGAGAGGTCAATAATTATTCATATTTTAGGAGGCTAAAGGGAAGACCTATGATAAAAGAAAGCACCGGAAGGAAAAGAGATTAATAGCATCATTGTAATAACAGGAGAGAAGGACATGTCTCAGGTAGAAAATTTTCACAGATTTGGGGGTATTCGATGGAAAAAAGATCGACCAATCAAATTGACATTCAAGATGGAAGTGGTATGGAACAGGATACTACAGCAGAAGCCACTGTTAAAGGACTCTCAAGAATATCAACAAGTGTATCTCATTCGAGATAGAACACACAAAGAAAGGGAATAACTGAGAGTGAGAGCAAGACGAAACCAGTGGAAGGAAAAAGAGACAGAACAGGTAATGACAAACAGGAAAGCTCAGCATTTGGAGGAACATCAAACATAAATGGTTACAGAATTCCCTCAACCCTTGTCACCCCATATCAACCAAACCCAATAACGGGAAACAAACCACACATAATAGCCCTCACCCCTCTAATTACTAATTTCACAATCACAGCAGCCTCCCATAATATTTCGCCATGATCCTTCCTCCCCAGCCTGCACTTTCCTCTTCCATCTCCCAAAATACAGTAATGGAGAGGAAGCTTAAGGTATGGTACACCAATGCAGATGGAATAAGAGCATAAAAGCATAGGAAAGAAGGAACACTGTAGCAGGCTTATTGGCCCATGTATGGCAGGTCCATGTCAGCCCCCGGCTTAGACCAATGGCCCACCCAGTCAGGTCACCTCCATTTAAGGAAGGAGCACGGCTTCTGACTCAGTAGCACCAGCTAGTCAGGTCCAACTCACACCCACCCACACCCACTCATGTATTTATCTAATCTATTTTTAAAACTACACAACGTCTTAGCTTCTAAAGGTACTCGGGAGTTTGTTCCACTCATCCACAACTCTATTACTAAACCAATGCTTTACTATATCCTTCCTGAATCTGATTTTTTCCAGCTTAAAACCATTGCTGTGAGTCTTGTCTAGGCTAGATATATTTAGCACGCTATTTACATCCCCTTTATTTATTCCTGTTTTTCATTTATACACCTCAACCATATCCCCCCTAATTCTACGTTTTTCTAGAGAGTGCAGATTCAGGGCCCTCAGTCTTTCCTCATAGGGAAGATTTCTGATAAATGGGATCAACTTTGTCACCCTCCTCTGTACGTTTTCCAGTGCATTTATATCCATTCTGTAATATGGTGACCAGAAGTGTGCAGCATAATCTAAATGAGGCCTAACCAAGGATATATAGATTTGAAGAGCAACCTGAGAATTTTTATTATTCATTCTTCTTGATATGAAGCCAAGGATTCTGTTAGCTTTATTGCGAACGCTTATGCACTGTTGTCTTTCAGGTTACTGCTTACTAAAACTCCTAAATCCTTTTTGCAATCAGTAATATTAATATCTACACTATTCAGTTTATATGTCGCATGGTTATTTTCCTTTCTAACATTTAAACTTCGCATTTGTCTATATTAAACTGCATATGCCACCTCTCTGACCATTGCAACAGTCTATTCAAATCATCCTGGAGTTCTCTAATGTTCTCATTAGAATGAATTGGACGGCCTATTTTGGTGTCATCAGCAAATTTGCTTATGTCGCTATTTATTCCCTCATCTATGTCGTTTATGTAAATTGTGAACAACAAAGGGCCCAACACTGGCCCCTGTGGAACACCGCTTGTCATGTGCCCCCATTCTGATTTCTCCCTATTTGTGCAAACTCTCTGCTGCCCTATTCCGTGTGCCTTAAGTTTCCTTAATAGCCTCTGATGTGGAACTCTGTCGAAAGCCTTGGAAATAAATGGTATAAAATACCGACACAATGGAAATATAAACACTAAAGTAGTATAATGTAATCCTTTATTGACAACGTTTCGCCCACACAGTGAGCTTTATCAAGTCACAAACAGATCTAACTGGGTGAAACATACGTCAGTATATATAGGATGAGAATGCTGGGTCAGGTGGAGAAAGCTGCATGTGACAATCTTCCGAGTAGAGTGATAGAGTCTAAAAACTTGGGTAGCTTTTAAAAGAGATTGGATAAGTATATGAGTAGACCTTCTGCAATGTTCCTCGATTCTTATGTTCTTATGTGGGATAGCGATGAAGAAGTTTCCTGGCGAGGAGCTCAGCTATGTTATAGAAGCCGTTGTTCTGGTTGAAGTTGTTGGATATACAGATAAGCTATGATTCCAGGATTCTTCGGTATTGAGTATTGTCATCTCTGACGATAAATCTTGCGTGAATGTAGTTGATTAAATGGTTGTGTGAATTTCGGTGTTGAACACAGGCATTCCTTGGATCGTCAGATCTGCCTGAGTACTGGTGTTCTGAAATGCGTGTTTGGAGGTCTCTGAATGTTTCGCCGACGTATAATTTGCTGCAGTCATTACAAGGGATTGTGTATACCTCTGCAGAGGATTGAAACTTGTCCTGTCTATTACTTGTAATTTCCTTGATGGTTGTGAATGTGGAAGTAGATACTTGGAATGAGGTTTTGGAGAAGATGATGAAAACGTGTTTGGTAATGGAGTTGGTGGGGAGGACTGTGTATCTTTTCTCGGCAGTGTCTTCTCTGGGTGTGTTAAAGATGTTTAATGCCCGTCTTCTGCAATCTCTAATGAAGTCACAGTGCAGAAGATCGTGTTGGTTGGTAGGTTCCCGATAGACTTTAAAACGAAGTTCATGGTCAGCTTTGCAGAGAAGAACATCGAGGAAAGGAAGAGGTTGTCGACTTCATCTTCTAGTGTGAAATGGATAGAGGGCTCGACCTGGTTGAGATTGTGTTGGAGAGCGTGAACTTTGAATCGTCTGGGAGTTATGACGAGAATGTCTTCAACATAACGGAACCAGGTGACAGAAGAGGGAATAACAGTGGAGAAACGCTTGGCTTCCAGATGTCCAATGTATAGGTTCGCCAGGACGGCACTAAGTGGCGAACCCATGGGTAGTCCGAAAGTCTGCTGAAAGAGGTGATTTTCGAAAGAGAAACACGTAAAGCCAACAAATAGTTCAACAAGATCGATGAAATCGCTGGCTGGAATAGGAAGATCAAGACAATAATCAATTTTTCTGCATAAGAGATCGATGACTTGTGTAGTAGGTAACTTGATGAATAGGGAAGTTACGTCCAGGCTAGAGAGTTTCTTGTTCCTGATGTTGATGTTGCGAATGCGATTGAGAAGATCACTCGAGTGTTTTAGATGTGCTGGACTGATTGTGCATAAGAGTTTAGAGAGATGTTTAGCGAGAATCCCTGAGAGTTGGCGAGGAGCACTGCGTATTCCCGAGGATATGAGCCTCAATGGGATACCTGGCGTGTGAGTTTTTGGCAGGACGTACATTCTGACAGGCCTGGGGTTGCTGGGTATGGTGTGCAGAAGTTTCTTCCCTCGTTCTGAGTCCCTCAGAATACGGCGAGTCCTGTGAAGAAATGTTTTCGTACGGTTTGATGTGAGAGGTTTGTAGGTATCTGGGTCATTAAGCATATTGACCATTTTGTTCCTGTAATCGTCAGTGTTCATAATTACGACACCACCTCCTTTATCAGATGTGGTAACCCTGATGGTCGTGTCATCTGCTAAAGTTTTAAGTGCAATGATGTAGCGTCGAGGTATGACTGTAGAGCTGTGTGTTGAGATGGCTGCTGAGATGATTCCTTGAAGACAGCCTTCTAGGAAATCGGAGTCATTGTGTCTGTAATTTTTAGCGATGAAATTGAGGTCTTGTTTCTGTTTCTGAATTCCTGTTGCAAATTTGAGGCCTAAGCTGAGGGCTTCAGTTTCTGTGGTTGACAGTGGACAAGAATAAAGATTTGAATAATTTCAGGTCTTCCTAAACTTTTCCACTGACTATTATCGCA
Source organism: Cherax quadricarinatus (assembly GCF_026875155.1). Classification (NCBI taxonomy): domain Eukaryota; kingdom Metazoa; phylum Arthropoda; class Malacostraca; order Decapoda; family Parastacidae; genus Cherax; species Cherax quadricarinatus. The sequence goes on along the minus strand of NC_069403.1, from coordinate 101,648,907 downwards.
GAGAGTTTGGAGTTTCCTGGGATAGCGATGAAGAACCTTCTTCATCGCTATCCCACATAAGAACATAAGAATCGAGGAACACTGCAGAAGATCCACTCATATACTTATCCAATCTCTTTTAAAAGCTACCCAAGTTTTAACTTCTTCACTCTAGTCCGAAGATTGTCACATGCAGCTTTCTCCACCTGACCTAGGTAGATCTGTTTGTGACTTGATAAAGCCCACTGCGTGGGCGAATCGTTGTCAATAAAGGATCACATTATACAGCTTAAGTGTTTATATTTTCCTCGAAAGCCTTACTGAAGCCCATATACACAACATCATATTCAATACCATGATCTACCTCCTCAAATACCTTAGTGAAAAAAGTAAAACCGTGTTGAGTTTCATTAACCAATTTATGCCTTTCAAGATGGCTATGAATTGCCTAGCAATTACTGATTCCATAAATTTTCCCACTATAGAGGTAAGGCTTACTGGTCAATAGTTCGAAGCTAAGGGCAAGTGTTGCAAGAGGGAATCACTGATGCATCACCTGACATCATAGCACTAACAGAGACAAAACTTACAGGGATGATAACAGATGCAATCTTTCCACCTGGATATCAGATCCTGAAGAAAGACAGAGAGAACAGAGGAGGGGGGGGGGAGTAGCACTGCTCATCTAAAGCCATTGGAGTTTTGAGGAAATGGGAAGAATGGACAGAAAGGAAACAGACATCTTCACTGTAGGAACACTTCAGACTGGGGGTCGAAATTTGATGATAGCAGAGATGTATAACCCACCACTGAACAGTAGGAGGCCAAGTCAAGAATATGATGAGCACAATAAGGCAATGGTGGATGCACTAGCTGAAGTGGCCAGGAGGGCTCATATGGGTAGGACAAATTTATTCATAAAGGAGGATTTCAGTCATAAAGAATTTGGCTGGGAAAACCTAGAGCCACGTGGGGAACCAGAAACGTGGAGGGCTAAGATGTTGGAGACTGTATTGGAGAACTTTATGCACCAACATGCTAGGGATACAACCGAAGAGAGAGGTGAGGATGTTGCAGCAAGGCTGGACCTCAGATTCACCTTGAATAGTTCATATATAGTGGATATCACACAAGGAAAGCCCCTTGGTGCTAGTGATCATGACGTCCTGAATTTTGAATACCATGTAAAGTTAACAGTGGAGAATGCAGCAGCACAAGAAGAAAAAGAGAAGCCGAACTTCAAAAAAGGGGACTACATAGGCATGAAAAGTTTTCTGCATGAAGTGCAGTGGTAAAGAGAACTTGAGGAAAAGAGAGTAAATGAAATGATGGAACTAGTGACCACTAAGTGCAGGGAGCCAGAGGAGAGGTTCATTCCGAAGGGTAACAGAGAAAATGTTAGGACCATGGTTTAACTGGAAGTGTAAAGAGGCCAAAGCCAAGTGTGCTAGAGCATGGAAAAGGTATAGAAGACAAAGGATTCAAGAAAACAAGGAGTTGAGCAGAAGAACCAGAAATGAATATGCAGGGATAAGGAGAGAGGCTCAGAGGCAATACGAGAACGATAAAGTATCAAAAGCCAAATTTGTGCCAGTCACATTAGGAGAAAAACAACAGTCAAGGACCAAGTAATCAGGCTGAGGAAAAAAGGAGGGGAGATCACGAAGTGTGACCAGGAAGTATGTGATGAACTTAACACATGACTTAGAAAAGTATTCACAATAGAGACAGGAATGGTTCCAGCAAACTGAGGAGGTAGGGTGCACCAGCAGGTGCTGGAAACAATACACATAACCAAGGGAGAGGTTATGTGCCTTTGAGGTTTGCAGTCTTAGGCCACCTAGCCTATACTCTGCCTGTGGTCTTCTTTCCCCTTCCCCGATTTCATTACTTTGCATTTGGCGGGGTTAAATTTGAGGAGCCAGTTGCAGGACCAATTTAATTCTCCTCATTAGCTTCACATCATCTGTAAACAGGGACACTACTGAGTCTATCCCTTCTGTTATGTCATTCACATATGCCAAAAATAGCACCGGTCCTAGGACTGACTCGTGTGGAACCCCGCTTGTCACAGGTAACCACTCTGGCACCTCGTCACGTACCATGACTCGTTGTTGCCTCCCTGTCAGGTGTTCTCTGATGAATTGTTTTGCCCGTCCTGTTATGTGAACCTGATCCTCCAGCTTTTGTACTAATCTCATGTGAGGAACTGAGTCGAAGGCCTTCTTGCAGCCCAGGAAAATGCAATCTACCAACCCCTCTTACTCGTGTCATACTTCCGTTTTCGTGTCATAAAACTCCAGTAGGTTTGTGACATAGATTTTCCTTCCCTGAATCCATGTTGGTTGTCGTTTATAAGCGTACTCCACCACTCTCCTGATAATATTCTCCATGACTTTGCATACTATACACGTCAGTGACACTGGTCTGTAGTTTAGTGTCTCGTGTCTGCCTCCTTTCTTAATTAAAAATGGGACTATATTTGCTGTCTTCCATACATCAGGTAGTTGCCCAGTTCTAATGGATGTGTTGAAAATTGTTGCTAGTGGCACACACAGCATCTCTGCTCCCTCTTTAAGGACCCACTGAGACATATTATCTGGTCCCACTGCCCTTGAGGTATCAAGTCCACTTAGCAGCTTCTTCACCTCCTCCTCGGTTGTATATTTCATCCAGCAGGTGTTGGAATATCCCTTATTGGTGTACCCCTCTATTCTGACTTCCCAGAGTCCTTTCTGTCTCAACTGTAAATACTTCCTTAAATCTCATATTGAGCTCCTCACTTACCTCTTGGTCGTTTCTTGTGGCTCCCCACGTTCTTTCCTCAGCCTGATTACCTGGTCCTTAACTGTTGTCTTCCTCCTGATGTGGCTATATAACAGGTCCAGGACTGACTTTACTTTCGAGGCTTTGTGGTTTTCGTACTGTGGATGGGCTTCCCTCCTTATCTGTGCATGCTCCTATCTGGCTCTCCAACTAATGTCTTTACTTTCCTGGGTCCTTTCTCTTCTGTACTTTTTCCATCTTCTAGTGCACTTAGTTTTTCCATCCCTACACCTTTGGGTAAACCAAGGGTCTTCCCATTATTTTAGTTGCACTTGGGAACAAATCTTTCCTCCTTGCATTTTGTTGCCACGTAGTCCATCATATCGTTCACTGATATTCCACCAATTCTCTTTCCCACTGAACCTCCTGCAGGATGTTCCTCATGCCCTGTAGTCCCCCATTTTTGTAGTTTGGCTTTCCCATCCTACTCCTGCTACCCTCTCCACTTGTAATTCTACTGTACATTCACATAAGAAATGGTTAAAAGTATAACCATAATTTTTAAAGGGGTGGACCGGTAAGCCAGCAGAAGGGCTCCGTCAGATGACCAAAAGCTCCAACGGCGAGTCATCATTTGACTAAGACCTGCGTCAGGAGACACTTGTCTTGTTTCCTGAAGAACCTTACCTAACCTAATCTAAACTACTATATATTCAAAGCTAAAAACCACGTGATCACTAGCTCTGAGGGGCATTTCGCCCGTGATGCTCTCGATGTCCGAGTTATTCAGGGTGAATACGAGGTCCAGTCTTGCTGGTTCATCTTCAGCTCTCTCTCTGGTAGGGTACCTCACATGTTGATGCATGAGGTTTTCCAGTATCACATCCATCATCTGGCTCTCCATGTTTCGTGTGACAGAAATCACACATAGCTAGTAACTTTGCTTTACCCGTGTGAGCTCTTCTGGCCACCTCAGCTAGTATATCCAGCTAGTGTATTTTTCTCTTGGCCTCCTGCAGTTCTGTAGCGTGTTGTACATTATTGCAATGACTACCTTATGTCCCCCAGACTGAACCGTACCTACTCTGTAGTCCCTTTCTACCATTTCGTCCATTCCTTCCATTTCCTCAAATTCCCATTGGTTTTAATGAGCAGTGCAACTCCTCCCCCCCCTTCTGTTTCCTCTATCTTTCCTGAAGATTTGATATCTAGGTGGGAAGATTGTCTGTTATCATCACCGTGAGTTTCGTTTCTGTGAGTGCTATGATGTCTGGGTACGTCTCCTTAATTCTTTCGTGCTACTCCTCACATTTATTTGTCGTTCCATCCTCATTCGTATACCAAACCTTCAACTTCACTTCTGAAACTGCTCATCTCTGTCTATGCCTCACTTTCCTACTTGCGTCTTTGTACCCTGTGTGTGTGTGTGTGTGTGTGTGTGTGTGTGTGTGTGTGTGTGTGTGTGTGTGTGTGTGTGTGTGTGTGTGTGTGTGTGTGTGTGTGTTTTTATGGTGTCACTAGCCTGGTGTCCCTTGGTAAGGGGAGTGACCTTCTAATTATTAAATTGAATATGTTCGCGGTACACGATAACCCGTTGAGTTATTCAGCATGTAGAGAATGAGTAATATTCCTGTTTGATATAAGAAAGGGGAAAATTATTGTGTATCCACGGATTATATACCCATCACTAGCTTCAAAGCACTTCATCCCCCTCCCATTGATTTGAAAAACCTTTTAACTGTTAATTGGGAGTAGTTCTGTCGATCAAGGGACCATTATTGTAAAGTTATATATTCTTGTTTAGTAAAGGATCCATCAGGCAGAGTTAAAGGACTTCCAGAATCTTGATGTAAAGTGTGTGTGTGTGTTTTTGTTTGTGTGTATGTGTGTGTCGAATCATAGCTCCTGGTCCCGCCTCTTCGCTTGTTGCTGCTAGGTCCACTCTCTCCCTGCTCCAAGAGCTTTATCATATCTCTTCTTTAAGCTATGTATGGATCCTGCCTCCACTACCACACTCTCCAGATTGTTCCAGATTGCTCTGTGGCTGAAGAAATTCTTCCTAACATCCCTGTTACTCATCTGAATCTTTAACTCCCAGTTGTGACCTCCCAGTTGCTGTGTCCCTAACCACCCTGTCAATTCCTCTCAGAACTATAAATATCGTTATCATGTACCCCTCTATCCCTCCTGTCCTCCAACGTCGTCAGGTAGGTTTCTCTTAACCTCTTCTTCTAGGATATACCTCTTAGCTCCGGTACCAATGTTGTTGAAAACCTTTGCACTTTCTCTAATTTCTTAATGTGCCCGACCAGATGTTGGTTCCTCACTGGTGCTGCATACTCCAATATCGGCCTGACGTAGAAGGTGTACAGAGTCTTAAACGATTCCTAACTAAGGTATCGAAACGTTATTCTTAGGTTTGTCAGGCTCCCATATGCTGCAGCAGTTATTTGGTTGATGTGCGCCTTAGATGTGCTCATTATTATACTCATCCAGAGATCCTTTACCATGCGCGAGGTTTGAAGTGTTTGGCCTCCTAGCCTGTACTCTGTCTGCGGTCTTCTTTGACCTTCCCAAATCCGCATGATTTTACGCATGGTGGAGCTAAACTTCTGGAGCCAGGTTGCTGAATTAGGCTTGCAGCCTGTCCAGATCCCTCTGTTTGAATTCATCGCATTAACTTCATATCGTCTGCAAACAGGGACACCTCTCTGTATAGCCTCGTCATGTCGTTCACAAATATCAGAAACAGCAGCAGCCCTAGGACTGACCCGTGAGGAACTCCGCTAGGCACATGTGCCCAGTCTGACACCTCGTCACGTATCATAACTTGTTTCATTCCTCTCAGGTATTCTCTGACCCATTGCAGTGCGTTTCCTGTTATTCCTGCTTGCTCTTCTAGCGTTTGCTAGTGAGGAACTTTGTCGGAAGACTTCTTACAGTCCAAGAAAATGCAGTCTTCCCACCCCTATCTCTATCATGTTTTACTTCCGTTACCCAGTTGTAAAACTCCAGTAGGTTTGTGACACAGGATTTCCCCTTCCTGAAACCGTGTGTGTGTGTGTGTGTATGTGTGTGTCTGTTGGTGTGTGTGTGTGTGTGTGTGTTGTGTGTGTGTGTGTGGTGTGTGTGTGTTGTGTGTGTGTGTGTGTGTGTGGTGTGTGTGTGTGTGTGTGTGTGTGTGTGTGTGTGTGTGTGTGTGTGTGTGTGTGTGTGTGTGTGTCTGTCTGTCTGTCTGTCTGTGTCTGTGTGTGTGTCTGTATGTCTGTGTGTAAATTAGTGTGTTCTCACGTATCCGTATTTTTGTTCCACAATCTGCTATTTCTTTCATTTACAAAGCACTAGCTCGTGTTGCCTACTTTTTTGCATTTTTCTTTTCCATTATTAGCGGCGAAGGTAAGGTGCACAATTACTCGGGAAAGGGTTAGGGATAAAGTTTAAGGCAGGGAAAGAGAACGGAAAAGATATGTTGAGACGGAGGAAATGCGTCGATTGTTGGTGATAGTGATGGTGCTGGGAAAGTGGAGGCTGGTCAATAATTGGTCTAGCTGGGAGATGGATCGGGTTGGCATCTGGAGGAGTTCCTTGAGTCCAGTCACTGCCTCTCCTGGTTCTTGGCTGCTGTTATTTTCCTTGTTTTCACGCACTCTCTCATTTCTTCCTTCTCTGTCACGGTCTTGTGTCACTCCAGGAAAACAGTTGTTGTGCCGTTTGATCTTCAGCGTTTTTTATTCTTTCTGCCATAGGATACCAAGACATGTGGGACAAAGCTTTTAGCTTGATTGGGCCTTGTTTATCATGGGAGCACCTCCAGAATCTTCTCCTTTTCCTATGCACTCAACAACTAACACAATCTCGCGTTCCTTGTCTTCTCATTTCATACTTTTTGAGCATCCTTCAAAATTATAGAATCAATGCCCTCCCTCTTTCTTATTTATCCATTGCCTTTCCCTCCATGTTTCTTTGTTTTCACCATTTCCCTTGCTGGCTTTTGTATCACCTCTTCAGTCTCTCTGGCTTGGGAGAGCATCTCTCCTAGTATCTCTCCTTTGTTATTTATGAACCCTTCTACTCTCTTTCCTTCAGTGTTTTCACCCCTACTAATCTTTTTCTCATTTTCTCTGTGATCTTCTAAAGGTCCTTCATTATCTCTTCTATATTATCCCTATTTATTTGTACTGCAAACTCTTCCATTGCTTTCTGCATATTGATCAGTATGAGTAATTCTAAGGTATCCATCAGCTTTATCATTTCCTTTTCCAAATTTAGGGTTCTTCTGCCATAACAACGCTACATATCTATTCTACGACCTCATCTCTTGCCTTGTTGCATGATGTCACAATTGCCTTCTGAAGGGAACTGAACTTCCAACTTTCCTTCCAACTCCTCCCACAGTTGGGTCTTTAGTCTTTTCAATATTATTACCACGAAATGTAATAATATGCATGTTCTTCTTGCCACTTCTCTAGTTAAGAACGAAAGGAACTTTGTTGAGGTAGGCATAAGAAGTAACAACTCTGCGCTTATTCTGCAAACTGAATTGTTTGTCATCCTGATTGAGCTAAAGCTTGACTATATGATTATTAGTCATTACTGAAGGAATTGATGTAAAATTGTTGCATATTTCATCACATTTTGGATTCCTTCTTTATTATAAGTTGATACATTAGCCAAGAAAAGTACCCTGAAGGAAATATGCAAATAATTAAACTGACTAATAAAGAAATGCATTTAGAATTATTATTATTATCCCGTAGGGATAATAATATTGTTATCCCGTAGGGGGGTTATTGGGAGGTATTCAGGTCCAATTTTGGGAACTGTAACACAGATCCAATTCCCTAGATCAAAATCTCCTCACCAGCGTCAAGGAACCTCCCTTGAGGGGTATGCATTTAGAAGCCTAAGTAGACCTGATTAGATATATACGTTTATGAAGCGATTTGCAAAGTGAACAGATTGATGTTGTAGTAAACAAAACCACGGGTGGGGTATGAACCCGCGGTCAGAGACTTTCAAAACTCCAGACCGTTGTAGTAGCTAGGCTAAAGTTTGGTTACAAGTACTTCTGGCAATTTCGCAGTCACACAGATGTTCCAACCAATTACGTAGTGTGTGGTCAGTCCTATGGTCATTGTCAGGAACACTTTGTGCTGTATTGTCAAGTTATTATAGAAAATAGAGATATACATTATAATAACCTATGCGATATGTCAAGCTATCTATTGATTAAAATAAGATACTAGATATAATATAGAAATCTGCTTGACACAGAAAAGTGAAAGGTAGATATAAAAACAGATATACTAATGTAAACCCCTGTAGACAGATGTACTCCTGTAAACTCCTGTAAACAGATGCACTCCTGTACACCCCTGTAAACAGATGTACTCTGTAAACCCCTGTAAACAGATGTACGCCTGAAAACCCTTATAAATAGATGTACTCCTGTAAACCCATTTGTGAACGGTACTGCTTTTTCACTAACGTCCACAGGATTGATATGGGGTGTACAATAAATCTGTTGCTTCGGTGGGAAAATAAAAGACAATATTCTTCGTGCCTCTCCTGTGCGCGTTTTTTTTTTTTCAATTTTTTATTTTATTTCCAAATATATTAGGCTGCATGAGAAATGTGTATGTGCATGTGGATGTGTGTGTGTGTGTGTGTGTGTGTGTGTGTGTGTGTGTTGTGTGTTGTGTGTGTGTGTGGTGTGTGTACTCACCTATTTGTGGTTGCGGGGGTCGATTCATAGCTCCTGGCCCCGCCTCTTCACTGATCTTCACTGATCGCAATCGCGGTCACTTCTCTAGAGAAGTGACCGCGATTGCCACTTCTCTAGAGAAATGACCGCGGTCACTTCTCTAGAGAAGTGACCGCAATTGACACTTTTCAGGTAATCCTCCATCCCAAAAAAGTCTGTCTCATATATTTTTTTAATTATGTAATAAAGATATGTATTTTACGATTATCTATATCCCCCATTCCATTAATTTTCTGTTATTGATTGGCTTTCTTTCATTTGCCAAACAAAAAAGACTGAATGATTCACTTTCCAGTTTCCTTCTGAACACACTACTAAGGTTTGGAGGTCTCCAGATCATACCTAAAATTAGCAATTCACTCCCTTCAAAAAACTGCAGCCATATAGTTACCTTCTCCGTCCAGCCTGCCTTTATAACAGTATTGAAAATATAGTTAAAGTTTTCCATATCATAGCAAATCCGTTTCCGCTCCTGTTCACTCTATTGGTACGCAATAATGTATTCCCTAGTATGTGGCATTCAGCAATCATATTTCTATTTTTCATAATGAAGCAAGTCCAGGTTATTGCAATAACGTTTATTTTCCGCAGAAGCAATTAGCCTCAGCTCGCCTATTTTATTTCTTGCTTTGTGATTACTCGGATTACTTCCAAAATCCTCAGTGACGAAGTTTCAAGCGTTCATAAAAGGAGCCTAAAATGTCGACGATTGCAAAGTAAAATTTAGAAGTGTAGGTGCAGAAGTGACTATTTATGTGTTAAATAGCGCTAATTTTTTAATCCCGTTAAATCATGTTGAATCATTTTTAACATCTGAACAATTTTAAAATTTAATAACTGACGTATCTTAAGACAAGGATAGTAAGTAGTGGGTGGCCCGGTGGCCCGGTGGCCTGGTGGCTAAAGCTCCCGCTTCACACACGGAGGGCCCGGGTTCGATTCCCGGCGGGTGGAAACATTCGACACGTTTCCTTACACCTGTTGTCCTGTTCACCTAGCAGCAAATAGGTACCTGGGTGTTAGTCGGCTGGTGTGGGTCGCATCCTGGGGGACAAGATTAAGGACCCCAATGGAAATAAGTTAGACAGTCCTCGATGACGCACTGACTTTCTTGGGTTATCCTGGGTGGCTAACCCTCCAGGGTTAAAAATCCGAACGAAATCTTATCTTAAAGTTAATGACCCATTTATTGGCCGTCGGATTTTCACCACTAGTTAGGTTTCCTGGCCACGAGGTTCACGCTACATTTGGGCGGCATAAGATCCAAATTGTCAGTTTTATTAAGTAAATGGTGATATTTATTTTGTATTCGATAACTAAAGAATGCTTCCTCTGTAAACTTGCAAATTTTTTTTTTTCTGAAATAGCTAAAGAACTTCGAATCAGCTTCTAAGCTTAAATTCTGGTGCATCTTAACAGCAAGTATTTTGTATTAATTATGGATTGTGTAGGTGCCAGTTTGCCCTTTTTTCTGTTTTATCAAATTGGATTTTTTAAAAATATGTTTTTTTTTTCTCTCTTAGAGGATTGTAAAGAATTTAAAATAAAATGTGAATGAGAATTAAAATGGAAAAAATAAAAATCACAGTTGCTGGAGTTTTTAAGTTTAACAACATCTTAGTCCGTTTTCCCACATTTTCGGTTATTACTAAAGAAAGCATTATTCGATCTACCTCAATTTTTTCATCGTTAGTGTAATGCAACTTGGGCAAAATTCGTAAGAGTATTTGCGAGCGTGGGTGTCCACTGCACGCTGCTACACTGACCATTCCCAAATTTCGTTTGGGTGTGAGAGGATGAGACGGGATAATGTAACAACCTTCACAATATCAACACTTGTTTAAGTTACTGAGAAGAAAGTTGATATATTTAATGGAGTATGGAGATACCATTTTGTAATACTGATATTGTAAAGCATTATTCTTCTTCTCATGAGGAGCTCATGATCCATGGAACTGGATTATGTTTCGCTTGCGTGGATGGAATTGAATACCTCCACTTCCACAGGAGCTATATGACCCCTACAGGTTTAGCGTTTTCTTGATTAAATTATAAACAATTGTGAACAGCCTCGATCTTCAATCTATGACGCATCGTCTAAAATAGATCGAAACTTTCATGGATTAGGGGCTGTGTAGGCACAAATTTCTCTGGGTTCTGTGCAACAAATGGAAAATGCATCTTCTAGTCAGTTTTCAACTTTTAGTGCTGATTGATGTGTTTCCCTCACAGGAAACAATCTCCTGATGTCTGGTAAAGTTATCATGGGCTAATTTCATTAACCAAACTGGTTTCTGTGAAATAACTGGAAGATGTGTCTTCTGATCAGACGTAACTGGAGGATGTGTCCTCTGTTCAGACATAACTGGAAGATGTGTCTTCTGATCTGACATAACTGGAGGATATGTCCTCTAATCAGATATAACTGGAGGACGTCTCTACTGATCAGACATAACTTGAGGATGTCTCTTCTGATCAAACATAACCGGAGAATGTCTCTTCTGGCCAGATATAACTGGAGGATGTCTCTTCTGATCAGACATAACTGGAGGATGCCTCTTCTGATCAGACATAACTGGAGGATGTCTCTTCTGATCAAACATAACTGGAGGATGTCTCTTCTGATCAGACATAACTGAAGGATATCTCTTTTGATCAGAAATAAGTCCCAGTGTTGGACAGTGTTGTCCTTCGCTTAAGTCAACTCAATTCTGCGATGTGCCTTTAACATCATTTGCTTGTTTATATTACTTTTACTTGCTTACATTTAATTGTTTTACTTATCTTTTGTTTCTCTAGTGTTACTTGTATTCCTTTATTTACTTCAATTCTTTACTTTCTTTATCTGTTTGTTTCCTTGATTACATGCATACAAGTTGGTCAGTTTTACTCAAAGAAAAGTTTGATTAATTTTGGTCCGTGAAGGTCCCTATTTACCTTATTGAAAAGTGGAAAATGCAAGATAACTGCTGTGACAACACCAGTGACGTGAGTAACATCTCCATACCCTCCCCTGTCACTGCCCGTGTGTCTAATCACCTATTTGTACTTACCTGTTTGTGGCTGCAGGGGTCAATTCACAGCTCTTGACCCGCCTCTTCGCTGGTTGCTACTAGTTCTACTCCATGAGCTTTATCGTTCCTCTTCCTAAAGTGCGTCCACTACATCACTCTCCAGACTGTTTCACTCCTTGACAACTCTATGACTTAATAAATATTTCCTAACATCCCTGTCACTTATGTGAGTTTTCTATTTTCAGCTGTGACCCTAAGTTGCTGTGTTCCATCTTTGAAACATTCTGTCTCTATCCACCTTGTAAATTCCTCGTTATCATGTCCTCGCTATCCTTCCTGTCCTCCAGTGCTGTCAGGTTGAGTTCCTTTAACCTCCAAATAGGACATATCCCTCATCTCTGGGACTAGTCTTGTTGCAAACCTTAGCACTTTCTTTAATTTCTTGACGTGCATGACCATGTGTGAGTTTCTTACTGGTACTGCATACTCCAATATGGGCCTGACGTACACAGAGTACAGTGTATTGAATAACTCCTTACTCAGGTATCGAAACGTTTTTCTTAGGGTTGCCAGGCGCCCATATGCTGCAGTAGTTATTTAGTTGATGTGCGCCTCAAGATATGTTCTCGGTGCGATACTCTCCCCCAAGATCCTTTCCTTGAGTGTGGTTTGTAGCCTTTGGCCGCCTAGCCTGTATTCCGTTTGTGGTCTTCTCTGACCTTCACCAATTTCCATGTGTTTCCATATGGTGGGGTTAAATTCCAGGAGCCAGTTGCTGGACCAGGCTTGCAGCCTGTTCAGATCCTTCTATAGTCCTGTCTGATCCTCATCTGTTTGAATTCTTCTCACTAGCTTCACATCGCCTACAAACTGGGACACCCATGAATTTATTCTTTCCGTCATGTCATTCACATATACCAAAAGCAGCGCCGGCCCTAGGACTGACCCTCGTGGAAGCCCTCTTGTTACTCTGACGCCTCGTCACGTATCATCACTCGTTGTTTCCTTACTGTCAGGTATTATCTGATCCATTGCAGTGTCTTTTCTATTATACCTGCCTGGTCCTCGTGTGGAAATGTGACGAAAGCCTAAAAACAGTCCAAGAAAATGCAATCTACCCACCCCTCTCTTTCACGTCTTACTGTCATCATCTTGTCGTAAAACTCCAGTAGATTTGTAACATAGGATTTCCCTTCCCTGAAACAGTGCTGGTTATCGAGTATAGGATCATTCCTTTCCTTGACTTTGCATACTATACATATCAGTGACACTTGTCTGTAGTTTAATGTTTCGATAGCTGTATTAATTAAAGATTGCTGTTAGTGGTACACACAGTGCCTCTGCTCCCTCTCTCAGCATCCATGCAGAGAAGTTGTCCGGTCTCACCGCCTTCGGTGTATCAAGTTCACTTAGCAGCCTCTTCACCTCATCCTCGGTTGTGTGTATTGTGTCCAGTACTTGTTGGTGTATCCTATCATTCCAGCTTTCCTGTGCCCTTTTTGTCTGCAGTGAAAAAACTTCCTTAAGCCTCATGTTGAGTTCTTCGCATTCTTCTTGGTCGTTTCTCGTGTGCTTCCCTCGTTCCTTCCTCATCCTGATTACCTGGTTCCTGAATGCTGTTTTCCTCCTGGTGTGGCTGTATAACAGCTTCGGATCAGGCTGACTTGGCTTTCGCTGTTATGTCATTTTCGTGTTGTCCATACCTGAGCATATTCATTTCTGGCTCTTCGACTGCTCTCCTTATTCTCCTGGGTCCTTTGCCTTCTATACTTTTTCACTTACTAGCCCACTTAATTTCGCCCTCTCTAAACTTTAGTGTGTGTGTGTGTGTGTGTGTGTGTGTGTGTGTGTGTGTGTGTGTGTGTGTGTGTGTGTGTGTGTGTGTGTGTGTGTGTGTGTGTGTGTGTGTGGGTGTGTGTGAGTGTACTCACTAATTGTACTCACCTAACTGTGGCTGCAGGGGTCGATACTCAGGTCCTGGCCCTGCCTCTTCACTGAATGCTACTAGGCCCTCTCTCTCTCCCTGCTCCCTGAGCTTTATCATACCTCGTCTTAAAGCTATGTATGGTTCCTGCCTCCACTACATCACTCGCCAGACTGTTCCACTTCCTGACAACTATGACTGAAGAAATACTTCCTAACATCCCTGTGACTCATCTAAGTCTTCAACTGCCAAGAGTGACCCCTTGTTTCTGTGTCCCCTCTCTGGAACATCTTGTCTCCGTCCACCTTGTCTATTCCATGCAGTATTTTGTACATCGTTATCATGTCTCCCCTAATCCTCCTGTCCTCCAGTGTCGTCAGGCCGATTTCCCTTAACCTTTCTTCGTAGGACATTCCCCTTAGCTCTGGAACTAACCTTATCGCAAACCTTTGCACTTTCTCTAATTTCTTAACGTGCTTGACTCGGTGCGGGTTCCAAACTGGTGCTGCATACTCCAGTATGGGCTTGACGTACACGGTGTACAGCGTCTTGAAAGATTCCTTACTTAGGTATCAGAACGCTAATCTCAGGTTTGCCAGGCGCCGATATACTGCAGCAGTTATCTGCTTGATGTGTGCTTACTGAGACGTGTTTGAATTATACTCACCACAAGATCTTTCTCCTTGAGCGAGCAGTCTTTGGCCATCTAGCCTATACTCTGTCTGCAGTCTTCTTTGCCCTTCTCCGATCTTCATGACTTTGCATTTGGCAGGGTTGAATTCGAGAAGCCAGTTGCCAGACCATGTGTCCAGCCTGTCCAGGTCTCTTTGAAGTCCTCCCTGATCCTCATCTGATTTAATTCTCGTCATTAACTTCACATCATCTGCGAACAGGGACACCTTTGAGTCTATCCCTTCCATCATGTCATTCACTTATACCAAAAATAGCACTGGTCCTAGGACTGACCCCTGTGGCACCCCGCTCGTCACAGGTGCCCGCTGTGATACCTTATCATGTACCATGACTCGTTGTTGCCTCCCTGTCAGGTATTCTCTGATCCATTGAAGTGGCCTTCCCGTTATACGCTCCTGATCCTCTAGTTTCTGCACTGATCTCTTGTGAGGAACTGTGTCGATGGCCTTCTTGCAGTCCAAGAAAATGAAATCAACCCACCCCTCTCTCTCATCTCTTACTTCTGTAACTTTGTCATAAAACTCCAGAAGGTTTGTGACACAGAATTTATCTCCTTTTTTAATTTGAAATCGGAGCTACATTTGCCGTCTTCCATACCTCGGGTAGTTGCCCAGTTTCAAGGGATGTGTTAAAGATTGTGGTTAATGGCACACACAGCATTTCTGCTCCCTCTCTAAGGACCTATGGGGAGATGTCCGGTCCCATTGCCATTGAGGTATCAAGGTCACTTAGCAGCTTCTTCACCTCCTCCTCAGCTGTGTGTATATCATCCAGCACTTGTAGGTATATTCTTTGTTGGTGTCCCCCTCTGTCCTGTCTTCCCAGAGTCCTTCCTGTCTCCACTGTGAATGCTTTCTTAAATCTCGTGTTGAACTCCTTGCATACCTCTTGATTATTTCTTGTGAGTTCCCTACCTTTTTTCCTCAGCCTGATCAGCTGGTCATTGACTGTTGTCTTTCTCCTAATGTGGCTATACAGCAGTTTCGGGTCAGACTTGACTTTCGACGCTATGTCATTTTTGTACTGTCGCTGGGCCTCCCTCCTTATCTGTGCATACTCGTTTCTGGCTCTTCGACTGATCTCCTTATTTTTCTGTACCTCTTCCATTCTCTAATGCACTTAGGTTTTGCCTCCCTACACCTTTGGGTAAACCAAGAACTTGCTTTGGTCTTCCCATTGTTTCTGTTGCCCTTTGGAGCAAACCTTTCCTCTGCCTCCTTGCATTTTGTTGTTACATATTCCATCATCTCGTTTACTGACTTTCCTTCCAGTTCTCTGTCCCACTGAGCCTCTCGCAGGAAGTTCCTCATACCTGTTTAGTCCCCCCTTTTATAGCTTGGCTTTTCCCATTTGACTCATGTTGCCCTCTCCACTTGTAACTCTACTATGTAATCAAAACTAAGAACTACGTGATCACAAGCTCCAAGGGGCCTCTCATATGTGATGTCCTCAATGTCTGAACTGCTCAGGGTGAACATAAGGTCCAGTCTTGCTAGTTCATCCTCCCCTCTCTCTCTGGCAGTGTCCATGATGTGTTGATGCATGAGGTTTTCCAGTACCACATCCATCATCTTGGCTTTCCATGTATTGGGATCCCCATGAGGCTCCAGGTTTTCCCAATCGATTTCCCTGTGGCTGAAATCACCCATAACCAGTAACTTTGCTCTGCATGATTGAGTTCTTCATGCCACCTCAGCCAGTGTGTCCACCATCACTCTGCTGTTCTCTTCATATTCCTCTCTTGGCCTCCTGCAGTTCTGTGGTAGGTTATACATCACTGCAATGTCTACCTTATGTTCCCCAGACTGAAATGTACCTACTATGTAGTCCCTATCTCCAATCTCGTCATGCCTTCCACTTCCTCAAAACCCCATCGTTTTTTTTATGAGCAGTGCAACCCCTCCTCCCCCTCTGCTCCTTCTATCTTTCTCAGGATCTGATATTCCAGTGGGGAGACTGCGTCTGTTATTGTCTCAGTGAGTTTCGTTTCTGTGACTGCTATGATGTCTGGGGACTTCTCATTGATTCTTTCATGCCACTCCTCATATTTATTCGTTATTCCATCTGTGTTCGTGTACCTTACCTTCAGCTTCTTATCTCTCACGGTGGTCCTGGAAGAACATTGGGGTTGGGGGAGTGGGAGCCCTGGAGGGGCCCTATGGGGGCTTGCAGTGTGGGTGGGGTATGTGATGGGGAGGGTGAGGGCAGAGTGCCCATATGGAGCTGCTGTAGGGGTGGGGCTTGTGATGTTAGGGGTGGGGGCAGAGGGAACAGTGTGTGGGTTTTGGTCTAGATTGTTCAGTTGCATTGGGGTTGTTGTGGTGTGGGTGGGGTTTGTGATGGGGGGTGGGGGCAGAGTGCCCATAGGGGGCTGCAGTAGGGGTGGGGTTTGTGATGTGGAGGGTGGGGGTAGAGGGAACAGTGTGCTGGTTTTGGTTGAGATTGTTCAGTTGCTTTGGGGTTGTCGTGGTTGGAGTCCTTCTGCGGGTGTTTCTGTAGGGTGTGTTTGCCCATCGACCTGAGTCTGGGTTCTGCTCATCTTCATCAATGCATCTCATTCCCCCTTTCGTCTTTGTACCCTCTCTCTCAGTATCGTCCTTTCTTCCTGTGTTCTGTTGTGATCGAGGTACACTCTCTGGTCCTCTGGTTTGTCCCTCAGTCATGCTTTCTCCTGCAGGATCCTAGTTCGAGCTGATTCTGCCTTGAAAATTACTTTGACAGGACGTTTCCTTCCTCTTGCAAATCACCCAATTCTCCGAAAATTTGTCACCTGGGTCATGCCTCCCTCACCTATTGCTTTCATGATACCTTTGATCGCTTTCTTCTCCCCCTGGTTTCTTTCATCATAGGTTTTAGCTTCAACTTCTTGGAGCCTGTAGACAAACACTGACCTCTTCCTCTCCTCCTCCCACTGTGTCTCTCTTTGCACCCTCTATGGTGTTTTAGTTCTTTCCATCAGAAT
This sequence comes from Cherax quadricarinatus, assembly GCF_026875155.1. NCBI lineage: Eukaryota > Metazoa > Arthropoda > Malacostraca > Decapoda > Parastacidae > Cherax > Cherax quadricarinatus. The sequence goes on along the minus strand of NC_069403.1, from coordinate 101,631,805 downwards.
GTTCCTGCCTTCAATCCCTGCCCTTGCTGCAGCCCCTATGCTCAGCAGACTGTCTTTCCCACTCTGCTTTTCCTTGCCGCTGTAGTTGTCTGTTAGTCTCTGCATATGTCATAGTTTCTTCATCGTCTTCAGGCTTCTCATTTGATCTTAGTGTGCTCGTCTTTTCCTGGATCCCTACAGTCTCCTTGTCTGTGACTGGTATAGAAGTTCCTGATGTCATGTCTGTACTGTCATTTGTCTCTCTAATCTGTTTCAGTTTTTTTAGGTCCTCTTCTGCTGCTAAGATTTATAGTCCCCACTTCCTGCTCTCTTCAGCTATCCTCTCCTCCATTTTCTTGCCAAGCTCTGTTAGCTTCCTTCCACACTCTTCATCCCTTTTTTTTTGAGCTCTAGCTTCCAATCTTCCCTCCCAGGTTCCTTCCTCCTGGGTCTCCGCCCTCTTGGGTAACCCATTTTTTTTCCACAGAAATGAGCTCATGTATTTTACCCCAGAAACAAGTTTATGTATTTTCAGAGTGAGTGTGTGTGTGGGGGGGGGGTTGAGGTAGGAGGAAAAGGAAGATGAATGGAAGGTGCATGTGAGGGGGAGAGAGACAGAGAATGAGGAGGAGAAAGATAGAAAAAGAGAGAGATAGAGAAAGGAGAGGGAGGAAGATTGTGAGAGAGAGAGAGAGAGAGAGAGAGAGAGAGAAGGGTAGAGAGAGGGAGCTGGGTGGTGGGGAGGGAGGGAAGGAGGGGGTTAGGGGGTTATGTGAGGTCAGTTTTCACAAGCAGGCCTGGGGTGAGAGGGAAGAGTGGGAAGTGAGGGGAAGGCTAAGAGTGAGAGAGGGGAGGGGTAGGAGGAAAAGGAAGATGAATGGAAGGTGTGTGTGAGGGGGAGAGAGATAGAGAGAACGAGAGGGGGAGAGAGGAAGATAGAAAGAGAGAGAGTTAGAGAGAGGAGAGGGAGAAAGATTGATAGAGAGAGAGAGAGAGAGGAGCGTGAAGCAAGCTTCTATTCCACAAGACGGGCAGAAAGCAGCAACTTCACTCTGGCTGTACCCTTCTCCAGAACATCATTTCATCTGAGATCATTTATCCCCAGAATGACTCGAGTATTGTGGAGAAATTTTCTCCAGGAGGGGGGTATCCGCCCCCTTCAACCCCTTTCAGCCCCTTTCAGCCCTGAGGGGCCCAGCCCTCTAAGAAGGGGCAAGCATCTTGTTTACTGCTACAGCAAGTAATTGATACCAGATGCAGTACGAGTATGCGACGTGGTCAAGCGACCGAGGCTCTGTGCAAGACTCCAGTGTTGCAAAGTGTATTTTAATAAAAGACAGTCCATCTCTTACCTTAGCAGGACAATTAAGGAAAATCCTGCTCCCACTTTATCACCATGGTAAAGATAGTGGACATTGTTGTCTATGCTTAAGACAGCAAGAATCAAGCATTCTGCTTTGCTTCATGGAGGAAGTGGCAAGGAAGCAAAAAGTACTAGGTCAGCTTTTCCTTTATGTGCTAGGGGCAGTGACGGTGTATGAGGCTGTGGCATTTTCAGATTACTTTTGACTCTACTGAGAGTCACACTGATGCCAGGATAACCAACAAAGAAAACTGATCCGTGCATTAGTGTGAACAAAGTATCTCATAAAACACAATAAACACTTAAGAGAAGTGTGATCAGCTTCTTCAGTGATAAGATTGTGAACAATAAAGACAAATCTTGTGGAACATAGTGTACCAGTGTGCGTTTCCTAGACTATGAAAGACGTGGACATCCAAGGACACTTCAGCTTCTATCAAGTCACCAATACCTGTCGAAGGTGTGAAGAACACCATAGCTCACGCTACAAGAGCAAGGTAGGTTACGAATTTCTTGTAGTACAGGGGACTGCGCAGTTCTTGAGTCGCAAGGAGTTTGTAATCAACCTATAGTCGGCAGTGAGGTGCGGACTTTTGAGTCCACACAAGTAAGTTTGTCAGCAATCCGTGAATGAAATATGCTGACATAACACCCCCTAGGGGTAATTTATTGTTTACATAATATGATCTGTTACAGCCCATTGAGAGATGATCATGACAACAATTCAAGATCTCGTCTGCAGGCGTGGCTGTGTAGACGATTTGCTATCTTTTATCAGCTAAGTATTCCCTATATTTAAAATTATTAACTTAGCTGGTAACTCATTTCTCAACTAGTATGGAACATTCGTATAGCATTATGATGTCCTTGAGATTTTGTCAGTTGATCAGATGAAAATGCTGGCCCACAGATGGCTCCAACTTCATCCTGTTCCCTACTTGTATGTCTCATAACAATAAAAATGCTTTCAAATGACCTGATGTAGGTAACAGCTCTTAGTTTGTCAATAAAGTTAGGAATCCTTAACCTGTAAATAGCTTGTCAATAAAGCTAGGGATCCTTAACCTTGTCAAATCCTGTGTATAAAAAAAGAGGGAGAGAGAGAGAGAGAGAGAGAGAAAAGGGTAGAGAGGGAGCTGGTGCGTGGGGAGAGAGGGAAGGAAGGGGTTAGGGGGGGTATGCACGTTCAGTTTTCACAAGCCTGCTGGCTGTTTATGTCATGTGTGTGCTGGCTGCAGAATTAGCTGTCGCCAGCCTTAACCTCGCTGTCTTGATTTAAATAAAATAAGTCACACTGTGTGTGTGTGTGTGTGTGTGTGTGTGTGTGTGTGTGTGTGTGTGTGTGTGTGTGTGTGTGTGTGTGTGTGTGTGTATGTGTGTGTGTGTGTGTGTGTGTGTGTGTGTGTGTGTGTGTGTGTGTGTGTGTGTGTGTGTGTGTGTGTGTGTGTGTTCGTGTGCGTGTCCGTGTGTGTGGGGAATTGTGAAGGGGAGAGATATGGTTAGGGGAGGGGGAGAGATCGTTAGAGGGAGGGGGGCAGAGAGATGGAGAGTTGGAGAGTGGGAAGGGATGTTAGGTTAGTGCCTGGTAGTTGGTGTATGGTTGTAAAGTGACCCTTACACACACACTCAGTCATGTACTCTCACAAGCCCTTGTGCATGTGTACTGTTTTTGTGGCCTAAAAAAGCTCTATCCCACACTCAAATTTGTAGTCCCAGCTCTGTTTCCTAGTAATGCTACCTTCTCCACTTATTGCACTTTCTGGATTTAAGTCCCAATTACTGCTGGTTATTATACTATTCTTTGCTCACACTGAGAGAGGACCTCCTGACGTTACAGTTGCAGGACGTAGACCCTATACCCGAACCCCAACACCACGTTTAGGCGAGTACATACGGCTGGCAGCGTTGAACTCGTTGACTCCTGACTCCTGGGTCCACTTCAATTTCTTCTCTATATGTTTTGATCCCATTTACAGTGCTTCAATCGCAGCACTAGACTCGCACTTTACTGTCTGCCTTGGGGTCACACCTTATCACTTATCATTTATGATGGCTGGGTTACGACTCAATGTTGTACCGCTTGTAATCATCTAATACACTTTATTTCTTATACACTGTTACTTCTAATACACTTGTTATTATCTGATGCACTACACTATCAAGACACTTTCATTCTTCATTATGGACACCATTGCTTCAAGAAGAACATCAACATCCCAAGAATAATTGCTAGTTATTTTTCCTTTACTTTCCCCTCACTTTATGCACTACCTCATCTGTCCTTGACTTGCCCTTACTCTCTGGCTTCGGTCACACTTATTATTTTTGAATTTCAGTAGTGTTGGCTTGTGGCAACACTGCCTACGCCTGGCTCTAGGCCTTCTCTCCTCACTTCTGGCACTGATTTCACTTTCAAAATTATTTATGTAAATTGTACCCCTCACCTCCCTTTTCTGGTTTAGGCAGCGTGTATTTCACTTCCCGACTTATTCACTGAGCTCTAACACTTTAAATGATCCCTTCAATATTCTTGGATAGGCCAGAAAGAACCCAAAACCCGTGAATACGGAGTATGCTGTTACTCTCGCCGCCGCCTGTGTGTGTGTGTGTTCCTTTATGTTGAAAGTCGCAATCATGTAACCATCTCTTCCTTCTAGTGTCATGCTCCTTTAGCCTCCTGAGGCTCATCCTCCTTAGCCCCAGGACTAGTCTTGTTGTAAGTCTTTGCATTTTTCCCAGTTTCTTGACATACTTTATCAGATGTGCGATTCATAATGGTATTGCATACTCGAAGATGGGTCTGAGATATGTCGTATATAGTGTAGTGTTTGACTTTCAATTCCACGTTTGCTTCAGAGGTTATTCGGCCGACGTGTGCATCATATGTTATCCTGGATATTATACTCAATCCGAGTTCCTTCGTTTTTCAGTAAGGTTTACAGACTTTGTCTCCAAAGCTAGTACTGTTTCCGGTTGTGTTTCCACTTATCCTAACTTTGTGACTTTGCATCTTGTGAGGTTAAATTCTAATAGCAACCTGCTACACCGATCATACAATTTGTCCATACTAGTTTGTAGTATTTCCTAGTCTGCTTATTTCTTTTAGTCTTTAATTAGGTTCATGTCATCTGTGAACTGGGGTACCACTGACTCGTTTTTTCTATCATGTCCTTCTCGTATGTAACAGTAATGATCTTCGTACTTCGTGAAATCCCCCTCGTCATACTGTATTACCTGATCCATTATGGTGACTTCCTTATTATTCCTGCCTGCTTCTCTACTTTATCCCCCTGGCTCTTCTGCGGTACTTATCGATTGTCTTCCTTTAGTCCACCCATCAGTGTCTCTTTTACCTCACTTTCGTTATATAACTTGCAGGTATTTAAGACAGGATTTACCATCTTTAAAACCGTGTTAGGTGAAGTTTATGGTTCCGCTCGTTTCCATGTTATCCACTGCTCTGATCCTGATAATCTTTCCCCAGACTTTATATGCTATGCATGCGAATGGCACTAGCAGGTTAACAAAATCCTTCTGTTTTCTTAAAAAATAGACTAGCTTAGTTGATTTTCACACTTAGGGCAGCTGTCCTCAGAACCCACAGAGAGATGTTAGTCTGTTCCCATAGCCTTCGAGATATCTAGCTCACTCTGTAGGTTTTTTAGCTCTTCATCCGTTATTTGTATTGTTTCCAGTGCTCGTTGTTATACTTTTTTCTCCTTGACTCTGTAGGAATTACTTTGTCAAGCAGGCGGCTTGACAAAGCTCCTGGAAAGTGAAACGTTGTCACAATAATATGTCACATTAGTTGCATCTGTGTCCATCATCCTAACATTTTGTCGGTAATTCTACCATTATTACTAATGACTCTGTTCCTCTGATAATACCTCCTTAAATCTATATAGTTCAGCTCCTCGCAGACATCTTGGTCTAATTTGTGACAGCCTCTTCTTCTTTTTCTTCTGTCTTTAGCCTCATTACCTGGTCTTCACTGTTGTCTTCCTTCTGATGTGGCTGTATAGCAACTGTGATTCAGATTTGCCTTTCGATTTGCCGTTCAATCTCTTCTCAACCATGCATATTTGTTTTCGTCTCTTCATCTTTCCTTGATCACCTGCATTATATTTCTATATTTCTTCCTCGCTCATGCACTTTTCGCTTTCGTCTCTGCACCACTGGTGAATCATTTGTTCATTCTGTTTTTTGCCTTTGCTTTGAATAATTCATTTTGTTCATTGTTGTACCATTTAGTTCTTGTGTACGAATGGTATATAATACCGACAAGATGAGATTAAGACACATGTGCAACATCTGGGTATCTTTATTGTAGACGTTTCGCCATCCAGTGGCTTTATCAATACAAATACTTCCACTGGGGAATCCCGCCTACCAGTGAATATGCCCTCGTCTGCTACACCTGACGTTACTATATAAGCGCCAGGCTCCTTTCTTCTGCTTCAGAATCTCCACGACTATGGTGCTCTTCGCACCTACCCCTAGGTTGAGGGACTGATTACCTCATCTTCTGTACATAGTTCTACTGTCTTCAAGTTATGTCCTAGAATTTGTATTGATAAAGCCACTGGATGGCGAAACGTCTACAATAAAGATACCCAGATGTTGCACATGTGTCTTAATCTCACCATTTAGTTCTTCTTCCCATTACGCTTTATTCAAGAACTGCTTCAAGACAACACAGTTTTCTCGGAAGTCAGGTTTGCTCTTACATTCCCTCTTACTGTGACTCCTCGTAGTGTCACTAGTTATTCAAACATTAGCACTAATTGGTCAGTAGCTTTGATGGGCCTCTTGCATGCTATGTCACACGATAAACAAATAACCTGCACATAGGAGAGAGGAGCTAACGATGTTTCTGTTCGACTTGGACCATTTACAGAGTCAAAGTGCGATTTATAAATGATCATCGTAAGCTCTTCTCTCCTATGTGAGGGCGATTTGTTTATTGTTCCAGTCACTGTATTGTGCCTTTATGTTCTCTCTGTATACTATATCACTTATGTCAAAGTTCCATAGGTTAATACAATATTCACTCTTGTTGGTTTGTCCTCTCCCTCCCTCACCTCCCCCCCCACTCTCTCTCTTTTTCCATAGAGTTATACAGGGTTAGAGTCAAGGGTCCTAACTTTATCTACGAGCTAAGAGCTGTTACCTACATCAGCTTGTTTGAAGTTGTTTTCATTGTTAAGAGATATACAGATAGGGAACAGGATGAAATTGGAGCCTTCTGTGGGTCAGCGATTTCATTTGGTCAACTTGCTTCATATCGTTGATATCATTATGCTGTACGAACATGTTCCAGACATGAGTAATCCTAGGAATAAATGATCTCAGATGAAGCAATGTTGTGTAGAGGTTCAGTTCCCGCTGTCCTCGGAGTGGAGCCAGATGTGTTACCTTGACAGTGTTGGCCTTGCACGTAAAAGTAAGGCTGCCTACGTCACTCTTGTGTTGAAGGCTTTGTTGAAATGAAAGAGTTGTCTAAGCTGGGTCCAGGCGAGAGATGAGTAGTCTTTCTCATGTTTTCCAGTCTGTCAAGAAGTCGCAGATGAGATGGGGGGGGGGGGCTGATGAAGCCACTGTGTGGCGAAACGTTTTCTCAATAAAGATACCAAAGAGTTGCATATGTGTCTAATTTATCAACGTGTCG
>NC_069403.1:101594795-101622295 GCF_026875155.1 Cherax quadricarinatus | reverse complement strand
GTTTTACTCACCTAGTTGTACTCACCTAGTTGAGGTTGCGGGGGTCGAGTCCGAGCTCCTGGCCCCGCCTCTTCAATGATCGCTACTAGGTCACTCTCCCTGACCCGTGAGCTTTATCATACCTCTGCTTAAAGCTATGTATGGATCCTGCCTCCACTACATCGCTTCCCAAACTATTCCACTTACTGACTACTCTGTGGCTGAAGAAATACTTCCTAACATCCCTGTGATTCATCTGTGTCTTCAGCTTCCAACTGTGTCCCCTTGTTTCTGTGTCCAATCTCTGGAACATCCTGTCTTTGTCCACCTTGTCAATTCCTCTCAGTATTTTGTATGTCGTTATCATGTCCCCCCTATCTCTCCTGTCCTCCAGTGTCGTCAGGTTGATTTCCCTTAACCTCTCTTCGTAGGACATACCTCTTAGCTCTGGGACTAGTCTTGTTGCAAACCTTTGCACTTTCACTAGTTTCTTTACGTGCTTGGCTAGGTGTGGGTTCCAAACTGGTGCCGCATACTCCAATATGGGCCTAACGTACACGGTTTTACAGGGTCCTGAATGATTCCTTATTAAGATGTCGGAATGCTGTTCTGAGGTTTGCTAGGCGCCCATATGCTGCAGCAGTTATTTGGTTGATGTGCGCTTCAGGAGATGTGCCTGGTGTTATACTCACCCCAAGATCTTTTTCCTTGAGTGAGGTTTGTAGTCTCTGGCCCCCTAGACTGTACTCCGTCTGCGGTCTTCTTTGCCCTTCCCCAATCTTCATGACTTTGCACTTGGTGGGATTGAACTCCAGGAGCCAATTGCTGGACCAGGTCTGCAGCCTGTCCAGATCCCTTTGGAGTTCTGCCTGGTCTTCGATCGAGTGAATTCTTCTCATCAACTTCACGTCATCTGCAAACAGGGACACCTCAGAATCTATTCCTTCCGTCATGTCGTTCACGAATACCAGAAACAGCACTGGTCCTAGGACTGACCCCTTTGGGACCCCGCTGGTCACAGGTGCCCAATCTGACACCTCGCCACGTACCATGACTCGCTGCTGTCTTCCTGACAAGTATTCCCTGATCCATTGTAGTGCCTTCCATGTTATCCCTGCTTGGCCCTCCAGTTTTTGCACCAATCTCTTGTGTGGAACTGTGTCAAACGCCTTCTTGCAGTCCAAGAAAATGCAATCCACCCACCCCTCTGTCTCTTGTCTTACTGCTGTCACCATGTCATAGAACTCCAGTAGGTTTTTTGACACAGGATTTCCCGTCCTGAAACCATGTTGGCTGCTGTTGATGAGATCGTTCCTTTCTAGGTGTTCCACCACTCTTCTCCTGATAATCTTCTCCATGATTTTGCATACTATACATGTCAGTGACACTGGTCTGTAGTTTAATGCTTCATGTCTGTCTCCTTTTTTAAAGATTGGGACTACATTTGCTGTCTTCCATGCCTCAGGCAATCTCCCTGTTTCGATAGATGTATTGAATATTGTTGTTAGGGGTACACATAGCGCCTCTGCTCCCTCTCTCAATACCCATGGGGAGATGTTATCTGGCCCCATTGCCTTTGAGGTATCTAGCTCACTCAGAAGCCTCTTCACTTCTTCCTCGGTTGTGTGCACTGTGTCCAGCACTTGGTGGTGTGCCCCACCTCTCCGTCTTTCTGGAGTCCCTTCTGTCTCCTCTGTGAACACTTCTTTGAATCTCTTGTTGAGTTCTTCACATACTTCACGGTCATTTCTTGTTGTCTCTCCTCCTTCCTTCCTTAGCCTGATTACCTGGTCCTTGACTGTTGTTTTCCTCCTGATGTGGCTGTACAACAGTTTCGGGTCAGATTTGGCTTTCGCTGCTATGTCATTTTCATATTGTCTTTGGGCCTCCCTTCTTATCTGTGCATATTCGTTTCTGGCTCTACGACTGTTCTCCTTATTCTCCTGGGTCCTTTGCCTTCTATATTTCTTCCATTCCCTAGCACACTTGGTTTTTGCCTCCCTGCACCTTTGGGTAAACCATGGGCTCATCCTGGCTTTTTCATTATTCCTGTTACCCTTGGGTACAAACCTCTCCTCAGCCTCCTTGCATTTTGTTGCTACATATTCCATCATCTCATTAACTGGCTTCCCTGCCAGTTCTCTGTCCCACTGAACCCCGTTCAGGTAGCTCCTCATTCCTGTGTAGTCCCCTTTCTTGTAGTTTGGCTTCATTCGTCCTGGCCTTCCTGCTTCTCCCTCCACTTGTAGCTCTACTGTGTATTCGAAGCTTAAAACCACATGGTCACTGGCCCCAAGGGGTCTTTCATATGTGATGTCCTCGATATCTGCACTACTCAAGGTGAATACTAAGTCCAGCCTTGCTGGTTCATCCTCTCTTGTAGTGTCCCTTACGTGTTGGCACATGAAGTTTTCCAGTACCACCTCCATCAATTAGCCCTCCATGTATCTTGGCCCCCATGTGGGTCCAAGTTCTCCCAATCGATCTCCTTGTGGTTAAAGTCACCCATGATCAGGAGCTTTGCCCTGCGTGCATGAGCTCTTCTGGCCACTCTAGCCAGTGTGTCAACCATCGCTCTATTGCTCTCGTCGTACTCTTGCCTTGGCCTCCTGCTGTTCTGTGGTGGGTTATACATCACTGCTATTACCACCTTGGGACCTCCAGAGTGAAGTGTTCCCGCTATGTAATCAGTTTCTTCTCCGCTGTCTCCTCTCTCCAGCTCATCAAAATTCCAGCGATTTTTGATCAGCAACGCCACTCCTCCAGCCCCCCTGTTCCCTCTGTCTTTCCTCAGGATTTGGTATCCCGTTGGAAAGATGGCATCTGTTATCATACCTGTAAGCTTTGTTTCTGTGTGAGCTATGCTGTCCGGTGATGCTTCTTTGACTCTTTCATGCCACTCCTCCCACTTATTTGTTATTCCATCAGCGTTTGTGTACCATACCTTCAGTTTCCTTTCCAACACTGTGGTTTGGGGGGCCTGTGAGGGTGGGAGACCTGGTGGCATACTGTGGGATTCTATAGCTCGGTGTTGGGTGGAGGCTGTGGGTATGGATTGTAGTGTGTGTTGGGATGGTGTGATAGGTTGTATGGTTCTGAGAATAGTTGTGTGTGTGTTTGCCCTTGCTGTTCTGTTCTGCTCTGACTGACCTCTGCTGGTTCCATCCTTGTCTCTTTTCCTAGCTCCTTTCGCTTTTTTGTCCTCTCCCTCAGCTGCTGTCGTTCCAATTTTGTTCTGTCTCTGTCTAGGAACACCCTCTTGTACTCTTCCGAGTATTTCAATCGTGGTTTCTCTTGGAGGATCCTGTTCCGCACTGTTTCCGTCCTGAGAATCAGCTTGATTGGTCGGTTTCTCCCCTTCTTAGTACCCCCCTATTCTCTGAAAATTTACAATCCCGTCCATCTCTTCACCTATTTCCGTGATGATTTTCTCAATCTCCTTTCTTTCTTCCTGCTGCCTTTCAGTGTGTGTGTGTGTGTGTGTGTGGTGTGTGTGTGTGTGTGTGTGTGTGTGTGTGTGTGTGTGTGTGTGTGTGTACTCACCTATTTGTACTCACCTATTTGTGGTTGCAGGGGTCGAGTCATAGCTCCTGGCCCCGCCTCTTCACTGATTGCTACTAGGTCCTCTCTCTCCCTGCTCCATGAGCTTCATCATACCTCGCCTTAAAACTATGTATGGTTCCCGCCTCCACTACTTCACTTTCTAGGCTATTCCACGGCTTGACTACTCTGTGACTGAAGAAATACTTCCTAACATCCCTTTGATTCATCTGAGTCTTCAACTTCCAATTGTGACCTCTTGTGTCTGTGTCCCTTCTCTGGAACATCCCGTCTTTGTCCACCTCGTCTATTCCGTGCAGTATTTTATATGTCGTTATCATGTCTCCCCTGACCCTCCTGGCCTCCAGTGTCGTCAGGCCGATTTCCCTCAACCTTTCTTCGTAGGACAATCCCCGTAGCTCTGGGACTAGTCTTGTTCCAAACCTTTGCACTTTCTCTAATTTCTTGACGTGCTTGATTAGGTGTGGATTCCAAACTGATGCTGCATACTCCAGTATGGGCCTGACGTAAATGGTATACAGAGTCTTGAACGACTCCTTACTGAGGTATCGGAATGCTATCCGTAGGTTTGCCAGGCGCCCGTATGCTGCAGCAGTTATCTGATTGATGTGCGCCTCAGGAGATATGCTCGGTGTTATACTCACCCCCAGATCTTTTTCCTTGAGTGAGGTTTGCAGACTTTGGCCATCTAAACTATATTGTGTCTGCGGTCTTCTTTTCCCTTCCCCAATTTTCATGACTTTGCATTTGGCGGGGTTAAACTCAAGGAGCCAGTTGCTGGACCAGGCTTGTAGCCTGTCCAGGTCTCTTTGTAGTCCTGCCTGATCCTCATCCGATTTGATTCTTCTCATTAACTTCACATCGTCCGCAAACAAGGACACTTCTGAGTCTATCCCTTCCGTTATGTCATTCACATATACCAAGAACAGCACAGGTCCTAGGACTGACCCCTGTGGAACCCCGCTTGTCACAGGCGCCCACTTTGACACCTCGTCAGTACCTTGATCTTTTGTTGCCTCGCTGTAAGGAAATTCTCTTATCCTTTGCAGTGCCTTTCCTGTTTGTGTGCCTAATCCTCTAGCTTTTGCAGTAACCTCTTGTGAGGAACTGTGTCGAAGGCCTTCTTGCAGTCCAAAAAAATGCAGTCGATCCCCCCCTCTCTCTCTTGTCTTACTTTTTGTCACCTTGTCATAAAACTCTGTAGGTTTGTGACACAGGATTTTCCTTCCCTAAAACCCGTGTGGTTGTCAATTATACACTTGTTTCTTTCCAGGTGCTCACCACTTTCCTCCTGATGTCTTCTCCATGACCTTGCATACTATACAGTTAGTGATACAGGTCTGTAGTTTAGTGCCTCATGTCTGTCTCCTTTTTTAAAATTGGGGATACATTTGCCATCTTCCATACCTCAGGGAGTTGCCCAGTTTCAAATGATGTGTTGAAGATCTTGTTAATGGCACACACAATATCTCTGCTCCATCTTTAAGGACCCACGGAGAGATTTTTGTCGGGGCCCTCCCGCCTTTGAGGTGTCAAGTTCGCATAGTAGCTTTTTCACCCTCCTTGGTTTTTTGTCCCTCATCAGCACTTGCTGGTGAACCCCCTGTTCTGATTTCTGGAGTCTACTGGTTTCCACTGTAAATACTTCTTTAAATCTCGTGTTGAGCTCTGACATACTCTCGGTCGTTTCTTGTGAATTCCCATCACCCTTCCTCAGTCTGATTACCTGGTCCTTGACTGTTGTTTTCCTCCTGATGGGGGCTGTACAACAGCTTCGGGTCAGTGTTGACTTTCGATGCTATGTCATTTTCATTTTGTCGCTGAGCCTCCCTTCTTATCTGTGCATATTCGTTCTGGTTCTTCAGCTAATCTCTTTATTTCCTGAGTTCTCTGTTTCTGTACCTTTTCCTTCTCTGGTACCCCTTTAGTTTTTGCCTCCCTACACCTTTGGGTGAACCAAGGACTCGTTCTGTTTTCCAATTATTTCTGTTTCCTTGGGAAAACCTCTCCTCTGCCTCCTTGCATTTTGTTGCCACATAGTCCATCATTTTTGTATGGTTTTCCTGCCCATTTCCCCTCTCCACTGAATGTCTTGAAGGAAGTTCCTCATGCCTGAGTAGTTCCCCCTTTTGTATTTTTGGTTTTTCCCACCCTATTCTGCTACTCTCTCCACTTGGAGTCAACTATGTAGTCGAAGCAAAAGAACCACATGATCACTATCTCCAGGGCCTTTCATTCAAGATATCCTCGATGTCCGAACTACTCAAAGGTAAATTACAAGGTCCAGTCTTGCTGGTTCATCTTCCTCTCTCTGTGGTAGTTTCTCTAACATGCTGATGCATGAGGTTTTCCAGTACCCATCCGTCATCTTGGCTCTCCATATTTCGGGACCCCCATGGGACTCAGGTTTCCCAGTCAATCTCCTTGTTGAAAATCACCATAACTAGTAACTTTGCCCCCCCATGGTGCTCTCTGGCCACCTCGGCTAGTGTGTCGACCATTGCTCTGTTGCTCTCATCGTTTTCTTTCTTTGGCCCCCTGCAGTTCTGTGGTGGGTTGTACATTACTGCAATTATACCTTATGTCCTCAGAATGGATTGTTCCTACTAAGTAGTCCTTTACCCGTGCCATCCTTTCCTTCCATTTTCTCAAAACCCACGGGTTTTTTAATGAGCAGTGCAACTCCTCCTCCCCTCTCCCCCTCTTCTTTCCCGGGGATTTGATATCCGGGTGGAAAGATTGAATCTGTTATTTTTCTGGTGAGTTTTGTTTCTGTGAGTGCTATGATGTCTGGGGAGTCTCTTTTATTTCTTTCGTGCCATTCCTCATACTTGTTTGTTATTCCATCTGCATTTGTATACCACACCTTCAACTTCTTTTCTAAGACTGTGGTCTGGGAGGTGTATTGGGGTTGGGGAAGTGGGAGACCTGATAAAGGACTATGGGGGTTGCGTTGTGTGGTTGTGTGTGTGTGTGTGTGTGTGTGTGTGTGTGTGTGTGTGTGTGTGTGTGTGTGTGTGTGTACTCACCTAGTTGTACTCACCTAGTTGAGGTTGCAGGGGTCGAGTCCAAGCTCCTGGCCCCTCCTCTTCACTGGTCGCTACTAGGTCACTCTCCCTGAACCCAAAAGGGTTTATCGTTCCCCTTTCTAAAGCTATGTATGGATCCTGCCTCACTACATCGCTTCCTAAACTATTCCACTTTCTGACTACTCGTGGCTGAAGAAATACTTCCTAACATCCCTGTGATTCATCTGTGGCTTCAGCTTCCAACTGTGTCCCGTGTTGCTGTGTCCAGTCTCTGGAACATCCTGTCTTCGTCCAACTTGTCAATTCCTTCAGTATTTTGTAAGTCGTTATCATGTCCCCCCTATCTCTCCTGTCCTCCAGTGTCGTCAGGTTGATTTCCCTTAACCTCTCCTCGTAGGACATACCTCTTAGCTCTGGGACTAGTCTTGTTGCAAACCTTTGCACTTTTTCTAGTTTCTTTACATGCTTGGGGTAGGTGTGGGTTCCAAACGTGTGTGTGTGTGTGTGTGTGTGTGTGTGTGTGTGTGTGTGTGTGTGTGTGTGCACTCACCTATTTGAGGTTGCAGTGGTCGAGTCCAAGCTCCTGGCCCCGCCTCTTCACTGGTCGCCACTAGGTCACTCTCCCTGAACCATGAGTTTATCGTACCTTGCTTAAAGCTATGTATGGATTTCCCGCCTCCCCTACATCGCTTCCCATACTATTCCCCTTCTTGGACTACTCTGTGGCTGAAGAAATAAATTTCTAACATTCCTGTGATTCATCTGTTCTTCAGTTTTCCAACTGTGTCCCCTTGTTGCTGTGTCCAAATCCTGAAAAGTGTCTTGTCCACCTTGTCGATTTCTCTCGTATTTTGTAAGTCTTATCATGTGCCACCTATTTCCTGTCATCCAGTGTCGTCAGGTTGATTCCCTAACTCTTTTCGTGGACTACCTCTTAGCTCTGTGGACTAGTCTCGTGGCAAACCTTTGCACTTTCTCTACTTTCTTACATTGCTTTGCTAGGTGTGGGGTTCCAAACTGGTGCCAGCATACTCAATATGGGCCTAACGTACACGGTGTACAGGTTCCCTGAACGGACTCCTTATTAAGATGTCGGGAATGTGTTCTGAGGTTTTGCCAGGCGCCCATATGCTGCAGCAGTTATGTGGTTGTTGTGCGCGATTCAGGAGATGTGCCTGGTGTTATACTCACCCAAGATCTTTTCCTTGAGAGGTTTGTGTCTCTTGGCCCCCTAGACTGTATCCGTCTGCGGTCTTCTTTGCCCTCGGGTTTGCAACTACGGTTTTTGCCTCTTGCAACCTTTGGGTGAACCATTGGGACTCCATCCTGGCTTTTTCATTATTTCTGTTTCATCTTGGGTACAAACCTCTCTCAGCCTTCGTGCACTTTATTGCTAAATATTTCCATCATCTCATTAACGGGCTTCCGACGTTTCTCTGTCCCACTGAACCTCGTTCAGGCAGTTCTCATTCCTGTTAGTCCCCTTTCCTGTAGTTTGGTTTCATTTGTCCTGGTCCTTCTGCTTCCCTCCACTTGTAGTTCTACTGTGTATTCGAAGCTCAAACCACATGGATCAGCTGGCCCAAGGGGTCTTTCATAGTGTGACTGTCCTAAAATCTCCACTGCTAAAGGTGAATACTAAGTCCAGTCTTGTGTTCATCTTCTCCTCTCTCTCTTGTAGTGTTCCTTATGTGTTGGTACATGAAGTTTTCCAGTACCACCTCATCATCTAGCCTCCATGTCTCTTGGCCCCCATGTGGCTCCAAGTTCCTCCCCAGTCGATCTCCTTGTGGTTAACTCGCCATGATCAGGAGCTTTGCATGGCTTCTGAGTTTATGGCTCACTGCAGCCAGTGTGTCAACCATCGGTCTATTGCTTCGTCATACTCCTTGCCGGGCCTCTTGTGTTTCTGTGGTGTGGTTATAATCACTGCATTACCACCTTGGGAACCTCAGGGTGAAGCGTTCCCGCTATGTAATCACTTTCTTCTCCACTGCTCCTCTCTCCAGCTAGTCCAAAATTCCATCGGGGTGTTTGATCAGCAGTGCCACTCCTCCACCCCCTGTTCCTTGTGCCTTTCCTCAGGGTCTGGTATCCCGTTGGAAAGATGGATCTTTATCATGTTGTCAAGAACATATGCCACAGATAGTTTCTTATTTTGAAATGTTTCGCTACACAGTAGCTTCCTTCAGTCGAGTACAGAAAAGTTGATAGAAGCAGAAGAGACTTGAAGACGATGTAATCAGTCCATCACCCTTAAGATTTGAGGTGGTCTGTCCCTCAGTCTGGAGAAGAGCATTGTTCGAAGTCTGAAACAATATGAATTGAATAGTGTTTCAGACTTCGGAACAATGCTCTTCTCCAGACTGAGGGAATGACCACCTCAAATCTTTAAGGGTGAATGGACTGATTACATCGTCTTCAAGTCTCTTCTGCTTCTATCAACTTTTCTGTACTCGACTGAGAAGCTACTGTGTAGGCGAAACGTTTCAAAATAAAGAAACCTAACTGTTGCATATGTGTCTTACCTAACAACCTGTCGGTATTTTATACCATTTTAATGTTCCATCTGTTATCATACCTGTAAACTTGGTTTCTGTGAGCGCTATGATGTCCGGTGATGTCTCTTTGACTCTTTTGTGCCACTCCTCCCACTTGTTTGTTATTCCAACGGCGTTTGTGTAACATACCTTCAGTTTCCTTTCCAATACTGTGGTTTGGGTGGCCTGTGGGGGTAGGAGACCTGGTAGCATACTGTGGGATTCTATGGTTGGGAGTTGGGTGGAAGCTGTGGGTATGGATTGTAGTGTGTGTTGGGATGGTGTGATAGGTTGTGGGGTTCTGATGATAGTTGTGTCTGTGCTTGCCCTTGTTCTTGTTTAGCTCTGACTGGACCTCTGTGGTTCCCTCATTGTTTCCTTTCCTAGCTCCTTTCGCTTTTTTGTCCTCTCCCTCAACTGTTGGTCTCTCTGTGTCGGTCTCTGTCTAGGGAACACCTTCTTGTACTTTCCGAGAATTTCAACCGTGTTTCTCTTGGAGGATCTGCTCCCACTGTTTCTGTCCTGAGAATTCCGCGTGAGCGGTCAGTTTCTCCCATTCAAGTACCCCTATTCTTGAAAATTACAATCTCGTCCATGTTTCTCCCCCTATTTCTGTGTGATTTTCCCATCTCCTTTCTTTCTTCCTGCAGTCTTTTTCAGTGTTGTCCTTTCTCTCTCTCCGAAGCCCATGGATAAAACACTTATTTTGCCCTTGCCTCCTCCCTTTGCCTCTCCTATGTGACTTTCTGGTTCCTGTCTGTATATGGTATTTTCTCCTTTGATTTTTCCGTGGCTCTTGGTAGCATGGTTGTTGCCTCAGCATTTCGACTTATCTCCTCTCTATCGCACCAGTGCTCTTCCCTTTTACTCCCTGATCTTCTTTGGCAGGTGATAATGACCTTAGCATAATTCATATCTCCTCCTTCGGTTCATCCTCTAGCTTTCATATGCTGTGTCTTCTCTGGTCACTGCCCTGAGACTTGCTTCAGCTGTTTACCTCAAATGCAGGTTCGACTTGTGCCTCCAATTTCTTCGTCTCCTTCTCCACCTCTTTTCCCATTTTGCAGAGAAGCTCTTTCTCCATTTTTTCAGAAAGCTTGGTATTTTCCCTCCTATTCTTACTCCATCTCATTTTCCACTGTTCCTCCATCCATTCCTCCTACCAGTACCATTGTTCATTGATCCCTGATTCCTGCGAGTCCCAACACATTTTTTTTGCTTTCCTCCTTATTCCCCCCTTTTTTCGTGGAAAGAGAGAGATAGATAGGATAGAGAGAGAGAGAGAGAGGAGGAGAGAGAGAGAGAAGAGAGAGAGAGAGAGAGAGAGAAGAGAGAGAGAGAGAGAGAGACAGAGACAGAGAGTGAGAGAGAGGATGAGAGAGAGGAGTGAGGAGAGAGGGAAGGTAGAAGGAGAGGAGAGGGGGAGAGTGAGAAGGGAAAGGGGGAGAGAGTGAGAGAGAGGGGAGAAAGAACAGAGAAGGGACTGAGGGTAGGAAAGTGAGAGAGGGAGAGAAGGGAAAAAAAAAAAAACGGGGGAAGAGAGAGGAGAGAGCGAGTGAGAGAGGGGAAAAATAAGAGAGAGAGAGAGGGGGAGAGTGGAAAAAAAGGAAAAAAAAAAGAGGGGGGAGAAAGAGTGAGAGAGAAGAGGGGGAGAGGGAGAGAGGGAAAGAAAGAATGGAGGAGAAGGGGGAGAGGAGAGAAGGGAAAAGAGAGAGAGAGAGAGAGAGAGAGAGAGAGAGAGAGGGAGAGAGAGAGAGAGGAGAGAGAGAGAGAGAGGAGGAAAAATGAGAAGAGAGAGAGGGGGAGAGAGAGAGAGAGAGGAGAGAGAGGAGAGAGAGAGAGAAGAGGAAGGGAGAAAAAGAGAAAAGGGAAGAGAGAGAGGAAGGAGGGGGAAGAAAAGAGGAAGGAGAGGAAGGGGAGAGAGAGAGAGAGAGAGGAGAGGAGGAGAGAGAGAGAGAGAGAGAGAGAAGAGAGAGAGAGAGAGGAGAGAGAGAGAGAGAGGGAGAGAGAGGGGAAGAGATATGTTTTTAAAAATTTTTTTGGGATGCGGGGACTCCAGAAAATTTTGCAAAATTGCTGGCTAACCTCATGGATGAGAAGAGAAGGCAAGGGAAGGAGGAGGTGTTGCGGGTGCTTCTCTAAAAGTGTTCATGCCCGCACATTGATTTTTGCCACCCCTACACTCTTGAAATGGTTCTTCAAGCTCTGTAAAACACTAGTCCCCTCTGTCTGCAGGGTTCAATGTCGACCTCAGGGCAACATGTAGCCCCATCAATTCCTAAGGAAAATATTGACTCCCTTCTGCACAAAAAAAACTGTCAAAAACATAATTTTTTGGACTTCAACCAGCACCCTTTTAAGAGGGGCTTTGTGACCTTCTTGCAGTGTTTGCATGAGAAACTTGTTATTTCCCTATCATATCTCTGGCTCCCCCCTTGACCCAGTAGTGAGTGATCTGGCAGAAGCATAGTCACTTGTCAACCCCTCGGCTACGTTGGATCGTCTGACCACAAGGCTGTTTTTACGACACTTAAGATCCCAACAGAAGGAGGTGAGGAGTCCACGCGCACAACCTGGCTATGGGAAAGAGGTAATTGGCCAGCCCTTTGCTCTGAGCTCGCGACCACCGATTGGAATGCTCTTCTCCAAGGGGATGTTGACAACCAAGTGAAAGTCTTCACTGGACACATCCTTAATCTACAACAAGAACACATTCCTCACCGGCAATATGTGACAAAGCCTACAGATCAGCCTTGGTTTGGCTTTCGTTGTAGAGAGGCTGCTACTGCTAAGTACAAAGCATAGCGAAGGTATAAGAGACATCCTACCACCTATAACAGGAACTTGCACACGCAAGCCTGTAGGCATATGGGTGATGTTCAAAAGTGGGCCATTGCTAAATGGGAGGTGGACACTAAAAGAAAGCTAGCATCAGGTAGGGTAGGCTCCAAAACCTGGTGGTCCCTGGTCAAGGACAGACAAGGTTATCTGCCTGATGAACTTATTCCACCTCTAAATCGACAGGATGGGACCTTCTCTACTAGTAGTCAAGAGAAGGCGGACCTGATCCAGTTCCTGATCCAGCAAGGAACCCTCCTTGGCTAGCTGCAAGAACTGTGTCAAAACTGTCAGTGGTGACAATAAGGCAGGAGGAGGTGCACTTCCTTCTTAAATTGCTTGACCAAGAAAAGGCTGTGGGCCCAGACAAGTTGAGCCCAAGATTGTTGAGAAGATGTGCAGACCAGCTAGCAGCACCTCTAACTCGCATCTTTCAGCACTGCCTAGTACAGTGTAAATGGCCCTCTCTATGGAAAGAGGCAAATGTAGTCCCTGTTCACAAAAAGAAGAGCAGAGCAGAAATCAGCAACTACAGACCAGTGTCACTCCTGTCTATCACTGGTAAGATCCTTGAGACAATAATCTCAAGACAAATGACAGAGTTTTTTGACTACCACTCACTACTTTGTGATCGTCAATATGGCTTCAGGAAAGGTTACTCTGCTGCTGATCTGTTATTAAACCTCTCCACTAAGTGGCACCAGTCAATGGATGAATCCAAAGTCAGCTGTGTGGTAGCACTGGACATTGCTGGCGCTTTCGACCGGGTGTGGCACCAGGGCCTCTTAGCAAAACTTCAAGCACTGGAATTGCAGGTCTACGCTATGTCTCCTCAGTGATTACCTTCATGGTAGATCTCTAAGTGTAGTTCTCAATGGAACAGAATCAGCAAGACATCCTATTGGGACAAGTGCTCCACAAGGAAGCGTGCTGGGTCCATTGTTATGAAATGTCTACTTTAACGACCTTCTTCATCTCATCCCAGAATCAAATGCATATGCAGACGACTCTACACTGACATTCACTTATCCAAGAGAAGAAATGCCAGCTGCTCTAAGCTACATCAATCACCAGCTGAGAGCTATATCAGCTTGGGGAAATAGATGGCAGATAACATTTGCACCTTAGAAAACGCAAATGATGATCGTCTCTAGGCACCATGATGGTAATGCTGGTGCAGTAGTAAGGATGAATGGGAGGGTGTTGGCACCTGGAGAAGAAGTTGATATCCTTGGGTGAAATTTGACTCCAAAAATAACCATGAAGAACCATGTTTAAATCTTGCAAACAAGCAGCCAGGAAGCTTACAGCACTTCGCCGTATCTCGCATCTGCTTGACAGTAGGGGTTGCAAGATCCTGTACGAGGCACACGTACGCTCACACCTTGAGTATGCTCCACTTTCTTGGTTTGCCTGCACCCCCCCCTCTCATCTGCGACTGCTTGAACAGAGTAGAGAACAGAGCAAGACGTCTCATCTCTCGCCGGGACCCATCCTGGATAATCTGTCATTTCAGCAGAGCCTTCAACATGGGAGGGTTTGTGGGTGGCTTACTGTTATGTACAAGGCCAATTTTGGGTCAAAATACCACACTTGGACCCAAACTTCGAGGACAGCATGAAACAAGCTTTTGCCACAAAAAGGGGCAGAAAGCACACTTCACTCTGCTGTACCCTTCTCCAGAACATCACTCCATCTGAGATCATACAATACCCAGGATGACTCGAGTATGGAACACATTCGTACAGCATAATGATGTCAACGAGATAAAGTCATTTGATCAAATGAAAATGCTGGCCCACAGATGGCTCCAACTTCATCCTGTTCCCTACTTTATGTCTCATAACAATAAAAATGCTTTGAAATGAGCGGATGTAGGTAACAGCTCTTAGCTTGCCAATAAATTTTGGGAATCCTTAACCTAAATAGCTTGTCAATAAAGCTAGGGATCCTTAACCTTGTCAAACCCTGTGTAAAAAAAGAGGAAGAGAGAGAGGAAGGGAGAGAAAGAGGAAGAGAGAGAGGAAGAGAGGGAAAGGGGAAAGAGAGAGAAAGAGGAAGAGAGAGAGAGAGAGAGAGAGAGAGGGGAGAAAAGGAGAGAGAGAGAGAGAGAGAGAGAGAGAGAGAGAGAGAGAGGAGAGAGAGAGAGAGAGAGGAAGAAGAGAAAGAGAAAAGGAAGAGGGGGAAAAAGACAAAGAGACGGGAGAGAAGGGGGGGTTAGGGGGTCATTTCCCACATGAAGGTGTGAAATCCTGTATATGTGTGTGTGTGTGGGGTGTGTGTGTGGTGTGTGTGGTGTGTTTTATGTGTGTATGTGTTTTATGTGTGTGTGTGTGTGTATGTGTGCATGCTACAGCTATTCAAGTGCCTAAAAAGCAGATCCTGTACTCACCTATTTTTGTGTGTATGCATGTGTTTATGTAAGCAGTCCTTATTTCACTCGTATGTACTACATATGTTTTGCATATGTACCCATTCTCTTGGTTCCCACTGTACTGTCTTGTGTGCCTAAAATTACGTTCAATTCTGTATGCTAGGCTTCGCTAGGCTACCTCTCATACTAGGCTACCTATCATTAACTGCTTAACTCTCCTACACCTCAATAAATTCTATTAAATGCCAGTAAATGCTGCTTATTCTAATTCTGATAGCTCAAGGAGGGTGACCCCCAATTTTCAGCTAGAGACTGGTGCTGTTGGCCCCATGCAACTCAAACTCGGTGAATATTACGTGCGGCTGGCAGTGGAGTAACAATGCCATCCATCCTGGGTCCCAGTAGTTGAAGATGCTTGATGCTTCTCGGTAATTTTTCCACTAACTTCCTGTAGGCACTGTAGTCTCTAGCTCATCTAATTTTTTCACTCACTGTATTTACTGATATATCTATATATATATATCTTTTATCTCCCTGGTCTTGAGTCGCACTTATTCTTCAAATACCCCACTGCATTATTATGGCAACACTATTTAGGCCTGACACAACCGTTCACCTTCCTTCCCCCGGCCCCCACTTAGCACTTGCACTATTTACTATGTTTTCTTTTCTGTGATCACTTATATTTCATTTTTTCGGGGCTTAAGTGATTATATGCACTCTTATGCGTGCACACGCCTATATCCCACACTCTATTCTTTATGGTACAGTCAGAAATTACTGCCAAAACACGAGCTCAAACTGCATGACTCCTCCACGAGTGTGTGTGTGTTAGTTACCATTTTGTCCTAGGCACATGTCGATTAGACACTTGGCCTGTTGTATATGTGTGTGTGTGTGTGTGTGGGGTGTGTGTGTGTGTGTGTGTGTGTGTGTGTGTGTGTGTGTGTGTGTGTGGTGTGTGTGTGTGTGTGTGTGTATGTGTGTGTGTGGGTGGGTGTGTACTCACCTCACCTAGTTGTGGTTGCGGGGGTCGAGCCACAGCTCCTAGCCCCGCCTCTTCAACTGGCCGCTACCTGGTTACTCTTCCCTCTCTGTGAGCTTTATCATACGTCTTCTTAAAGCTATGTATGGATCCTGCCTCCACTACATCAATGCCCAGGCTATTCCACTTCCTGACAACTTTGTGACTGAAGAAATATTTCCTAACATCCTTGTTGTTCATTCGAGTCTTGAGCTTTCAACTGTGATCCGTTGTTGCTGTGTCCCATCTCTGGAACATCCTGTCTCTGTCCACCTTGTCTATACCTCTCAGTATTTTATATGTCATTATCATATCCCCCCTAAATCTCCTGTCTTCCAGTGTCGTCAGGTCGACTACCCTTAACCTCTCCTCATAGGACATACCTCTTAGCTCCGGGACTAGTCTTGTTGCAAACCTTTGCACTTTCTCTAGCTTCCTTACATGCTTGGCTACGTGAGGGATCCAAACTGGAGCTGCATATTCCAATATGGGCCTAACGTACACGGTGTACAGGGTCCTGAATGACTCCTTATTTAGATGTCAGAATGCTGTTCTTAGATTTGCCAGGCACACATATGCTGCAGCAGTTATTTGGTTGATATGCGTCTCAAGGGATGTTCCTGGTGTTATACTCACACCAAGATCTTTTCCCTTGAATGAAGTTTGTGTGCTATGGCCCCCTAGACTGTACTCCGTCTGTGGTCTTCTTTGTCCTTCCACAATCTTCAAGACTTTGCACTTGGAAGGGTTGAACTCCAGGAGCCAGTTTCTGGACCAGGCTTGCAGTCTGTCCAGATCCCTCTGTAGTTGTGCCTGGTCTTCGTCCGATTGAATTCTTCTCATCAACTTCACATCATCTGCAAACAGGGACACCTCAGAGTCTATTCCTTCCCTCATGTCGTTCACAAATACCTGTGGCACCCCGCTCGTTACCGGCGCCTACTCTGACACCTTGCCACGTACCATGACTCGCTGTTATCTTCCTGACAGGTATTCCCTGATTCACTGTAGTGTCTTCCCTCATATTCCTGCCTGGTCCTCCAACTTCCGCACTAATCTCTTGTGTGGAACTGTGTCAAACGCCTTCTTACACTCCAAGAAAATGCAATTTACCCACCCCTCTCTCTCTCTTCTTACTGCCGTCACCCCTGTCATAGAACTCCAGTAGGTTTGTGACGCAGGATTTTGCGTCCCTGAAACCGTGCTGGCTGTCGTTCATAAGCTCATTCCTTTCTAGGTGTTCCACCACTCTTCACCTGACAATTTTCTCCATGACCCTGCATACTATACACGTCAGTGACACTGGTCTGTAGTTTAATGCTTCTTGTCTGTCTCCTTTTTTAAAAATTGGGACTACATTTGCTGTCTTCCATACTTCTGGCAGTCGTCCTGTTTCGATAGATGTGTTGAAGACAGTAGTTAGTGGTACACAAAGCACCTCTGCTCCCTCTCTCAGGACCCATGGAGAGATGTTATCTGGCCCTATCACCTTTGAGGTATCTAGCTCGCTTAACAGCCTCTTCACCTCTTCCTCGGTTGTATGTATTGTGTCCAACACTTGATGGTGTACCCTACCTCTCTGCCTTCCTGGAAGCCCTTCTGTCTCCTCTGTGAACACTTCTTTGAATCTCCTGTTGAGCTCCTCACATACTTCACGGTCGTTTTTTGCGACCTCCCTTCCTTCCTTTCTCAGCCTGATTACCTGGTCCTTGACTGTTGTTTTCCTCCTGAAGTGGTTGTACAACAGTTCTGGGTCAGATTTGGCTTTCGCTGCTATGTCATTCTCATATTGCATTTGGGCCTTCCGTCTTACCTGTGCATATTCATTTCTGGGTATACGACTGGTCTCCTAATTCTCCTGGGTCCTTTGCCTTCTATACTTCTTCCATTCCCTAGCACACTTAGTTTTGGCCTCCCTGCACCTTTGGGAGAACTATACTTAACCTGTAAATAGCTTGTCAATAAAGCAAGGGATCCTTAACCTAACCTTGTCAAACCCTGTGTACAAAAAAAAAGAGAGAGAGAGAGGTAGTGTCAGTAGGTGAGTGGGGGTACAGAGTGGGTGGAGGTGGGGGTCTCCTGTGCTCCTGAGTAGGGGTTAGGGAAAAACCTTGAGGGTGAGGTGGAGACTGTTATTGGAGACACTGTTTTATGCTGGTGTGCCCAGAACTAATCTGCTCCTCACTCTTGTATATCTTAATATTCTAACAACGTACTAATAGTAATACTAATAATACTAACAATAACAATACTATACTAATAATGCTAATACTCAGCTTCTACAAGCCTGAACACTGTACTGTGTTTATAGTCATTAGTATACCCACGTATATCAATATACTAATATACTAATAGTACTACCCCTAAACAATAGTAATACCAAATAATACTAATATCAATCTGCTCCCCACCAATAACACTAATGTATGACAATCACTCTGGAGCAGGGTTTGTAACAGCCAGCTACCAGTGATCTTAGTGCCGGCTTTATTACTCAAACTTCCCCCTTAACCACAAACATAGGTCATTTGTATGTTATTCCTCAGAGGTGCCGTCCATCCCGATGAATGCTGTACAATGACTCTTCTGCTCCTTGCCCTTCCACCTGTCCTTCTCTTCAATTATTCTATTCTCATTGCCCGTTTGAGTCCTAATTTTCCACATTTATCACTTGTATATTGCTACTGTTGTTAAATAACACTTCACTTTTGGTAAGTAACACTTCTTATTTGTAATGACACACAGCGTGCTATGGCGGCACTACTTCCTGGAGGCCTACTCCTTCCACCTTCTCTGGTTTTATATATATTATATATATATATATTATATATAATATATTTTATATATATATATATATATATATATATTATATATATATTCGCTGCCTGCCACGGTGGAGTGCGGTTATGCTCGGAAACCCCTCTGTGTTTTCAGGCGGCTACCTCGTTCGTCACAACCTTTGAGAAGTGAGGACGTGCGCTCCCTCATTTCCCAAATATGGTGCTGCATAGCTACAGGCGCATCAACACTGTTTGCGTTGAGTTGACCCTTTGGGGCTGTCACTGGAGCCACGATGGACTTGTTACTACGGCGATTATCCGTGATCCCTACGGTATCGCAAATGAAGAGTATGTGGTGTAGCACTTAATGGGACGACACGGATTTCGTTAAAATGACGTCGCAAATGTTTATGAAGCGGTGGTGGATAAGTATAAGAGACCATTATAGCCGTCAATTCAGCTGTATCAGTAGTCTTCATGATGTATCACGACACTACACATGGGTTAAAATAAGGAATGTGCCTTTTGAGGCGAATGAATTTGTTATAAAAGATGAACTACGTAATTAGGGTACGGTTCAATATGGCCTCTGCAGGTGGGTGGGCCGCTGGACCTTATGCTGGAAGTTTTGGGGGAACATATTCAGTCAAAATGACCTTACGCCATCCCATACCGTCCTATATTATGTTGCAAGCATTTCGAACTCATGTATATGTAACATATGCGGGCCAACGTCGTACGTGTCGGCTGTGTGGGTCGTATGACCACATAGCGGCACAGTGTGGTAAGCGTCGTGGGAATCCCCAAAATATCGCAACAGCAACAACCGGAAGAGGTCGAGGAAGTTGAAGGCGAAAAACAGTCTTATGCTCACCCGTCTCGACAACGGACATCTTGGAGTGAAGAGGTAAAAAAAAGCGCAGGAGAATCTTTGGAGGATGCAAAACAGCGAGAAGAATCACCGTCACTGGACATAAATAAAGTATTTGAAGAGGACTCTGCCCCACTATGGGGGACGAGGATGTAGCGGCGTCTTTAGTGAAGGCACTGGATGTATTGTTAGACGAGTCGATCGTCAACCGTGTGGAGGATCCAGGTGCAAATTTGGGATCGGTTGAGCATCATGGTGAGGCGACGGATGAAAGCATTGAGTCTGGTGTGTCGCAAGGTATGATGGTGAATATAGCAGAAGTGGAGGTGCATCATGATAGTACTAAAGAAATCCCAATGCAGGTGGAGGATAGGACGCGAAAGCGAACTGCGACCCCATCAGACTCAGACGGTGGTCTGGTGGCTAAAGCTCCCGCTTCACACACGGAGGGCCCGGGTTCGATTCCCGACGGGTGAAAATTCCGACACGTTTCCTTACACCTGTTGTCCTGTTCACCTAGCAGCAAATAGGTACCTGGGTGTTAGTCGACTGGTGTGGGTCGCATCCTGGGGGACAAGATTAAGGACCCCAATGGAAATAAGTTAGACAGTCCTCGATGACGCACTGACTTTCTTGGGTTATCCTGGGTGGCTAACCCTCCGGGGTTAAAAATCCGAACAAAATCTTATCTTATCTTATCTTATCTCCTGCCCAAAGGCCAGGGAAAAAGTCTTGGGCGGATGTACAGAGGAAAGGGAACAGTGAATCCACGAAACGAGAGTTTATCAAGGTGATTCCCAAAAAAGGGGAGAGGGATAGAGGTGTAAAATGTATAAGTGAAAAGTCTATACCTAGAACCAAAGGAAAATCCCATTAATTGACTTTAAGGTTTTGACAATAAATATTAACGGTTTGAGATCTGAGCGGAAGCGAAAGTGGTTTAATGAATTTTTGGTGCGTCTAGATGTGGATGTGGTATTTATCCAAGAACCAATTGCAGAATTGGATATGAGTTAGAAATAGATGGTACGATGTGTATATGGATATGCGACGAGGTTAAAAAGGAGGCGTGCCATTCTGGTAAAGGAAAATAGCCGTTTGTAGTACGCCATAGTGAAAGGGGGGGGGGGGGAGAGTGATTGGGTGGATGGTTTATGGGGTAGATACACATAAGTTTTGTATGTGTATATGGGCCGGGCCGAGGGAGATGACGACTTAAACTCGTTTTGTACAAGATGTATTAGTATATTATTACGTAGTTTACCAAATGTAGCAATAATAGGGGGCGACTGGAATTGTGTAATACGACAAAAAAGACGTGGAGCCTCGAGGAGCGGGTTGTTGCTTGGGGTTCCTGGGAGATTTATTGACGAGTGTGGTTTAATGGATGTGTGTGGGGGGGGTGGCAATGTGGAGCATATTTCATTAGACGAGATTATGCGGCGAGATTGGATAGAATGTACGTGTCTAGTGCGGTTACAGTGCGGAGAGTGAGTGTGATAAATGTGGTTTTTTCGGATCTTTAGAGGAGTTGTAATGGATTTAGTTTTTGAGGTGTGCCTAGAAGGGGTCCGTCATTTTGGAAATTAAATGTAAAGTTATTGAAGAGAGGGGAAAAGTCGTTTGTCTTTTGGGCATATGTGGGAACGCCTTGTGGTTGAAGACCTGGAGATGTGGCTTTGGTTAATTGGTGGGAAAGGGATAACCAAAAAGCGAATTAAGGAATATTATATTAGTCAGGGAGTGAGATATAATCAGTTACAGTATGGTTTCCCAACGATATTTAGAGGGGCAGTTGCGCGACTGCTATGTAAAAAGAAAATGCTAATTATCCTGTTACAGAAATTGAACGAATTAAGGAGCAACTACGAAATTTACAAACGAAAGGTTTGATGGGGAAAGGCTTAAGGGTGGAATCGAAGAGGTTTTGTGGGGAGATCGGCCGTCGGCGTGTGTGTTGAGGAATCAACACAGAGGGTCGCAAAGCAATGGAGTTAATGGGGTTGAATGTCCAGGTAGGTATGCAGGGGTATAGAGTGAATAAGGTGTTGAGGGACGACGGAGGGTTGAGTGGGTTTATTGATGCTTGGGTTAAATGAAAACGCAAAAGTGTTGGAATAAGTGAAATTGCATTGCAGTCAATCGGTAGGTTTGTGCGTTGTGAGCTGGAGGAGCATGATCGTTTGATGTTGGGAGGGCCGATAACGGAGTGTGAGACTTGGGAGGCTTTATCTGGGGCGCAATTGGGTAAGGCGCCAGGAATAGATGGGTTCCCCAGCGACTTTTATCTTAAAAATTTGGGAACGTTTTAAAGGGGTTTTTGGTACGTTTATTCAATATCATGAAGCGGGATGGGGTTTTAGGGGAACAACAAAGGTTGGCTGTGGTCGTCCTAGTTCCAAAAGGGCCCGACCCATTAACGGTTAAAGATTATCGTGCAATTCGTTATTATGTGGGGACTATAAAATTTTTGGAAGGATCTTGGCCAACAGAATAAAAAAAGTCCTGGGCAAAGTGATTGAAAGGGACAATATTGGGTCCCGGGCAGGTCAAATGTATGAAGGTCACGGTTATGATTAGAAGTTTTATTGAAGAAAGAGTAAGATTGGGAGGGGGGGGGGTATTGGTATAGATTGGGAGGCGGCATATGATAGTGTGGAACGGGAGACGTTATGGAAGATAATGAGATGGCAGGGGTTTGGGGCGGAAATTATATCATGGGCCAAATTAATGTATCAGGAAGCATCTTTGCGTGTGCAGGTGAATGGGAGGTTGGGAGATCGGATTCAGTGGGAAGGGTTTTGCGTCAAGGTTGTCCCCTTTCACAAATTTTTTTTGCTTTTTTTCCAAGACCCCTTTTATAGAGGGATAAGGGTTTTATTGGAAGCAAATAGGATGGGTAATGTAAGGGGTGGGGAAGCGGGCATTGTTGGATATGTCGACGACACGACGATTTTGGTGAGAGAAACATGGATTTGATTCGGGTAGAAAGTTAGTGAAAGTTTTTGAAAAGGCTACTGACATGACGATCAAATGGGGAAAACAAAGTATATGAATCTTGGAAAAGGGTGCGTGAGGAAGGAATGGTAGCTGAAAGGTGGGAAAGGGTGGACCAAATAAAGATATGTGGGATCGTTTATGTAAATGATATCAAGTCAGCACAACAAATAAATTCCGTGCGTATCGTTGATAGTGTTCTGAAGCGTCTTAGTGGGTTAAGAGCTGCTAATTTAAGTTTGCAACAAAGGGTGATAACAACGAATATGCTATTATATAGTAAACTATGGCATGTTACAGTAATATTTCCGATACTTCGTTGTGAGTTGAAAAGGTTACAAAAAAGTGTTTTTAGATTCATTTGGGGAACAGGGAGCGGTTGTCACACTCCCGGTTGGCCGTGGAGGGCTGGGTCTTGTAGATGTCGAAAAGAGGATAATAAGTATGTATTTAAAACATGTTATAAGCGGGAGGGAGGGGTGAAAAAAGACGGTCTTCATAGGATACATCAGGATATGCGACGGTGGTGGGGGGGTCGGGAGTTCATGATGGGTGAGGCAATGTTACGGGTCTTCATAAACGTGAGGGATCCTTCACATATTAAATTGAGAAATCTTGATAGGGCAGATGGTAAGGCTCTGGTAGCGGCGGTAGAAGGAGTTTATCCGATGTATGATTGGCGTAATATTTGGGGGCGTTTAAACAAATTGCGTTTAAAACCTAAGGTCAGAGAAGTTATGTATAGATTTTTACATGGAATCTTGCCGTCGGGAATGGTTTTATTCTATAAGAGAATACAAAGAGGATGGGGAATGCAAGGATTGTGGAGGATTAGTGACTATTTATCATACGGTATATTTTTGCGATTGTATTGAACTTATAAGGGTTTGGATGGTTAAGGTTTTAAGGTTAGTGGGGGAAGGGGGTTTGCAGGTTTTGAGGGTTTTAAGTTTAGATATAACTGGGGTGAATAAAAGGGTTGAGAATGCGATTGGGTATATGATTACGGATTATATATACATGATGTGGGCTATGAGGGAGGCGAACGTGCGTGCAAGAATTAATGCATTGGCAGCAACGTTTTATAGGACACAGTGTAGAAATAAAGGGGTGTATGGAGGGAGATGGGAGAGAGATTTAGTGAGGGTTATCGAAATTTTACATTAAGGGATTTATGGGATTTGCAAAATGGGTAAGGGGATACGACGGGCTATTTTCCTAGACTTGGGTGTGAGCTGGAGAGTGTTTATATGGATGTATAAAATTTAGTTTTGATATTAGAGGCAATAGGGTTATTACCCCGAGGGTTTCAGCAATACACAGTTATCATTTAGAAAGGTGTAGCACTACGATTTCATATTTTTTTCATGTATAAATCATTTCAAGGACTTTATGATGAAAATTTTTCAATGAGACTCAAATATGTTATAGGAGTCTTTACTGTTTTTGATTCAATTGTAAGTGGTAAAAAGTGTTTCCTAGCATAAGCAATTGGTTTTTATTTTATGTTATATTTTATGCTGTGTTACAGTGTGCTTTTCAGTAATATTATATTACATGTAACTAGTTTGCATTATTTTCTTTGTTTTGCTGAGATGTAAAATATCACTTCGTAGTTTTGTTTTGTTATATTGGATGTTTTTATAGTGACTTTTAGTATTATCCCGTTTCCTTCTTTGAATACTAAATACCTATGTATGTTAAGATCTCGTGATAATCGCCAAAATTAATGCTTTGAGTATCGTGGTGCTCTGTTAAGCACCTGAGATCTTAGAATTAGTCTTGCATACGTGTGAGTTGACAGGCAGAAACCCCCTAGTATGTGCCTGATGTAGTCTCATGTAGTGTAACGTGTGTGCTTGTGTATGTGTGTCATTGTGCGTGTTTTTTTTTTTATCTCTGTTTTATTGTACAATCTTCATAATTTCCAGTGTTTGATGTTTGGTAATATGTAACCTTGTTAGAGATGTTCTTTAACAAATAAAACAATATCACTGTAATGTATAGTGTTGTGTGTGAGAAATATATTACCACTGTAATATACGGGTGTTTGTGTGTGAGAGTGTATTAAACCCCTGTAATATACGGTTTTGCTGTGTGTGAGAGTGTATTATCACTGTAATTTTACGGGTTTGTTTTGGTGAGAGTGTATTATCACTGTAATATACGGTGTGTTGTGTGTGAGGTGTATTATCACTGTAATATACGGTGTGCTGTGTGTGAGAGTGTATTATCACTGTAATATACGGTGTGTTGTGTGTGAGAGTGTATTATCACTGTAATATACGGTGTGTGTTTGTGAGAGGGGGTATTATCACTGTAATATACGGTGTGTTGTGTGTGGGGAGTGTATTTCCCCTGTAATATACGGTGTGTTGTGTGTGAGAGTGTATTACCACTGTAATATACGGTGTGTTGTGTGTGAGAGTGTATTACCACTGTAATATACGGTGTGTTGTGTGTGAGAGTGTATTACCACTGTAATATACGGTGTGTTGTGTGTGAGTGTATTATTACCACTGTAATATACGGTGTGTTGTGTGTGAGAGTGTATTATCACTGTAATATACAGTGTGTTGTGTGTGAGAGTGTATTATCACTGTAATATACGGTGTGTTGTGTGTGAGTGTATTACCACTGTAATATACGGTGTGTTGTGTGTGAGAATGTATTACCACTGTAATATACAGTGTGTTGTGTGTGAGAGTGTATTATCACTGTAATATACGGTGTGTTGTGTGTGAGAGTGTATTATCACTGTAATATACGGTGTGTTGTGTGTGAGAGTGTATTATCACTGTAATATACGGTGTGTTGTGTGTGAGTTTTATTACCACTGTAATATACGGTGTGTTTGTGTGTGAGAATGTATTACCACTGTAATATACAGTGTGTTGTGTGTGAGAGTGTATTATCACTGTAATATACGGTTTTTTTGTGTGTGAGAGTGTATTATCACTGTAATATACGGTGTGTTGTGTGTGAGAGTGTATTATCACTGTAATATACAGTGTGTTGTGTGTGAGAATGTATTATCACTGTAATATACGGTGTGTTGTGTGTGAGTGTATTACCACTGTAATATACGGTGTGTTGTGTGTGAGAGTGTATTACCACTGCAATATACGGAGTGTTGTGTGTGAGAGTGTATATCCACTGTAATATACGGTGTGTTGTGTGTGAGAGTGTATATCCACTGTAATATACGGTGTGTTGTGTGTGAGAGTGTATATCCACTGTAATATACGGTTTGTGTTGTGTGTGAGAGTGTATTACCACTGTAATATACGGGTGTGTTGTGTGTTTAGAGTGTATACCACTGTAATATACGGTGTGTTTTTGTGGAGAGTGTATATCCACTGTAATATACGGTGTTGTTGTGTGTGAGTGTAACCCAATGTAACATACGGTTTTGGTGGTGTGTGAGAGTGTATTATCACTGTAATATACGGTGTGTTGTGTGTGAGAGTGTATTATTACTGTAATATACGGTGTTGTGGGGTGAGTGAGAGTGTATTATCACTGTAATATACGGTGTGTTGTGTGTGAGAATGTATTACCACTGTTAATATACGGTGTGTGGTGTGGAGTGTTTATCACTGTAATATTACGGTTTTGGTGTGTGGAGAGTGTATTATCACTGTAATATACGGTGTGTTGTGTGTGAGAGTGTATTACCACTGTAATATACGGTGTGTTGTGTGTGAGAGTGTATTATCACTGTAATATACGGTGTGTTGTGTGTGAGAGTGTATTATTACTGTAATATACGGTGTGTTGTGTGTGAGAGTGTATTATTACTGTAATATACGGTGTGTTGTGTGTGAGTGTATTACCACTGTAATATACGGTGTGTTGTGTGTGAGAGTGTATTATTACTGTAATATACGGTGTGTTGTGTGTGAGTGTATTATCACTGTAATATACGGTGTGTTGTGTTTAGAGTGTATTATCACTGTAATATACCGGTTTTTGTTGTGTGTGAGGTGTATTATTACTGTAATATACGGTGTGTTGTTTTGTGGAGTGTATTATTACTGTAAAAATACGGTGTGTTGTGTGTGAGTGTAATACCAAAGTAACATACGGTGTGGTGTGTGTGAGAGTGTATAACCACTGTACTGAATGGTGTCGTTATTAGATCTCGGGTTAAGTGCGATTCTAGTGCAGTAATCTTTTGTCGTGTATCTTTTTAATATTTTCTGTCATTTGTATCGCACTGTTTTAAATAAAAAAATAATATATGTATATATATATATATATATTATATATATATATATATAAAATATATATAATATATTATAATATTTATATATATATATATATATATACATATGTCCCTGCCGAATAGGCAGAACTTGCGATCTTGGCTTAAATAGCAACGCTCATCTTGCCATATAGGACAAGGCTAAATTTGTGAATGCAATAATTTCGCCAAAATATTCTGAACTAACGAAAAAAATATATTTCACTGTGTTTTTTTGTATTAAATTATTGTAAACAAATCTAAAATTATTTAGTTGGGGTAGGCTAAAATAAATTGTTTTTGTTTTAATAAGGTTAGGTAAGTTTTCTAAGATTCTTTTTGGGGCAAAATTAAAATTTTTTACATTAAATTAATGAAAAAAAAATATCTTTAAACGTATAAGAGAAAATTTTAGAAAGGTCTTAATTTTAATGAGTTCTTGCTAATTGACCATTTTACATATTCGGCACGACATATATATTTTATATATATATATGTATATATATATATATTATATTATATTATATTATATATATATTATATATATATATTATATATATATATATATATATATATATTAAAATATATATTATATATATATATATATATATATATATTTTAAAATGCAATAAAATCACAGTAAACAGGGGATTTCAAAATATGCAAAACAAACACTCTGAAAGAATAGAGAAATTCCAAGCGCTTTCGTGACTACTCACATTATCAAGGGAAATATGAAAGTGAAGCATCCAAGGAAGCTATATAAGGGGTCGGCCAGCACCTCGCTATCAAATCCACAAAAGGTTAAACACGTGAACGCGCGGCGAGCCCAAATTGGATAGGGCCTTGCAAAAAATCACCCCAAGCTATTTTATTGTCCAGTGTATTATTAAATTCTTCCCAAATTCTATTAATTATAAATGGATCTAATTTATATAAACCAAAGGAAATATCATATTATTGTCAAAACTGCTTTTTATGAAACAAGATTCAATTATATTCCCGTCGACCAGGACTTGCTTGATATACTTTCTCAACTTTTTGAAAAACAATTGGATGGTTAAAATCTCTTACATGAATAAATAGAGCATTGGAATCTTGTTTCCCGTTTAATTTCTATATTATGTTGTTTTAATCTTAGTTCGAGATTTTTACCAGTTTGACCGAATAAACTTTATCGCAAATTTTACAAGGAATCTTATAGACCATCCATCAGCATTTTGGGGGGAATTCTTTAAACAAAAGTTTTTTTACTGTATCA
>NC_069403.1:101559732-101586795 GCF_026875155.1 Cherax quadricarinatus | reverse complement strand
GAAATTTGATTGATTATCTGGGTAATTCCATGATATATTGAAAGCTAAGTGATTTGTAATCACTTTCCCCAAGCTCATCATTAACCTCAAGATTATTAATTAGGGAATCTTTGTTGGCAAGAATCAAGTCAAGCAGATTGTTTCTTCTAGTTGGTTCTGTCACAAACTGTTCTAAAAAGCAATCCTGAACCGTATCAAGAAAGTCACTAGACTCAAGATTTCCTGCCATATTGTTTCAATCAATTTGTCTAAAGTTAAAATCTCCCATTATCACAACATTTTCATATCCAGATGCCTTATGAATTTCGTCTCATAACAGCTTACTGCGCTCCCTATCAAGGTTTGAGGGCCTATAAATCACACCCAAAATTGATTTGTCACGTCCCTCGAGAAACTGTAGCCAAACAGATTCTGTGTTCGATGTTTCTAATCTTATATCATTTCTAAGACAGCAATTTAAATTTTCTCTGACATACATCGCCACTCCACCACCCTTCCTGTTGACCCTATAAGTGTGGAATAGTTTATAACCCTGTATGTTGCATTCAGAAGGCATTTCTCTGTCTTTCAGGTTGAACCAGGTCTCTGTTATACCAATAATATCTATATTACCTGCACTTGCAAGTAATCTTAGCTCATCTATCTTATTTCTTAGACTCCTACTATTTGTATAGTAAACCTTAAGGGAGCTAGTCACTCGTTGCCCTCTACTATCTCTCTTTGTTTGTTTATCAATTGATTTGCCATTACTAGCAACTTTATTTTGAATATTGTCTTTAAAACATATCCCTGAGGTATCCCGGTAATAACAGCTGTTTTTAACCCTAATGCTGCAGCCTGATTGTTTCCCACAAACACCCATACCTCTATAATTTATCAGTTTAAATTGGCTAATGCAACCACTCCATCCCCAGAGAGATGAACCCCATCCCTTGCATACATATCACGTTTGCCAAAGAATAGGTCCCAGTTATCAATGAATGGGATTGCAAGTTCCTTGCAGTACCTGTCTAGCCAGCAATTTATACCAATTGCCCTAGACATCTATTCATTGCCCACTCCCTTTCTAGGCAAGATGCTACATATGACTGGGATCCTTCCCTTAGACCTAACTACTTCTATGGCTGACCTGTACTTATCCAGCAGCTCCTCTCTCCTGCCCTTCCCAATGTCATTACCCCTAGCACTAAGACAGATGATGAGCTTGTTCCCATTACCTACCATAATATTATCCAACCTGCTGACTATGTCACCAACACCAGCTCCAGGAAGGCACACTCTCTGTCTGACCTTTCTGTCTCTCTTACAAAATGCACGGTCCATATATCTTACCTGAGAATCGCCTACTTTTAAAATATTCTTACCTTGATTAGCAGGGGAATCAGTGGTACCTTCAACCTCACTAACCACTGAAGTACACTCGTCTTGGAGAACAGAGAATCGATTTCCTACCTTCACATCTTCTCTATTAACTCTCCTCATCTTCCTTCTTCCTGAACGGTGAACCACTTGCCACTTAAAGTGGCTGCCACTATCACTGCTGGTGACCATTTCCTCCTTACCAGCTAAACCCTTCTCACACTCGCTCCCAAACTCATCTATGAGAAGCTTCAGTCTCCTATTATCCTTCCGAAGAAGTAGAATCTCCTTCTTCAACACTCGAACCTGAGATTCTAAAACACTACAACAAGCCATGATGCTTGGTAACAGCCCACGCTAACTTCCAAGAGCTTAGGCAGGTATGACCGCAGGTGACCACTGACCTCAGCGTACATAATTTAGTTATACGATGACCCGCAGCTGGAGCTTTTGGTCATCTTACCGAGGCCTTCCGCTGGCTCACTAGTCCACCCTTTAAAAAAATATGGTTTTGTTGACCGAGGTAGCGTGACACGAAAGGAAGATACACTTTTACTATCACTCCATCACCATCTTGCCAGAGGCGAGACAACATTACAGCTTAGATGTCTCTCCAGACTCCAATATCTCCACCCTTCTGAAAGAGGGGTCGGGATACTACGCGGCTATCCTACCTCAAGAACTAGGACTAAGCTCTGCTAACCGGGTTTCTTGAATCATTTCATAAATGTTACCTGACTTACATTCCAATAACATATCAAGTTTTAAACACCGCTTTCCTTCACTCACTCACATGTAACATGCTCACACACACGTTGGATGTTCAAGCCCCTCGTATACAACCCCAACTTTACTCCCTCCTACCAACCTTTCCGAGGACTACCCCTACCCCTCCCTCCCTCCCTGTCATTAAATTTTTTCTGCAACTTTTCTAAATGTCGAAACTACCTCAATTACCTCTCCGGATAATACTCTTATTAACCCCGTACTTTGTCATCTCCAAACTATGAATTTTCTGCATACTATTCACACCACACATTGCCCTCAGACACGACATTTCCACTGACTCCAATCTTCTCCTCGCTGCAAAGTTTTCAACCCATTGTTAACATCCATACACGAGTGTTAATACCACTGTTCTCTGATGCATTCTCCTTTTTACCTCCATGGATAACGTTCTTTATCTCCTCAGACGCCTCAGTGCACCACCCACCTTCTTCCCGTTGTCGGTTCTGTGATTTACCTCATATTTCATAGACCCGTCTACCCACAAGTCCACTCCTAACATCTTAACAGATTCACTTTCTCCATACTTCTTCCAGTTTCATATTCAGTCGTCCATTACTTAAATTTTGTGTTACTCTCATCATCTTGCTCTTTCCTATGTTCACTTTTAATATTCTTATTAAGAAGTCCAGGGGCTGGAGATCAATAATTTCAAGTGTATAGTAATATGTAAATTAATTGGGACAAGAGCAAGTTTTGTGAATGTCTCATGTCTTAGGAAGATGATGCTTGAAGCTTCTCGATAGGAGTATCTGCAAAGACGCTGGTATTAAATGTAATTGATAACTAGAGGAAGTAATTCAATCTGAAATTAACAGTGTAAAATAGTCTACTTGCATAAGCATTAAAGTGTCAGAAAAATAATTGGCAAAAGTTGCAGGAAAAGCAAATGCAATAAGGAGCATATATACACAATCTCTAACACATGGATTATTGCATACTAAACTTAATGCAGGCAGTATAGGCAAAATAATGCAATCAATTGCAGAGTTTGTAAAAAAAAATGAGAATACAATTCAAAACAATAACTGGTACCATGAGCAGAGACAAAATTAAAACTGGAATATTTACTTAACAAACTTGACTAAGAGAAAGTTTAAAAACGAAAGAACTTAATTACAACTTGACCTGGTGCAATACAAGCAAAGATAATTTGCATAAACTGTTAGCAAAATTACAGTTAATAGCAAAAAATTTGCGACAAAAGTAAGAAAATGATTTTCAAACCCAATCTCTCAGTACAGCTTCAATATAATAAATAAATGAACATAGCATAAAAATAAGCACGCGCAATTGCAGCAATATTGCACAGTAAAAAATGCACAAAAACAATGAAATATCCGAGAGAATATAAGGTAAAAACTACAGAATAGAAATTTTAGGCTTCATTCACAAAATATTGCGAGAGTTACTGATGCCAACAACTGAAAAATGAATTAATACCAGAGCACCAACTGTACTGTAATGAATATATGTGGAGAAATATTGCAGTAGGTCAATGACAGATGCACACAAGAGTGTACAGAGCCTTACAGGCTCACAAACTAGAAATTGCAAAGTTTACTGTGCGTGATAGTTATGCTTAATCAAGGTACAAACAATGAGAGAAATTGCCACAACAACAATGGTTCACACTGCTTTACTTAACTGAGTAATATAGTGCACAGGTATTGCGCACTGGGAAGAACGTTGTCCATTGTGGATTCTTGGTGGTACACGGTGGTACTACGGGGTAAGAAAACTGGCGCAGGACTTGTAGGCTGTCCCCTGGCCTATCTTGAGTATTGTTTTAGTTTCCACACTTGGGTAGATAGAACATAAGGGACTCGAGACAGTTGCAGGAAGCAGACACAGCAATAAATCTTCTATAAAAACTCTTAAGCTGAGAAACCTGCAGAATTAATACTACGCACTGTTTAGTCTTGTGCTTGGTAAAGACTGTTCTTGGGTCAGCTGAGCGATGTTCTAATCCTCGTGGTGTAACTAGAGAGGTATGGTGATACCAACAGTACGTAGATGAAGACATGTGCACGGTTCAAGGCATTAATTGAAGAAGCGTTTCGTCTCTTTTGGATTCTTCAGAAACGAGTACAATATTTATATATAGGTAGAAATGAGGTGGCAAGCCGTGAGACGGTAGAGGTAATAGTAGAGGTGCAGCTGAGGTGAGATAGGTAGAATGTGAGGACTTCTCAGCAGCAGAGTAACATTAAAATTCTCCCTGGTGCTGATGTGACGGAGGTGGCAGTGTTCAGGTTGGGTAGTAAGTGGGTTGATAAGATGTTGGAAATGCTAAAGTTACCAGATGTTTATGGGATAGTGATAGCTTCTGCTGCCATGGCGACCTGTCGAAGGCGTAAGTCATTTTCACGTATAATTAGTTTAGCTTCTCCATCGTTTGACAGTCATTTTTTTGATCGTCGCTTTGTACGCATTTTTATGTTAACGTATTCATACTGTCAGAGATCTCTCCGTTTCGCCCCTAGATATGACGTAGACTCCTACACTGGTGAGTTTATTTGTTTCTTACTAGATCTCTAAAAGTGGTCGAAGAATTTGTAACTAGTTAAATCTAACCGCCTTTCATTGTCAGGCGTAAGTTTGAAGCTATGTTGCTAACAGGCAGAGCAATATACTGGGTTTTCGTTTTACAGTTGTTAGCTAGTTAGTTGTGCCACCTGAGCGGCTAGTTATTTGTGCTCCCCATGCTTATCCTGTCAGCAAATGCGCGAGAAAATCAGGTTTACTGAGGTCACATTAATGGGTCTTTGTCAGACCCCAGTGGGGGTTATTACATCACTAGACAGAAATATTAGTCATTTCATTTTTTTACATTTTTACTTTATATAGTTGATGTACACGATGCAGTAAGAAATACAATCTCCCCCCCCAAAAAAATATCTAATTACAACTACAAATAACAATCATAACTGAGCGGAAATCTCTATAAAAGAATTCATTAATCTAGTAGATGCAGAATGTGGATACAATCTCAAGATTTCGGATGTCTTATTATTAACAATGAGGTGGTTTGCCATAACCTGTAAGGTTTGTATGAAGGTGTTTCTTATTTAGACGCTCTCTCCTCTCTTTTTGCTCCATTGTGCGTCCCTGTCTCCGTCAACACACTTTGTTTTTTATGTTATTTAGGTCTCCATATACCGTACTTGCAGAGATACTAATAGCCTAACAAGAAAGAACAAAAAGACAGTACGGTGACTGGAACAATATATAAATAACCCGCACATAGACGACGTTACTGTCCGAATTAGACCATATACAAAGTCAGTGTGACTTTGTTAAATTAGACACATGTGCAACTCTTGGGTATCTATTATTGAGGAAACGTTTCGTCACACAGTGGCTTCATCAGTCCATACAAAGGAGAAACTTGAAGAACAGGAGGAGAATGGGTACTGATTACCTCATTCATCTACAGTCCAGTCAAACACTGCAACTTCTTAGGATCTTAATACTTGGGAATTCTTCGCTTGCCCAACTCTTGGGCACTACCTACTTCCACATTGGACAAATGTGACACCACCTACGACTGCTGCACCTCTCCTGCCTACGGTTTATAAGCTACTTCTCCGCTCACATGGCGTATTCTATTTAAGATTGATGGACGGACCACATCGACTCAAGGTTGAGGGACTGATTACCTCATTCTCCTCCTGTTCTTCAAGTTTCTCCTTTGTATGGACTGATGAAGCCACTGTGTGGCGAAACGTTTCTTGCTTCATAAAAAGCAGTTTTGATAATAATATGAATATTTCCTTTGGTTTATATAAATTAGATCAATTTATAATTAATAAAATTTGGGAAGAATTTAATAATACATTGAACAAATAATAAATCTTAATTCTTGGGTAGAATATTTTGTTAGTGGGATGTCGTGAAGGACCTGTCTAGTTGCGCCAGCGGGCCTGCTGCAGTGTTCCTACTTTCTTATGAATCGGGTGTCGTCGCGCGTCAGGTGTTGCTTTGTTGTGGGATGTGATGGTGAGGTGTGGTCTAGACCCTCTATATGCCTCCCATTGATGTATTACTTTTATAGTTCCTTGATAATGTGAGAAGTCACGAAAGTGCTTGTAATTCACTATTCTTTCACAGTGATGTTTTGCATATATATATATATATATATATATATATATATATATATATATATATATATATTATATATATATATTATATATGCAAGGAATTCTTAAGAGCAGGCGAAATATACACAAACACTGATCTCTGGTCGATGGAGACTCGAACCTACGAACCTTGGAACAAGTTACGCAGTGCTTTACCATTCTCACCACACTGGACCAATACCTTGGCACCCAGCTTGCGCTAGACGTTCATCCAAGGCAGCCAGCTTTCAGGGAGAAGGCTTACAGCTTTTCATCTCATCCCTTGCAGGCATCAGCCCTACTAGAGATTTTAACACTGCAAGGAATTCGCAAGAGCAGGCGAAATATACACAAACACTGATCTCTGGCCGAAGGAGACTCGAACTTACGAACCTTGGAACAAGGTACGCAGTGCTTTACCATTCTCACCACACTGGACCAATACCTTGGCGTCCAGCTTGCGCTAGACGTTGATCCAAGACAGCCAGCTTTTGTGTATATTTCGCCTGTTCTTGCGAATTCCTTGCATTGTTAAAATCTCTAATAAGGCTGATGCATGCAGGGGATGAGATGAAAAGCTGTAAGCCTTCTCCCTGAAAGCTGGCTGCCTTGGATCAACGTCTAGCGCAAGCTGGGCGCCAAGGTATTGGTCCAGTGTGGTGAGAATGGTAAAGCACTGCGTACCTTGTTCCAAGGTTCATAAGTTCGAGTCTCCTTCGGTCAGAGATCAGTTTTATATATTAAAATATATATATAATATATATATATATAATTTTATATATATATATATGTCGTTGCCGAAAGGCAGAACTTGCGACCTTGGCTTAAATAGCAACGCTCATCTGCCATATAGGAAAAAGTGAAAATTTGTGTATGCAATAATTCACCAAAATCATTTGAACCTAACGAAAAAAAATATATTTCACTGTGTTTTTTTTTGTATTAAATTATTGTAAACAAATCTAAAATATATTTAGTTGGGTTAGGCTAAAATAAATTGCGCTTGTTATAATAAGGTTAGGTAAGTTTTTCTAAGATTCTTTTGGTGAAAAATTAAAAATTTTTCCATAACTTTAAATGAAAAAAAATATATCTTTAAAAGTATAAGAGAAAAATTTAGAAGGACTTAATTTTAAATAAGTTCTTGCTAATTGACCAGTTTTAAACATTATTCGGCACGACATATATATATATATACGTATATATATAAAATATAATATATATATATAAATATATTATATAATATATATTATATATATATTGTGTGTGTTGTGCGTGTTTTGTGTGTGTGGTGGGGTGTTGTGTGTGGGGTGTGTGTGTGTGTGTGTGTGTGTGTGTGTGTGTGTATCTTGGGGTTTGTATCCACATTTTCATCGACTATGTTCTGTGTCATCAACATGTAAAAAATAATTCAACGAAAACTATATCATTTAACAAAGCTGATTTTCTGCAATACGTATTTAACATAAAAGTTTAAGCGTGACCCCCAACAGACGCATCACTGTCGAGTTACTTTTTAAAGAGGTCGTTCCTGTGGCCATCATCATGGGCGAATGTGCTAGTGACTAAATGATGTGAAATACCGACACGACAGGGAAAGATACATTAATGTAGCATATTGCGATCCTTTTTTGACAACGTTTTGCCCTCAAAGCGGCCATTTTTGATTCACTAATTGACGTGTTTGTGAGTTGATAAAGCCCACTGTGTTGGAGAAACGTTTTCAAAATATGAATCGTATTATTCTGCATTTCTCTCTCTTTTTCAACGGTAGTTTCTAAACACATAAATATGCCGTTATCTTCTCAAGAAGATTTTTTCCTCAATTAGTGGACTACCAGTAGCTTTATGGTCAGAATCCTGGCAGCGCTGTTTGAAGTTAAATACAATGATCTTGTTTAATTGTGTCTAGATGTTTTCAAGAGAAATATTAAACCAACTTGCGCTAGTTACTCCCAACTTGCGCTAGTTAATGCCAACTTGCGCTAGTTACTCCCAACTTGCGCTAGTTACTCCCAACTTGCACGACAGGAAACTGAACATTGAGGTCTATCGTGAGATAGATTGGCAATAATAATTATATACGCTGTTTGCGCAAAGTCAGATAACTTATTTTCTTCTCAAATTAAATTATTTTAAGAAATTACTTTATTTCAGTATTTATGAGACGACTTAAATCATTTGAAGCATCAGCGTAGAAAGAAAAGTTATAAAATTGTTCAACAAAAGTAATGTAAATTTTGAAAACTAAAGCACGAAAGACTAGTTAAGTTTACCATGGGAACGGAGAGAGATTTTTGGTAGGTAATAAATATAATAATTGCAATAATTTCCATCAAAACACAAGAAATCTTTACCCTGAATTGTGATGAGGCAGATCATGCGAGTGTATTGTGTATCCTCTTTCCTACATTAACAAAGCACCGTGATGCGATACTGCTGAAATATATCGTATGGGGAACATTGTGAGGGGAATTTTACATTATCATGCGTCGCAGAGTGTGTGTAGTGAGGAGTGAGAGAGAGACAAAGACAGAGGTAAGCAGAAATATAAGGTTGAGGGACTAGGAGAAAATGAGCGCTGTGATAATAGGTTAAAAGATATGGCGGAGGTAAGAAGAGAGAAGTGTGAGGAACTTCGGAGTGAGAGGCTGATAAGGATGGAGGAAGTGAGAGGTTGACAGACATTGAAGGAGGAAGAGGTTGACAGACATGGGAGTGAGAGGTTGACAGACATGGAAGGAGTGAATGGTTGACAGACATGAAAGGAGTGAGGCTGACAGACATCTAAAGTGTGGGAAATTGACAGATGTGGAGGAAGTGAATAGACAGGCAGAGGTGAGAGAGGCTGACAGAAGTGGAGAGAGTGAGAGGCTGACAGATGTAGGCGTGAACAGTAAAAAGATGAGATACATTGTCCACAAACGGTGAAATGTTGAAGCCGATCAGAAAATCAATCTCCGGTAACTGATCTGATTCCAACGATTCAGACTTTTAATCATTTCAGTAACATTTTAAAATTGCACCTTATAGGTTAACATCCTTCTTATAGAGTACCTCATCAATAATAATTTGAAGTCGATCGGAAGAGGCATTCTTTAGTTATTAAATATAAATGAATCTCCCTATTTATTTATTTTTTTTTTATTATCACACTGGCCGATTCCCACCAAGGCAGGGTGGCCCTATTTATTCAATCAAAATTAGCATATTGGGTCTTATGCCAACCAGTAACAACACGAATCCTTCGTTCAGGAAACCACACCAGAGGTGAAGCCTTGAAGCCTGTCAGATGAATCATACTACAGTTATAGCACGGGTTTAATGATTCCATTTTGTAGCTATTTAACTAATTCGTCTGATTTACCGGCACACAAACAAAACTAAATTTGTACTATGCTGGACGTAAGATGCATCAGCCAATACATGTTTAAGCCATTTAAAAGAGGTAAAATGAAATTTATTTAAGGTGATTTAACGGTAATAAAAATGTCAGACGATTTTATTCATAAAATTGGCAAATCTTGATTGATAGCTTGAGACTCTACCACTGACAGTTCTGGAATTACCAAAACCATTCCAGGATGCTGGTTATAAGTTCTACAACTTTGGCTGTAG
This sequence comes from Cherax quadricarinatus, assembly GCF_026875155.1. Classification (NCBI taxonomy): domain Eukaryota; kingdom Metazoa; phylum Arthropoda; class Malacostraca; order Decapoda; family Parastacidae; genus Cherax; species Cherax quadricarinatus. The sequence continues at coordinate 101,576,911 of NC_069403.1, read as the reverse complement.
AACACGTGCACATTGAAATTTTGCAGCCGATCGAATTAAACCTTCTTGAGTTTTGAAGAAAAGAAAGTCCAAAAATTGGAGGAAGAAAAAAGAAAACGAAAAAAAATTGTAGCTACTTATAAGCGCCTCATCGTTTATACCTGAGAAAAGGAAAAAAAAAAGGTAACAAATGAAGGTATTTCGTTTTGGTTGATATCAGATTTTGATATCAATGTGAACGAACGAAGAGACACAGGTAAGACCCACAAATGGGTGAGCGGGGAAGTGGGGACAGACGAAGAATAGCCGGTGAGAGGAATGTCCTGAGTTGTAAATAAAGATCCAGGGCTAAACCCAACAGCAAGACATTGTGAAGCAGATGTTTACGACATTGTAGAAAGCACGATAACACACGAGAAAACACGAGAAAATACGAGAACACACGAGAACACACGAGAACACACTTTGCTGGCTGAATCTTGATCGGTGGGTGTATCAAAGTGATGTTAGATAACTGTGACAGGTCAGACGTGAAAGGAAAATATTTTGGAGAGGATATGTTGTGTATTATGGTTTGTTGTGTATAACTGGTTGTTGTGTATAACTGGTTGTTGTGTATACTGGTTGTTGTGTATAACTGGTTGTTGTGTATACTGGTTGTTGTGTATACTGGTTGTTGTGTATACTGGTTGTTGTGTATACTGGTTGTTGTGTATACTGGTTGTTGTGTATACTGGTTGTTGTGTATACTGGTTGTTGTGTATAACTGGTTGTTGTGTATACTGGTTGTTGTGTATACTGGTTGTTGTGTATACTGGTTGTGTATACTGGTTGTTGTGTATACTGGTTGTTGTGTATAATGGTTGTTGTGTATTACTGGGTGTTGTGTATACTGGTTGTTGTGTATACTGGTTGTTGTGTATACTGGTTGGGTTTTGTATACTGGTTGTTGTGTATACTGGTTGTTGTGTATACTGGTTGTTGTGTATACTGGTTGTTGTGTATACTGGTTGTTGTGTATACTGGTTGTTGTGTATACTGGGGTTTTTGTGTATACTGGTTGTTGTGTATACTGGTTGTTGTGTTACTGGTTGTTGTGTATACTGGTTGTTGTGTATACTGGTTGTTGTGTATACTGGTTGTTGTGTATACTGGTTGTTGTGTATACTGGTTGTTGTGTATACTGGTTGTTGTGTATACTGGTTGTTGTGTATACTGGTTGTTGTGTATACTGGTTGTTGTGTATACTGGTTGTTGTGTATACTGGTTGTTGTGTATAACTGGTTGTTGTGTATACTGGGTGTTGTGTATACTGGTTGTTGTGTATACTGGTTGTTGTGTATACTGGTTGTTGTGTTTACTGGTTGTTGTGTATACTGGTTGTTGTGTGTATACTGGTTGTTGTGTATAACTGGTTGTTGTGTATACTGGTTGTTGTGTATACTGGTTGTTGTGTATACTGGTTGTGTATACTGGTTGTTGTGTATACTGGTTGTTGTGTATAACTGGTTGTTGTGTATACTGGGTGTTGTGTATACTGGTTGTTGTGTATACTGGTTGTTGTGTATACTGGTTGTTGTGTATACTGGTTGTTGTGTATACTGGTTGTTGTGTATATGGGTTTTTGTGTGTACTGGTTGTTGTGTATACTGGTTGTTGTGTATACTGGTTGTTGTGTATACTGGTTGTTGTGTATACTGGTTGTTGTGTATACTGGTTGTTGTGTATACTGGTTGTTGTGTTTAACTCGTTGTGTATAACTAGTTGTGTATAACTAGTTGTTGTGTATAACTGATTGTTGTGTATAACTAGTTGTTGTGTATAACTGATTGTTGTGTATAACTAGTTGTTGTGTATAACTAGTTGTTGTGCATAACTAACTGTTGTGCATAACTAATTGTTGTGTATAACTAATTGTTGTGTATAACTAGTTGTTGTGTATAACTAGTTGTGTATAACTGGTTGTTGTGTATAACTGGTTGTTGTATATAACTGGTTGTGTGTAACTGGTTGGTGTATATAACTAGTTGTGTATAACTGGTTGTTGTATATAACTGGTTGTGTATAACTGGTTGTTGTATATAACTGGTTGTTGCATATAACTGGTTGTGTATAACTGGTTGGTGTGTATAACTTGTTGTATATAACTGGTTATATATAACTAGTTGTTGTGTATAACTAGTTGTGTATAACTGGTTTTTGTGTAGAACTGGTTATTGTATATATATACTTGTTGTACATAACTGTTGTGTATGATGGATTGTAATGTATGACTGGTTGTTGTGTATGATGAGTTGTTGTGTATGATGAGTTGTTGTGTATGATGGGTTGTTGTGTACGATGGGTCGTTTAGCATGGAGGATTGTGTATTATAAGTCGTGTATGACGGGTCGTAGTGTATAACGAGTCGTTCTGACTATACATTGTGCTTGACGGGTATCTGTGTAAGACGGGTTATTGTGTATGACGGGTCGTAGTGTGTGATGGGTCGTTAGAAATAACGAGTCGTTGTGTATAGTAGGTCGTTACGGTTGACGGATCGTCTTGAAAGACAGACCATTGTGAATGTCGGACCGTTGTGAATGTTGGACCGTTGTGAATGTTGGGCCGTTGTGAATGTTGGACCGTTGGGAATGTCGGAACGTTGTGAATGTTGGGCCGTTGTGAATGTTGGGCCATTGTGAATGTTGGGCCGTTGTAATGTTGGACCGTTGTGAATGTCGGACCGTTGTGAATGACGGATTCTTGTGAATGATGAAGTGTAGTGTTTGACTGGTCGTAGTGTATGAATGGTCGTAGTGCATGACTCGCCGTAGTATATAACGGGCCGTTGTGTATGATGTGTATTGGTCGTTGTGTGTGATGGTTCACTGTGTGTGACGGCTCGTGTATAACGGGTTGTTGTGCATAACTGATCATTGTGTATAAACGATCGTTGCGTATGATGGGTCATTGTGGTTGGAGTGCCGTTATGTATAATGGGTCTTTGTGTATGATGGCTCGTTATGTATAACGGTTCATTGTGTACAGCGTGATGCTGTATATAATGCGTCGTGATATACTATGGGTCGTTATGTATACTGAGATATTGTGTCCGGCATTGTGAATAATGGCTCGTGTATGTTGGTTTATGTATGACTGTAGTTCAGTAGGGTCGTCGTGTATGACAGATTGTTGCGTATGACGGGGCGTTGTGTATAACGGATAGTTATACACATAGTGCATGACTAGTCCTTGTGTACGATGTAATGAATAGTGTTATGATTAGTCGTTGTGTAAGACTGGTCAGTGTATGTGATGGGTCGTTGTGCATTACGGGCCATTGTGAATGATGGGTCGTCGTGCTGGATGAGTCGCTGTGTATGATGCGAATTTGTGAACGACAAGTCGTTTGTGAAGAACGGATCGTTGTCTATGATGGACTGTTTGGTCTGAAGGGTCCTTATATATGACAGATCGTTGTGTATAATTGGCCATTGTGCATGACGGGTCGTTGAGTATGTCAGGTCGCTGTGAATGGCGAGTCACTGTGAATGAGATGTCCCTGTGTATGACAGGTTGTGAATGCGTCGTTCTGAATGACGGATCGTTCTGAATGACGGGTCGTTCTGAATGACGGGTCGTTCTGAATAACGGGTCGTGTTGTATGACGAGCAGTTGTGTATAATGGGAGAAGCTGTGGTGTGAGGTATTGCATTGAACTCACAATGGTAAAGCAATTTCTGAGTTGGATGTCAAGGAAGAAGCTGTTACACTGCCAAATTTCCCATGCAACACAACCCACACTGGTACACCCATGTTTCCCATGTAACACAACCCACACTGGTACACCCATGTTTCCCATGTAACACAACCCACACTGGTACACCCATGTTTCCCATGTAACACAACCCACACTGGTAACCCCATGTTTCCCATGTAACACAACCCACACTGGTACACCCATGTTTCCCATGTAACACAACCCACACTGGTACACCCATGTTTCCCATGTAACACAACCCACACTGGTACACCCATGTTTCCCATGTAACACAACCCACACTGGTACACCCATGTTTCCCATGTAACACAACCCACACTGGCACACCCATGTTTCCCATGTAACACAACCCACACTGGTACACCCATGCAACACAACCCACACTGGTACACCCATGTAACACAACCCACACTGGTACACCCATGTTTCCCATGTAACACAACCCACACTGGTACACCCATGTTTCCCATGTAACACAACCCACACTGGCACACCCATGTTTCCCATGTAACACAACCCACACTAGTACATCCATGTTTCCCATGCAACACAACCCACACTGGTACACCCATGTTTCCCATGTAACACAGCTCACAGTGGTACACCCATGTTTCCAATGTAACAACCCACACTGGTACACCCATGTTTCCCATGCAACACAACCCACACTGGTACACCCATGTTTCCCATGCAACACAACCCACACTGGTACATCCATGTTTCCCATGCAACACAACCCACACTGGTACACCCATGTTTCCCATGCAACACAAACCACACTGGTACATCCATGTTTCCCATGCAACACAACCCTCACTAGTGCACCCATGTTTTCCATGCTAAACAACCCACACTTGTACACTCGTGTTATCCATGCAACACAACTCACCAGTACACCCATGTTCCCCATACCACACAACCAACATTAGTGCAACCATGTATCCCATGCAACACAACCCACACTAGTACACCTATGTTTCCCTTGCAACACAATCCATACTAATACAACCATGTATCCCATGCAACACAACTCACACTAGTACACTAATGTTCCCCATGCAATACAACCCATTTTAGTTCACCCATGCTCCCTATGCAATACAACCCATATTAGGACACCCATGTTTTCCATGGAACACAACCCACACTAATACACGCATGTTTCCCATGCAACGCAACCCACATTAGTATACCCATGTCTTCCATGCAACACACACCCCACTAGTACACCAATATTTCCCCATGCAACACAACCCATTCTAGTACACAAATGTTTCCCATGCAACACAGCCGACACTAGTACACTCATATTTCCCATGCAACATAACCAACACTAGTAAACCCATGTTTCAAATGCAACATAACCCATACTAGTACACCAAGTTTTCCATGCAACACAACCCACTAGTACACCATGTTTTCCCATGCAACACAGCCCAACTGGTACACCCATTTTCCATGCAACATAACCCACACTAGTAAAACCATGTTATCCCATGCAACACTAACCCACAACGCAGTACACTTTTTTCCATGCAACACAACCCACCTAGTACACCCATGTTTCCCCATGCAACACAAACCCACTTTGAGTTCACCCGTGTTCCCATGCAACACAATCCCACATTAGTTATACCCATGTATTCCCATGCAACACAACCTTACAGTACTACTCATATTTTCACATGTATCACAACCCATACTAGTACACCCATGTACCCGCATGCAACACAATCATCCTTGGTTACACCCTGTTTCCCATGCAACAAATACCCATACTGTTATACCCATGTATTCCCATAGCAACAACACACTAAACCTATGTTTCCATGCAACACAATGCCACATGGTTCACCATGTTTCCTATGCAACACGCCCAACTAGTACACGTTTCCCATGCAACACAACTCACACTATATCCAGCTATATCACCCATGTTCCCCATTCTACAAAACCTATACTAGTCACCATGTTCTTCCCATAGCAACAAACCACACTAGTACACCCATGTTAACATGCAAAACAACCCACACTAATAAACCCATATTCCACATGTATCACAACCCACTCAATTTCAACCATGTTCGCCCAACATCAAAGAACCTACAAGATCACCAAAGTTCCCCATGCTACACAACCCATACTAATACACCCATGTTCCTAGTTGAACATAACTCATACTAGTTCATCCAAGTTTACTTCCCGGCAACAACCATTGCACAGTTACTTTTCTTCCATTTAACACATCGCCCAAAAAGTCACACCTCTTACTATACTAGTAAACCCATAAGTTCCACAATGTTCCCATGCAACCACACCAAAGTTTTACCATTGTTGCCAATTCATCACATCCCACACTAGTACAACTGTTTCTCATGGAAAGCAACCCATACTTGTAAACTCATGTTCCCCATGCAAGTCAACCCACACTAGTTCATGAGTGTTCCCATGCAAAACAACGAATTTTAATACACATATGTACCACTTGCAACCAAAACAAACAAGTTCACCAATGTTCCCCATGCAGTACAACCCACACTAATACACCTGTGATATGCACCTGCCAGTAGCATGTACTCCCTTATGTTTTCCTCTCTGTCCGTTACTCTGGTGTCACGTGACTTAAACAGCGCCAACACCAGCCATGGGACCACGAGTCTAGATCAGGCAGGCATACACAGCAGACGTACGATAGGCTGGGCTCTGTCTTTGTTCGCCAGTACATCATAACAGTCCCCCTATTAATGTTATTAATACCTCACTATTCACTCCCAGAACGAATCCAGACACGCCGAATATATTACAGTTTACTGGACGTTCATCACACTCCCATTTATGCACACTTTCTAGACCAGCAAAAGTGGCGGTTAAATTAGAAAAAATTATTGAGGGGACCCGCTACACTGACAGGCTGTTCAGGTATAACACAAGCCAATAGTGAGAGAGCTTGCACCCGGACCCGAGTTCAGGTTATATTTTATCACCTGGCTGGGCGGCAGACTCTCGCTATCACTTGTCGCATACTCTCAAACACACACATATGAGGTATAGCACCAACTGTAATGAGTAGTTCTTTGCTCTCTCTCATTATTACTAAACTGTGTACCTATTGTAAACACCTTTGTGGAGTGAATTTAAGGGTATAAAAAACCCACATGTGCTTGTCTTGGCATTAATTTGCTTGGGTTGTTCCTTCTTAGCTAGGTACACCAGGATTTTTATTTTGTACATGATTTCGTAATAACACCCATGTACCCAATGCAACACACACCGCATTAATACTCCCATGTTTCCAATGTAACACAACCTATACTAATTTACTCGTGTTCCTGTTGCAATATAACCCATACTAGTTCGGACATGTTCCCTATGCATTATAACCCACACTAGCTCGACTTACTCACGAAATCGTAATGACGCGATGGCAAACAAACCATACCACGGGTGGGGTTTGAACCCGCGATCAGAGAGTCTCAAAACTCCAGACCGTCGCGTTAACCACTGGGCCAGTAGCTTCAATACTAGTTTTCAATACTAGTTTTGAGATTCTCTGATCGCGGGTTCAAACCCCACCAGTGATATGGTTTTTTTTTAACCCACACTAGTTCAGACATGTTCCCTATGCATTTTAACAAATACTAGTTCAGACGTCTTCAACATGCATCAAAACCCACACTAGTTTATCCTATTCCCTATGGAACACAGCCCATTTTTAAACGCCCATATTGCCCATGCAACACAGCCCACAGTTGTTTAGTCATGTATTTCTTCTGCCTCCGGGTGATCAGAAAGTGAAATGACAAAGTTTTATGAGCAGATAGGATTGACCCCACGAGTCCTAGGGAGGGGGGGGGGTTCTGGCAAGTTACAAGGCTAGATGGTGGTACACACACACACACACACACACACACACACACACACACACACACACACACACACACACACATATATATATATATATATATATATATATATATATAATATATATATATATATATATATATATATATGAATGATGGTGAAAGTGTTATTTTCTCCTCTCATCTTACCTCAGGAAGACGGCCGGTGCGTTAAACAAATGTTTTGCTTAATTAACACACATGTACCATCATTTGACTGAAGTAAATACAAGTACATAACCAAATTCTTTTGTTTTGTTTTATGAAAATATTTCACAAAACAACTATATGCCATAGAGAAAGAAATTATCATGTGCCAGAAATACTGCCTCAAGGACAGTATTTGAAAATTTCATCAACAAAGCTGCGAATGATCCAAGATTTTCACTTGGATTTTCACTCGCCGATAGTGAGTGAAAATCCAAGATTTTCACTCGCTATTAGATCTCAAAGTGTTAATGCTAACAAAATTCGATAGTTTCACCACTGACTACAACACGATACCCATCACATTTTAGATCCCCGATATTAGAATAATTTATTTAACATCAATGCAGAGTGTGAATCGTGTAAAATAAACCTTGATAATATTAACAATGTAGTGAAACTCAGGAGGGAACTGGGGCGTCGCCATGATTTTTTTATTGGGAGGCTTAGGGAGGCTAGCTGGTTGGATGGGGGGTCTTGGGGAGCCCTTGCGTTTCCAGAGAAAGTACTCTGTGTTTCCTAGATTGTATATTGCAGATGAATTACAATAGCATAGCAATGTATACTGCCAGTATGTAAATAAGACAATGCAGATTATAGCATTTTATTGCGACTTTCAGTTCACACACAAAACAAGACATTGATGTTTATAAAGAGTGGAGAGACAGGTCTACAGGTGAAAGAGTTAGTGACGACACTTGTCAGCAGCCAGCCGAGTAAGTGAGGTTAATTGATTAGCAATTAGATAATGAAGGTTATCATGAGTATTATGAGAATAAGCTAGTAATACTACTAGAATTACCAACAATATGTTAGTTAAAAGGACACAGAAGCTTTGTCAGAGCTTCTAGAGAGTGAAATTGTGCCACAAAAAAAGTCTCAATAATTTCACAAGTGTACTTTTACATAATAATAAGTCGAAAGCTCTCTGCAGTGTCCCTCTATTCTTAAATTCTTTTCTGAACTTCCGAAGAATAAGTTGAATTATTATTTTCACTTCAGGAGGTGCTTAATATGGCTGAAGAAAATATGGGTCTAAAGAATATTATAAGGCCTATGGAGGGCCGAAGGAAACTATGGGGGCATAAGCCATCCTCTATATATATATGTAGATCATGCCGATGAGGTATGTTAAAGTAAGTCCTTTGTAAAATTTTGTCTTAAACGTTTCAGGATAGTTTTTTTCAATCATGTTAATACAAACATTAATAATTTTTTCCCAAAGACCCTTAGAAAACTTACTTCAGTATAATTAGCGCAATTTAATTGAGCCTAATGCAAATAAGTTTACAATAATTTAATATAGAAACAACTGAATTATTTATATTCATATATGTCGTACCGAACAGGTAAAACTTGAGATTCTGGCTTAAAAAGCAAGGCTATTCTTGCCGAATAAGGCAAACGAAGATTGTGTTTGTTTATTATCAAATTATTAGGCTAAATTAAACTGTACCTTTTATAATAAGGTTAGGTAAGTTCTCTAAGGTTCTTTTGTAAGAAGTTATTAACTTTTACATTAACACAAAAGTAAAGAGTATGTCTTTAAACATTATTTTTTTTTATTATCACACTGGCCGATTCCCACCAAGGCAGGGTGGCCCGAAAAAGAAAAACTTTCACCATCATTCACTCCATCACTGTCTTGCCAGAAGGGTGCTTTACACTACAGTTTTTAAACTGCAACATTAACACCCCTCCTTCAGAGTGCAGGCACTGTACTTCCCATCTCCAGGACTCAAGTCCGGCCTGCCGGTTTCCCTGAATCCCTTCATAAATGTTACTTTGCTCACACTCCAACAGCACGTCAAGTATTAAAAACCATTTGTCTCCATTCACTCCTATCAAACACGCTCACGCATGCCTGCTGGAAGTCCAAGCCCCTCGCACACAAAACCTCCTTTACCCCCTCCCTCCAACCCTTCCTAGGCCGACCCCTACCCCGCCTTCCTTCCACTACAGACTGATACACTCTTGAAGTCATTCTGTTTCGCTCCATTCTCTCTACATGTCCGAACCACCTCAACAACCCTTCCTCAGCCCTCTGGACAAGAGTTTTGGTAATCCCGCACCTCCTCCTAACTTCCAAACTACGAATTCTCTGCATTATATTCACACCACACATTGCCCTCAGACACGACATCTCCACTGCCTCCAGTCTTCTCCTCGCTGCAACATTCATCACCCACGCTTCACACCCATATAAGAGCGTTGGTAAAACTATACTCTCATACATTCCCCTCTTTGCCTCCAAGGACAAAGTTCTTTGTCTCCACAGACTCCTAAGTGCACCACTCACTCTTTTTCCCTCATCAATTCTATGATTCACCTCATCTTTCATAGACCCATCCGCTGACACGTCCACTCCCAAATATCTGAATACGTTCACCTCCTCCATACCTCTCCCCTCCAATCTGATATTCAATCTTTCATCACCTAATCTTTTTGTTATCCTCATAACCTTACTCTTTCCTGTATTCACCTTTAATTTTCTTCTTTTGCACACCCTACCAAATTCATCCACCAATCTCTGCAACTTCTCTTCAGAATCTCCCAAGAGCACAGTGCACAGCAAAGAGCAGCTGTGACAACTCCCACTTTGTGTGTGATTCTTTATCTTTTAACTCCACGCCTCTTGCCAAGACCCTCGCATTTACTTCTCTTACAACCCCATCTATAAATATATTAAACAACCACGGTGACATCACACATCCTTGTCTAAGGCCTACTTTTACTGGGAAAAAATTTCCCTCTTTCCTACATACTCTAACTTGAGCCTCACTATCCTCGTAAAAACTCTTCACTGCTTTCAGTAACCTACCTCCTACACCATACACTTGCAACATCTGCCACATTGCCCCCCTATCCACCCTGTCATACGCCTTTCCAAATCCATAAATGCCACAAAGACCTCTTTAGCCTTATCTAAATACTGTTCACTTATATGTTTCACTGTAAACACCTGGTCCACACACCCCCTACCTTTCCTAAAGCCTCCTTGTTCATCTGGTATCCTATTCTCCGTCTTACTCTTAATTCTTTCAATTATAACTCTACCATACACTTTACCAGGTACACTCAACAGACTTATCCCCCTATAATTTTTGCACTCTCTTTTATCCCCTTTGCCTTTATACAAAGGAACTATGCATGCTCTCTGCCAATCCCTAGGTACCTTACCCTCTTCCATACATTTATTAAATAATTGCACCAACCACTCCAAAACTATATCCCCACCTTTTTTAACATTTCTATTTTTTATCCCATCAATCCCGGCTGCCTTGCCCCCTTTCATTTTACCTACTGCCTCACAACTTCCCCCACACTCACAAATGGCTCTTCCTCACTCCTACAAGATGTTTTTTCCTCCTTGCCCTATACACGAAATCACAGCTTCCCTATCTTCATCAACATTTAAACAATTCCTCAAAATATTCCCTCCATCTTCCAATACCTCTAACTCTCCATTTAATAACTCTCCTCTCCATTTTTAAACTGACAAAATCCATTTGTTCTCTAGGCTTTCTTAACTTGTTAATCTCACTCCAAAACTTTTTCTTATTTTCAACAAAATTTGTTGATAACATTCTCACCCACTCCTTCATTTGCTCTCTTTTTACATTGCTTCACCACTCTCTTAACTTCTCTCTTTTTCTCCATATACTCCATATATATAAAAATAATTTTAAGAAGGACTTCATTTTAAATTATTTCTTCCTAATTGACCAATTTTACCTATTTTTACCTATTTATAAGACGTCGAGGTACAATAAGTTGATTAAGTTCTAACTACTTTCATAGGGAGTCAAAATTCACAAGTAAAAATTTTTTGCCTTTAATATATAGTTCCTCAGAACATATCAATAATAAATATTAAGTTTTTTTCTCGTATCTTACGAGTGTGCAATTATATTTGCAAATAACTATATACAGGACCTTAAGATTTTATTACCAGTGACACAAATGAAGTTACTAGTTATTACCCAGAGGTTTTCAGATCACCAGATAATATATCAGACAGTTGATATTTGACGTAATACAGAGATAAGTCCCCCACGACCACCTTAAGTATAATGTAAGGGAATATGGCTTTGTTACAACAGAGGACTTCCAAGCAATGCACCTTCAGCTGTAGATCGGCTGCTGCCTGTCTGTAGTCGGGGAGGGGTGACCTGACCTAAGGTAGGTCACGTGACATACTCTTAAAGGGTGAGCGAGTTAACCAGAAACTGGATGTTACCAAGTCCTTCACATATCGCACTGTTACACCTAATCTAAGTAATTCTATTATGTACATAAAATTACATAATTCCATTTGGTAACTCATATGAGGTCACAGATAAAATTACAGTCAGATTTGCTTATTTTAGCTATTAAAAAGCAAGTTCACAATATGATATTAAGTGATATCGGCTCTATGTAATGCATAAGTTCCACATTCGCTGCCTGGATGAGGTAGAGTGCGGTCGTGCTTTGCACCCCTCTGCTGTTTACCCAGACGAGCTACTCAGAAAACAATATGGCGCTAGGTGTGCGCCGGAGAGTGAATACTGTGGGCACTGAACTCATTAGTGGGGCTTTAACGCCTACGTCAGTCGAGGTGTTATTGCCCAAAATTATAAGAGAGACATACGGCATTAGAGACGAGGATTTATATGGAGTGGCACTAAATGGTGTTTATAGAATATTCGTGAAAGTGCTAACAGCTCAAGTGTACGAGGCGTTGGTGGATCGTTACCAAGATGTCAGCATTAACGTAACACTGGCAGTGAGGGTCAGGTTGATGGATGTATCAAGACATTATTCGTGGGTCAAGCTCCGCAACGTGCCTTTTGAGGCTGATGAAGCAGATATCAGAAGTGTTTTCGAAAGATATGGGACTGTACATCTAGCCCAACCTTGTAAATGGGTAAAAGGAGCTTACGCAGAACTTCCTGAGGGTACTTTCAATCTCAAGATGATGGTGAGACATCCTATACCCTCGTATGTATATCTCGAGGAGTTTAAAACCCAGGTAATGGTGGCGTATGCCGGGCAGAGGCATACGTGCCGACTGTGTGGCGAATATGACCATATGGCGGCAGATTGTGGCAAGCGGAATTGGGCTCCTGGGCCGGCAAGAGGCAGAGCACCTGCGCATGAGAAAACGATGCCTGAGGAAGAACGAAGGGAAGGAGGAGAGCATGGTCACACGAGGAGTGAAGAGGTGGTGGCTCCTCCTGTGGAAGCGGAAGGGGACGTGGTGATTCATGAATCACCCAGCCCATTGACAGTACAGTTGTCAAGTGAGGAGGTGCAAGTGGGCGCAGAAGTAAAAGCTATCGAGGAGTTGGCGACGGTGTTACAGGCTATGTTACAGTCTACGGAGGTGGAGAGTCACAACGAGCAGGAACCTGGGATCGGGGCGGAAGGAGGTGTGTGCGGGAGGAGGGAGGACGAGGTGGCACCTGTGATGGACAGTGCGAGTGCCATGGAAGGACATGGAGGCGAATTCAGGGTGGTAGAGGTGGAAATCCATTGTGAGGACTCCCAGGACACAGATATGGAGACGGAGGGGGCAACGAGGAAAACGGAGGTGGCGTCAGATTCAGACCATGTTCTGACGCCCGTGCAAAGGCCAGGGAAAAAGGCATGGGATTATGGTACCCAGAGTGACTCTAAGAGAGTGACACAACAGAAGGGGGGGGGATGGTTGGGAAGGAGGGTGGAGTACGTGGCATAGGCAATGCCCAGGGGAATGGTCAGAAAGGGAAGAGTCTTGAAATGAGGCAGGGAGGGAAACCTTAAACCGGCCTCAGGTGTGTAACAATAAATATTAATGGTCTGTGTGATGGTGTAAAACGTGAGTACTTCTGGATGTTTTTGAATAGATACAATGTTGATGTGGCTTTTGTGCAGGAACACAATTTTAAACTTGGTCGTGAATTAGTGGTGCCTGGGTACCAGGCTTATGTGTTGCCGTCTGAGCGTTTAAAAGGAGGTGTGGGTGTGTTGATCAGGGAGGCGAGCCCGTTTGTATTGCACAGGAAAGAGGGGGGAGGAGGGAGTGTATTACATATGGAAGGATGGTGGATAGGAGAGTGGCGTTTGTGTGTGTGTGTGCCCCAGCAGAAAGGGAAGTGAAAGTAAAGATGGATTTTGTGCGGGAGCAACTTGTGTACTTCCTATGCACGTTACCGTCTGTGACGATTGCGGGGGGGATTGGAATTGTGTAGTTAAGAGGGCAGACGTGGAACCCAGAGGAGCAGGATATTCTTCCTCAGTCTTAGGGGGCCTGTTCAGAGATCTTCAGTTACGTGATGCTTTTGGGGGAGGTCTGTGGGAGGTGGAACATACTTTTATAAGGCAGGGATACACGGCTCATTTGGACAGGATATATTTATCTCATAGGGTTTTGGTAGAGTCTTTTAAAACTATTGAGATGGTGTCTTCCGATCATAGGGCGGTAATAGTGGAGGTGGGGTGGGAAGCTTTGGCTTGTAGGCAGGGAAGCTATTGGAAGCTGAATACGATGGTTTTGGGGGATGGGGAGGGAGTGGAAGGTTTTGCAGAATTTTGGGAACAGCTCTGTGTGGAGGGAAGGACTGAGGAGGATGTGGTAGGATGGTGGGATAGTGTGGCTAAGGTAAGAATAAGTCAATTTTATGTGAGGGAGGGCAAACACATTAATCAATTGCAGGAGTATACATAATCCCTTGTAATGACTGCAGCAAATTATACGTGGGCGAAACATCAAGGGACCTCCAAACACATATTTCAGAACACCAATACGCAAGCAGGTCTGATGATACAAGGAATGCCTGTGTACAACACCGTAATTCACACAACCACTTAATAAACTACAAAAACTTAAAACTTATCGCCACAGAAGACAACACTCAATACCGAAGAATCCTGGAATCATCGCTTATCTCTATATCCGACAACTTCAACCAGAATAATGGCTTCTACAACATAGCTGAACCACTTGCCAGGAAACTTCTTCACCGCTATTCCAAATAAGAGCATAGAAACGGAAGAACACTCCAGAAGGTCTGCTCACAAACTTATCCAATCTCCCTCGCAAGCTACCCAAGATTTTTGACTCTATAACCCCACTTGGTACATCATCAGATACAGCATTCTCCACCTGACCTCAACATTCTGAACCTGACTATAAATACTCGCGTACCTTCCACCCCAGGTAGTTCTGTTTGTGACTTGAAAAAGCCCACTGTGTGGGCGAAACGCTGTCAATAAAGGATCACATTATACTGCATATGTGTTTATATTTCCATTGTGTCGGTATTTTATACCATTTATTTCCATCTCATAACTGTATCTACAATCGTGAAAAGATATTGGTTCTTTCTTAGTTTTTGGAAGTGGTCCGACAAAGTCGATCACTAACCTGGAGAATGGTTCTCCACTCACTGGAACTGGAATGAGGGGGCTATAGGAGGATTGTGTGAGGGTTTGCCAATTAACTGACATGTTGGAGAACTTTTCACGTATTGCTTTATCTTTTCCTGAATCTTGGGCCACAAAAAATGTTTAGCAATTTTGGCCAGCGTCTTCTTTTGCCCTAGATAGCCTCCAATGGAACTATTATGAGCCATTTCACAGATTAAGTCTCTGAAAGACGTTGGGAATGCTTAAACATGGGGTCGACTTACTTGCTTCTTCCACAGGGACGGTGTTTTTTCCGAATATTCCCCAGAGAGGGGTCGGAGTTTTGCTCTTCCACCAGGACTTTCCGATCTGGTAGGATTCTGTCAGATGAGGGAAAAGTCACAACACTAGTTACCTCATCGGGAGGCGATGCATCTGCTGGCATTAAGTCACTGAACAAATTTCCTAATTCCACATCGACACTATCATTCTCAATTTCAGAAGAGGCATCTATGCCTTTCTGTTTAGACATGACATGGGCTAGCCCCTTATGCTGGTGCTTTCAAGATCATTTCCTACTAATAAGTCAACGTCTTTTATAGGAAAACTCGGGGAAATTCTGACGGATACCCAACCTTCAAAGAATGGGGTTATCAGGAAAACTTTATACAGAGGTACTCTCAAAGAGGTGCCTCTAAATGCTTCTAACAGCTTTTAGAGTGAAGTGTAGGAACTCTTAGGGAGATTCAATATTCCTTCCCGAAGCAGTCTTAGATAAGAACCTGTGCCTCGAGAGGAGCTTACCACGGTCAACAATTGATCGGTAATTTCCACTTTACATGAGAAGAAATAAGGGTTCATGGCACGGGACACATTTGAAGCAGTAGGTAAGGACACAGAGAGTCAGCTAATGGGCATAGTTTCCCTTGGTTTTTCGTTTTTTCTCGGTGATTTCCCAGAATCTCTATTGTGTGGAGAAATGTTGATGAGTTGAGAAGATAGGCCAGTTACTTTGTTGTTTCTTAAGAGGTCTCTACGTTTGAAACACTGAGACAGTTTGTATCCTTCCTTTGCTCAATATGAGCATTTCACTCTCAATGAAGGTGGTTTGAACCAAGTTTGTATCTTCCTGAGCAAATTTCTGGTTTCTCTGAAGGGGTCTTCTACTCGGGAGAGATAGGGCTCTGAGTAGTCGGTAAGTGGATTACTATTCAACAGTGTTTTACCCTTGAATGGGAAGGATTTCACATTTTCTGACTCGCATCCACTCGGGACGAGTCTTTGAGACACCTCAAAATTATCTGCTAGAGCAGCAGTTTCTTCCAGAGAACTTTTCAGATGACATATGAGATGTGTCTGTAGTTCTCTAGAGAGACTGGCATGAAAATCCTCTAACAGAATTAGTAATGTCAGGTCCTCTAAAGAGTGGACACCAGTAGCTCTGGACCAATGGTCTAGTGCGGTTGTGCGGTTACCTTGTCTCGGGTGTAGTCAACATGTGATTGGCCAGACCGACGTTTCATTGAACGAAAAATCATTTGGTAATTTATGGGGAGTAGATCATAAGAACTCAATATGGTTCTCTTCACCACCTCATATTGTGTATGAATCAAGGTGGCCCACTTTTCTTTGGGACAGTTCATAGCTTGGGCTTGATTTTCAAAAATCTCGAAGAAAACCTCCACATTACGTATTTTCATCGAATTTAGGCATAATAAGGGCTGCTATATGTAAATCAAACCTAGTAAATGTACTGTCCAAGTCTTTCTCATTCTTTGCACGTTTTTCAAGTCTTAAGTTTTCTAGCTTGAACTCCACCTCAGAGAGGCATTTTTAAGCTTCCAACTGGGCATTTTGCAAGAGCAATATGCATTCACAGAATTTTAAAGGTTTTTTTCCCAATGTT
Source organism: Cherax quadricarinatus (assembly GCF_026875155.1). Classification (NCBI taxonomy): domain Eukaryota; kingdom Metazoa; phylum Arthropoda; class Malacostraca; order Decapoda; family Parastacidae; genus Cherax; species Cherax quadricarinatus. The sequence continues at coordinate 101,559,786 of NC_069403.1, read as the reverse complement.
TAAAGGGCAGGGCAAAGGGGGATGCTTCGAATCTTCACCCCTTTTTGGGGGGTT
>NC_069403.1:101538172-101555672 GCF_026875155.1 Cherax quadricarinatus | reverse complement strand
GATCATTGTTTCTTCACTAGGTTTACATAAAATTTTCTTAAAAACTGACAGATCATACTTCAAGAAAAGTTTGGAGTGATTTTGGCGTCCGTCGGTCCCAGTGAACTGTTATGGATGATAATGGAAACAATTAAATACTGCCATGTTTATAAAGTGATAATTCTCCTTCTGAGTGGCTTCAATTTTATTGTGCTTGTGATTATCATATTATTATTATTATTATTAAAGATTAGCCGGTATTCTCCCGGCCCGGGCCTTTTCCAAGTGGTGGCCCGGGCTTGGCTCCCTCTTTAGGGAGTGTCTGAGACCTAAGTCTCCCATGGGAGGAGGCACAAGTACCTCCTCATCTTTGGGACCAACTGCCCCAAGCCTAGCCACAAGCTAGGCCTCTGCTCTGTCATCGCCGCCCCAAGGGGGCAAATGGGAATGACAGTCTTATGAGCTAAAGGCTCGGGCTCAGGCACCTACCCTACCCTAGAAGGGTTAGGCATGGTATCGATGTATCATATTGGTCTCTCTGAAAGATTTGAATTAGATTTGGATCGTATATATTTTAATTTAAATACTTTATGGAAGGCATTTGGATATTTGGATATAACATATAGATGTAGCTTCTGATTTCCTTCATATCTTGAAAAGTAATATTTAACTGCATTAACAACTTATGATGCACTCTGCTCTATTACAGTGAAATATATTGAGGTACAAGGGACTGCCATTATGGTAAACAAGGATATGTTTCTCAGATTACTCAACCACTGATATACTTCTAGTTAATTATGGATATTAAGTTAAAGTGCACGTATATTGTTTATTTTTAATTTCAGGCACCAGGAATACTGTATGTTTTTCTCTGTTACTTTTTTCGGTAAAGTTTAAAAATACTTTACACTGTATAATGGAAATTTGTCAGACAATTCAGTTTAATAATGGAAAGAGATGTTGCTCAACTTCTTAACTGTAATTGTAGAGTTTGAATTTCCAGTTATTACAATAAAGATTTGATAAGCTTTTTTTTTTTAATTTAAATTAATAGTTTCATGTCTTTTGTTACTGGAAATTATTCAGATTTTTATTTGTGATTATGTTTTAATCAGATTACTAAATATGGAGATATTCAGAAATTTAATTTTGTTTTTTTCAGTTTGTAAGTCTCACTGGAGTGACTCTAACTAATAATGAGTAATAACGCTCATATAACAGAAATTAACATATTTAATGTTGAACCTTCCTGTGTTAATTAAAATACATTGTGTGATAAGCATTCCATTATTCACTGAACACAGTCAACATTATTTAAAAAAAAATATTGAAAAGTATCGTTATCGACATCTGTACCGATACCAGTATCGGCCAAAAATTGGGTACTGGTATCATCCCATCCCTGGCACATCCAATGTGTTGTGTATAGTGGTGTGTTGTTTATAGTGGTGTGTTGTTTATAGTGGTGGGCTGTTCATAGTGTTGTGTTAAGTTACGTATAGTGATGTGTTGTGTAGTGCAGTGAGTGGGCAACTGTAACACTGGCAGCTAGGCCTTCCCTGGGTTTCACCTCTCCTCCACTCCTCCCTCAATCCCTCCCTAGCCAACCATGAGGCCGTGAGACTGCCAACCACATCTGGTACTACGTCCTCCACGTCTCTCCTGCTTCACCATGTAGCACCTGTGGAATGTACCGTCACCCAAACGGGCCATTTTCAGTTCAATCCAGGCTTACCAGACTGAGGTATGGCAGATGGTGTTGCAGCTAGCCAGACAAAAGCCAGGGAAACAGTGCACCTAACAATGATAGAAGACGTACATATCAAGTGTGTGGAGGGTATCGGGCACTCAACAGGACTGGCCTTATACGGCACACAAAGAGTGTGGTGGATCACATATAATTCCTGCAGAAAGCAGCCCACAGCCTCCACAGGCAGATGGAAATTCTAAAGGCAACCTCCTCAGTTGCGAAGATCTGATGACATTCAAATCCACTGCTAGCAGTACCCTATCTCACGTTCATATAGCTGTTCGTCCACATGCGTCAAGGATATTCACAGACCTTCTCAAGCAGGTAAATAGAGGTTCCGCCACCTTAGAAGGCCAAGGTACCATTAAATTAAGGCAGGGCGTAATGTGCTCCTGTTTGGCAACGTCTGCCTAGCTGTTCCTTCAAGACACAGTAAATTGCTTACCACATCAGTCATCAAGGCAGTGCGCAACTACCCAGGACCAGGTAACTGTGTCCCTCTGTCTCATCATCTCAGGAATCACAGAGGCAGACCAAAGAAAAATTCCACTGAAAATGAGAAAATGTGTGCACAGGTTAGCAAAAAAAACAATGAAGGCAATACAGCGGAAGTAATCAGAATAATAACAAGCGATGACACAGTTGCTCCCAAAGATGAGGCCAACTAAGAGACAAGCACCTACCTAGCGACACCAGAGTCATTAACAACAACCCTGATGATGATCCCATCATTGGACAGTTAATTTTGCCAGAATCAGAAGTTTTTAAAGCGATAGTGACATTGCAAGCAGGAGGTTACATTGGAATTCGACCACAACACATCAAAGAGAAGGTGAATCCAGTATTTGACACAACTGCATCAGTTCTTCTTTCTGAGTAACAACCTTCGTCAACAACTGTCTTGTTGGGCAGATTCCAGGAGAAATTAAACTGTTTTTTTCGGAGCCTCATTATACGCTTTAAAGAAGAAGGATGGGGAAATCAGGCCCATTGGTGTTGGTAACACTCTTCGCTGTCTCGTTGTCAAAGCAGCAGTAAGAAAAATTCACACAGAAGCAGCCAGTTTACTCAGCCAAACCAACTGGGCTCTGGGGTCTCTCAAGGCAGTGAAGCAGCAGCTCATGAAGTGAGGGCCTACATCAGGAACTTATCAGAAGATAAGGCCGTAGTCAGACTAGACTTTAGAAATGTCTTTAATATGGTGAAAAGAGACGTGGTCTTGCCAGCTGTTCGAGAACAGTTTCTCAGTATTTTTTCCCTTTATTTCAACTGGCTTCTAGAGGACCTATAACTCCGTTTGGTGTACTACCCTCCAAAAGCAGTATATGTATATTGTATTGTAACCATGAACAAGGGGTATTTAATCAATAACAACACTGCCACCATCTGGGGGATAGAATCCATGTTGTTTTAGCCCGCCTCATAGTGAGAGAAAATTCAGAACGCTGTAACCCACTGGACCATATACAATCCTAAAAGAGTCATGCACCCAGCAGAGCTGGGTGTTGTACCGTGTATCCACATTAATTTGTTGTGGCTCTTTAGCCGCTCTTCGTACGGTAAATGACTCTTGAATTAATTCTTTATTTTCACTTGAGTTGTTTACAGATTATAGTGCATTATGACAGCATGTGTAAGAAAGGCCTATGAAAAGTCTCATAAACATTATACACCTTTGCCGGAGGCCCCCTAGATTTTGAGGCCCTAGACTTTAGCCTGTTAAGCCTATAGGTAAATCCGGCACGGTGTATGAATCATTTAACTTAAGTTCAATATTTTCTACTTCTCTAATTAATGCTTCCTTCCGTATTTCAGATAATTTGGCCTCTTTAAGAAGCTCACTGATTTTTATGCCTTCGCCTGTAGAGAATCTCTCTGTTTCCAGTTTACTTCTTCTCTTCTTTTTCCTTAGAGGAATATGCCTTAAGCATACTTCAGTTGCCAAAGAGTTGATCTATTCAAGGCACTAGTTTGAATCCTTGCCCAAATAACTGGCACGTAAGAGAAATAATTCTTTTGACGACATTGTCCGACTTGGGCCATTAGGTAGTCACACACTAACACTCGAAGGTAAGGGAGCCAGTATATATACGAGAGAGGACAGGGACAGGACAAAGAGAGGAGGAAGAAAGATTGAAGTAGTAGAGGCAATGCTGGTAGTGGAAGTATTAGCAGTAGTAATATCAGTAGTAGTATTAGTAGTAGTAGTAGTAGTAGTGATGGTAGGTTGGGAAGCAGTGGTAGTGGCACATGAGATAGAAAGTGCAGTTTAGCGAGGCTATAGCAGTAGTAGTAGTGGCAGTAAGAGTAGTAGTAGTAGTAATAATAGTAGTAGCAGAAGTAATATTAGTTGTGGTAGTAATAGCAGTAAGAGAGCTAATGACCAACGAGGGTTGGATCAAAAACACATGAGGGGGCGGAAGAGAAATTTAAGGATAGAAAACACATAGGCAGAATGAAGGAAAGACAAAGAAATGTAGGAAAGAAGAAGAGGTAAGGAGGGGCGGAGACAGAGATCAGGTCAAGTCTCGAGTGTTCTGAAGTTCGGAACATTTGACATTTGACAGAGACAAAGCTAGGACTAAGATTCATATTAGGAAAGTTGTTTATAAGGAATGCTACGACAAAACGGTGACTGTGAAGGCTGGAAGAAGTGGAGACATTTTTGGCAGAGGACCAGTCAGTAGGACGACTGTGATCTCAAACACGACTGATAAGACCATTATTGGTGTCGGCAGATCTAACACATTTTTTATGCTTTAGGTCTGTCAGAACGAGAGTGGTCAGATTCTCCGAAGTAATGGAGAGGACGAGAGGACCAGGAAACAGTAGACTTCGGAAGCGTGAATAGTAGGAGAGGTACGAAGTATATTAACACGAAGGGTGTTAGTTTGGCGAAAAGTAAGTGTGATGTCTAAGTAACGGAATGAGTTGTTAAGATTACAGACTGGAAATATAGGGAAGGAAAAGCGCAGATTACACAGGTATAGAGACCTCCTACTCCACCCTCCCAACCTCTTCCATTTTTCCAGCCCTCCCCCCCCTCTTCCTTTCCATCCTCACCAACCCTCTGGTCAGAACCTCGTCGTCAGGTGTAGAGAGTCAGAGAAAGAGCAGAAATTTCGTTTATCACTTGAGAAGGTAGAGTTTATGAAACCGGAAGAGTAGTCAACACGACAGAACGAACTGTGAAGAGTGTAAATTTCAGAGTCAAGGAACTGAGGGTCACAAATGCGGAGGACACGAAAAAAGAAAGAAGAACACTTTTCTTTAGAGATGGAGTATGGTAAGAAAAGTAGTGCGTGTACATACCACAGTGTAAATGCTTGCGATCCACGGGAAAACAAAAGCCTGTAGCCGAGCGATGAACATGTATATCAAGAAATGGGAGCAAGGAGTTAGTTTCCCATTCAGCCTATCTTCGTGTGTTAATGTGTGACAAGTTAATGGTCCAAGTCGTACTGAAAAATCATTTACATATTGTTCCAGTCTCGATACTGTGTTTTTTTCTTCATTTGGATCCATGTTATTTATGATACCTTCCCAGCATGTTTAATTTAGGACATGATTTATTTGATCCCAGTTGATGTTATTGTTGTTGAAATTGAATTTTATGGTTGTGGTGATGATGGTGATGATGATGGTGAAGGTGATGAGGACCCATGATACACATGGGTCCTCACCATCACGATTAGATTGTGATCTGAATTAATTGTTTTTCATACTTTTATTTTTCTTACCAGGTCATCATTATTTGTGAAAATAAGGTCAAGTGTGTTTTCCAGTCTTGTTGACTTCTCTCTGTTGGCTTAGAGTGATTTTATTGCAGTGATTCAGCAGCTTATGTGTGTTTGACTATTTCTCTGAGCTACCTTCAGGGATTGTTTCTACCATAACATTATTTACTACATTCTTCCATTTTGTATCATGCATCATGATGCATGATACTTGGGGCTAGGGTTCGAAGATTTTCCAAACAGTAATCAATTTTCTATAACTGTTCCTCGAACTGGTGGGAGGTTGCATCTGGCGGCTTATATACAATCACAATGATTATGTTTTGGTTCTCAATCTTTATTGCTAAGAATTCAACTACGTCTTTTGTGGTATTTAGTAACTGTGCAAATTAGCGACTCCTTGGCATAGAGACCAACTCCCCCTTGATGTCTGTTATTGTTTTCCTCTCATCTACATCAGTTGTATCCTGCTATCCATATTTCGTTGTCAAAAAACTCTTTTGTTTGGGTCTCTGTGAGGAGTCCACTGATAAAAAGTATTTCCATAGATTGGTTAAAAAACAAAGTTAGAATGGATTAGGCTAAATGCATGATAAATAATAGTTCTTTCATCACTGATAAATCGTTATTTATAGTATCCTGCTTGATAATGAAGAATTTAGAATTTAAAGGCGGGTTTCAATTTATTAGTAATTTAATTTCTAATTATTATCAATTAACTATACGTAAATATAATATTCTTAAAAAAAGGCCTATTCTAATTTAAGGTAGGATAACAATCATAATTTTGTAGTGGCTTGGATCGGGGAAAAATCCACGAACTGTAGTATATTGGATAAAACTCCGTCATTATTTGGAGGACAGCATGCATGAGAATTACATTTTTTAAGTAATACAACACCCTATATATTTTGAAACGTAAATTTTCACTTCACTACGTGTTTTCAAAAGCATAATTATGCTCCATAAAGTATATCGTTTCCTAGGGTACATATCAGTGAAGATATTGCTCCATCGGAGAATAAATATCTCCCTCACTGTATATATTGCTCCCTCAGTGCATGTATCTCTTACTCAGTGAATATATCGTATCATCGTAGTACGTATTGCCCCCATGGTGTATACAGTATATTTCTACTTGAGTGTGTATCTGGGTACACTGGATCTGCTGTTCATGATGCTAACGTGTCAGTGGCCTTGGATACTACAGGACTAATTTCACCTAATGTTTGGGATATCAGTCTCACGAGTAGTACACATATTAATGCATCTAGAGAACAAGGCGATTATAAGCAAAGAACAATACTGTGACAAACCGGGTATCGAACCCACGATAATTTACCCATCTACCCTCCCGGGAAGCCTACCCCCCAGGCTTCCCTGGAGGGAATTGAACCCCCGATACTTTTGCACGCCACCCAAGTAGCTTGCCAAAATTCCGAGACACCCTAGACTACTTACATGATGTGCCCAGTAGCCCTGGACATGCCACTCCTCATGCTTAGATGTTTATGGATGCATTATTATGTGTATTGCTCGTGTGATTAGTATTCCCAATGGGAGGAGAATGAAATTAGTCCCGTAGCTTCCACGGCTAAGTATGTGCTCACATCAGGAGTGACACGTCCAGTGGTACTGGTCACCTGATGTTTGTGATAGTAATGGGTGACTGGTCTAGGGCGTCTCGGAGTTTTGGTGGACTACTCGGGTGGCATGCTAAAGTTTCGGGGGTTCTATTCCCAGCCAAATATATTACTTGTAATATATTACAAGTAATATATTTGTAACTGTTGTACTTGTATATTAAATATCATATTTCTAACAATATGTCAAATATGCAAGGCCCATTAGAGTATCTGTTTAATTACACATCAATATATTTATTCTAAAGAATTAAATATTTGAATATAACATTCAAACTGTAAAAAATATTGCTCATACAGCCACCTTATCACTGTCTTTTTTGGTCAGTGCAAATCTTTCTGATAAATTTGCAATGATAAAAACTTAATTCCTTTGACGGGAAAGCAAGTTTAAACGTTGGATTCCACAATAAATTCATATTAGAGGTAACGGTATGGCTTAAAACGACATGTACCCATTTTCGTGGCTATTACTTACACGGGCAGCAATTCAAGGGCTGTTGCCCCTGACCATAAACAAAAGTCAGCAATATAGCGAACAACCTGGCAATAAAGGGTAAGGCAAACATAGAAGAGGTAGTTTTTCTTTACCTATATATTTATTCCTTCACCACTATGTACAAATAAGCAGTATAACGATAAAACAGAGCAAAGAGGCACTCACAACAGGAGTGGAATGTACCATAAGCGGGAGTCTGCCTCACAGCCATGCTAGTTCGTGCGACATCACTTTGGCTAAGGAGCCGGTTCACATCCTATTGGAAGGTTAGATTGGACAGTTCAACAGTGGAACCCCAGAACTGGTATATTCTGAACTGCCAGTTCGCTGGTCGAAAAGGCATGCTGATTGACACAGGCTAGAGTTGTCCTCTTTATGGGTGTATAAAGTGTAGCCAGCGAATGCACTCATTCTTACGCTTTACTTCACACTGTCTCTTTCGTTAAACCACTCATATCATGGCATCAATTACTATAACTGCACTTACCATACTTACCGACCTCTGCGAATTCTGGAAAATTTCTGAAGCTATCATTGTGATATTTATGGGTTTATGTATCAGGAATCCACAAGGATAATAGCTCCACAAAGAAAATTCGTGGTACTCTCTTCTCACGGGCGACTGGATCACTCGGTGCTAGGTAGATCATGCTCAGAATTTCTCCTGGCATATAACGCTCAATTTGTATATCGTTTCGGTGACAAAGACAAATCATGGTCATTATTCGTTTGCTTTAGAAACTGTATCAATATTAAGATGGTTAAGTAGTAGCAGGAGGTGAAAGCTTTCTGCATTTCTTTGAACACAATGATTGCTACTTTTCAATACATATCGAAGTACAGATCCCTTTTCATAATATGCCTTACCTATTAACCCAGTGTCACACAGTGAAGATTTACCATTCCATATCTCTCCTTCCTGAGATGGCCCTTCAGAAGTGGAACATTATCTTCAGAAGAGCGTGATCTAATGAAGCTATGTATGTTCAGGAAAATCTCCAGATTTTGCTAATAAGCAAGAACTAGATACTTAGTTAAGGACTTAGATCTTGCCAAATCCATTGCAGAGTTTTTGAAATCTAGTCTGAAAAAATGGAATTTAGTATATAGTAATTGCAAGATATGTCTACAGAAACAAAGCATCTGAATTTTATGGGACAATGCAGCAATTAGCCAGCCCTAAGACAGGATAAAATGCATTATTAGAGAGAAACACTTCCCACAATTTAGAGAACAATGCATCTCTCCAAATGGAAAAGACATTTCTGCTGCCACTTAACATAAAACTGAGATTTTGAAGCGGTAGAAAAACCTTGAAGCACATCCGTCCTCTGTTCCCAAGAAAGTTCGAAGCCAAAGTGAATTTTGTCATTTTAGATGAACTACATGTTAGGCGATTCTTGGTAAGTAAAGAATTAGAAGAGAATGAGAACGATTTTCAAAAAATGCAGGGCAAGCATTTTAAACTGTAGTGCATGGATTGCTGGGTACTTGCAAGAAAGAAAACTAGAGAGCTTTTGAGTGAAGAATACTGTGAACATTATCAATAGGATATTTATACAATGGTAAAGAGGTTCAGGGGAGGTAGGAGGATGCCATGATGGGTGACGTAATCTTGTTTGATTCGAGAGGGACGCAAATAATTTACTCTTAATATCATTGTTATCTTCGTTTCTATTATTTGCGTTGTGATACAGTTTATTGTTTAAAGTGTGGTACAGTGCTATTCTGAAAAAAATAGGATATCGTTACACGTATTATTATTATTATTATTATTATTATTATTTTCATTAAGTTCACATTATTCAATATAATAAATTTACGTCCAAAATCAACATTATTTTTTGTGACAACTTAAATATGGTATGATTTAACTGATGATACCGTGAAGAAATAGAGCAATTGTTGTAATCAGTATCCCAGTAAAGACAAAAGAATTAAAAAGAAAGGCAAAACACAAATTTCTATCGAATTTACTTCCTAACATAATGTTCCATAAAGCTAGCGGGTCGACACTAGCAACAGCTCGAATCATAAGGCAGTCAAAATTTAGCCTCAGGTCTGGTACCCAGGATAGAAGAACTCTTAAAAATCAGTCACATGCATTTTCATTAGACTGAATCAGGTAGGATTAGGCCATGTTAGACTAAATAAGATATTCTCTGTTAACACTGTAACATCATCTAACTTAGCCCAAAACTAAGAAAACCTAACTTTCCAACCCTATCCTTAGCCTATCCTCCCGCAATGGGACCCCGACTACGCGCCCATAAGAGTAATTATAAACAACCTGCACCCAGAGAGACTCCAACCACCCTTCAACTACAGTGAGCCTCAAATATCCCAACGCTTAGGCACAAGCCACACTTACCCACAGAGAAACTACCATCACTCAGAGTGAGACTCTCACCACCTACCCACCACACACACACACACACTCCAACAACCACCAACCACATTCGTGGTAATTGCGCTGGCCGCTAATTCCACTGTAAACATCTCTTGCCCACTAACAAATATCAGTACCATCTCTCCAGCATTAATTACATTTCTCATCAAAGGTTCATAATTTATTTGTTTATTTCAAATGCCCTGCAATAAAGTCGGGACCGGTTACACAATTTCGTTCCAGATTACAAGCCACAAAAGTTCATTACGCTTGTAATACCACTATTAATTAAACAAGTGGTTTTAATACAGTGGCGACATAGTGAACAATAAATTGGAGATATTGAAGATCTCACTTTCGATATCTAATGTTTATACTGTGATAACCGAGAAATATACTTTAGAAGCTAATCTGACGCTGACCTCGCTCTCCTGTATAGGTTTAGCAGTCTAGTGTTGTTAGTTTAATGTCTGTCTATGTCAGTGACTAGTGTTACTGGTCCACCAGAGTGCCGTTGCACCAGTATATCTGTAACAGTGACTACTAGTATTGCATGTCCTGTTATGTGCCAGTGTTTGTTCACTTCTGTGTTTGTGATATTGACTGGTGTTGCATGTCCACCTGTGTGACTGTCAGTAACTGGTGTAGCTGGTCCACCTGTATGCTGGTGAAAGTGACTAGTGTTGCTGGTCAACCTGTGTGTCTATGACAGTGACTGGTATGTGTGTCTGTGTTAGTGATGGTGTTTCTTGTTAATTAATGTGTCTGTCTCAGTTTCTAGTATTGCTAGTACACCTGTGAGTATGTGTTAGTGAGTAGTTGTTGTTCCACCTGTATGTCGATTCAGTGACTAGCATTGCTAGTCCACCTGTGTGTCTTTGTCTGTGACAGGTGTTTCTGGTCCATCTGGTCCATCTGTGTGTCTGTGACAGTGACTACTGTTGCTGGTCCACGTGTGAGTCTGTCACTGACCAGTGTTGCTGGTCCACCTGTGTCACAACGTTAATGAGTAGTTCTGCTGCTTGTTTATCAGTTTCATTGACTGGTGTTACTGGTCTGTGTGGCTGTATCTGAGACTAGTGTTGCTTCTCAAGCTCTGTGTTAATGACAGTGATTAGTGTTGCTGCTCCATCTGTGTTAGTGACTGGTAATGCTGGCCCACCTGTGTGTGTATGTCAGTGGCTTGTGTTTCTGATTCACCTCCGTGAATCAGAAACAGAATAAAAAATAGAGGGACCAGCAACACCACTCAGACCTGTCTGTCTGAGTGGTGTTGCTGGTCCCTCTATTTTTGTCAGTGACTGGTGGTGCTGCTTCTTTTGTATCTGTGTCAGAGACTTATGTTGTCGGTCCATCTGTGTATTTGTTTTAATGAATGGTGTTACTGTTTCACCAATATATTTTAGCAAATGACTTGTGTATTTGGTAGACCTGTTTATCTCTTTGAAGTTGGTTTTAATGGTTTACCTGTTTCTCGACGCCAGCGACTCGTTTTGTTAGTCCAGTCTTTTGTCTGCATGAGTGACTGAAGATTGTGACCATCTTTCTGACAATGTCAGTTGAAATTAAGGTCCTACCCAAAGAGATGGGTTAGTTGTAGTAGTAGTTGCCATAACCGTTAAGAAGGTTACGTATATGTCCTACTTCCACTGCGGAATCCCGCCTACCAGTGACTATGCCCTCGTCTGCTACACGTCCCCTTTCCACCTGACGTTATACCTCATTTTCTGTATATAGTTCTATTGTCTTCAAATTATTTCCTGGAATTTGTACTGATAAAGCCACTGGATGGCGAAACGTCTACAATAAAGATACCCAGATATTGCACATGTGTCTTAATTTCATCTTGTCGGTATTGAATACCATTCTTGTACAATGTCAGTTACTAGTGATATTGGCTCACCTCTCTGAATGTTAGTGTTTGCCTTTGCTGGCTCGCTTTATAACCTGAATTGCTGATTTACTTGTATGTCTCTGTCAATGACTGATATTGCTGGTCCACCTGTGTATCTGTGCCAGTGATTGGTGTAACTGGTCGAAATGTGTAGACCGTCAGATTTATCATGGAAAATTTGAATACGTTGATGCAGTGGTCGGAGAAGTGGCAGATACAGTTTAACTTAGACAAATGTAAGGTTCTAAGCCTAGGAATAACCATAGCACTTATAAACTGAATAACGGAGATCTCAAACACTCTGAATTTAAAAAAGATTTAGGAGATCTGGTTATCAGGAATATAAAGCCAAGACAATAGTGCGTAGTTTTCGTAATTAAGGTAATGAAATTCTTGGTTACATATAAAAAAGTATAATACGAGTCCTCAGGTTATACTTCATCTTTGTATATCCTAAGTAAGGCATCAGTTAGATTATGCTGCAGAGTTCTGATCACCGTATTACAGAATGGGCATAAATGTGCTGGAGAGCATAAACAAAGAAGACAAAGGTGTGCAAGAAAGGTATAAAATACCGACAATATGAAAGTTAAGACACATGTGCAACATCTGGATATCTTTATTGTAGACGTTTCGCCATCCAGTGGCTTTATCAATACAGATTCTAGGACATAATAGGAAGACAGTAGAACTATATACAAAAGATGAGGTAATCAGTCCCTCGGCCTTGGAGTTAGTGTTCACAGCATCGTGGTGGAGGAGAATCTGGAGCAAAGGCAAGCAAGCAAGCAAGCAAGCAAGCAAGTGCAGGTAAGATCCCAATGGGATGAGCGGGGAAGACGGGACAGACGAAGAATAGCGCTGGAGAGAAGTGTTCTTAGAAATAGAGCCAGGGCTTGACCCAGCAGCTAAGGCGATCGTGGGACAGACTTGGAGAAAAAACGGGAAGAGAGCAAGCTGTGTATGGAACTGAACTTCTCCAGGCTGAGGGACCGACAACCCCAAATTCCACGACCTCAAGGGCGATGGACCGACCACACCGCCCCCACACCTCCACTGCTCCCGCCCACCTTCTGTACTGAAGAAGCCTACTGTGTAGGCGAAACGCCCCGGAACAAAGTCGCCCATCTGTTGCCTATATGTCTCACCCACCAGTCTCGTGGTAGGTGAGATCTTTGAGTCTCGAGAGCTGGAAGTTTCCAGGTCGCAGGAGAGGGCATCAGACATGTGGGAGGTTATTTTAGTAGTTGAGGAGGCAGGTTTGCAGTGGAGCCATTTGCAAACTTCTTGAAGCTGCTCCTGGAGAGGTGGTATAGCGTTGTCTTCTTGGAAAAAGTGAAACGAAGAGGCTTGATGAGCTCAAGAACTTGCGTGAGTGTGAAGTGAAGAGGTGATTCGCAGGCATACTTGACTGTTCCATCACCGAGGCCTTTGTATAGTTCAGAGCAGGTCATGGTGTCAGCGTTCGAGGGAGAGGTGTAGAAAGTAAGGTTTTCCCAAGAGGGTGTGCTGGAGTCGTCGCTATCTGCTTCGTCGGGGGATTCGTCAGGAAATTCTTGTTCAATTGTTTCTACAGTGATTATGTCAAGAGGAGGCTGGGAGTCTAGAGTATTTGCGGTCTGGCTGGTTGTTGGTGGTTGTTGAGAGATGGCAGTGGTCACTGGGCGTGGTTCAGGAGTGTTTTTTGGGGCAGAGTTAGGATTTGGGCCTGAAGTTGATGTGAAGTTAGCGATGCTTGGGATAATCTTGAGGAAGTCCTGTGATGTTGGCGAGTCAGGAAAGTTGAATGACGGCATGTTGTTAAGACGGAATAGTTCGTTAATTGTAGTGTTGAATGTGCCTGGGTTTGCTGCATTTGCAAGGTGTGCATACATCATGCAGTACAACACCTTAGAGGGAGCAGCGTCAGGGAGTGCAGAAAGGGAATTGCTGGATAGAGACGACTGCTGTGTGGCTTGTAGAATTCTGGTGGTGTCCGACTGGAGTTTTGAAATGGCGGTGTATGTCGGCGATTTGGGACTATTCTTCTTGGTTTCTTCTTTAATTTTTTTCGACATTACTTCTTTTCGTAGTGGGCATTTAGCTGCAAGGGTATGATAAGTACCCTTGCAGTTAAGACATGTTGGAGTGGCATTGGTGGTGGTGCAGGCTTTGAAGTTATGACCTTCTTTTCCACAGGTAGAACAGAACTTTTTGTCTTTAATGGGACAGTCCTTTGTTGAATGTTGATAAGAGTAACAGTTCCAACAGGGAAGAGACATGGGCAAAACGTTCAGGTTCAATGTGGCGTGGATGTATGTGGTAATATGAGATAGCTAGTCCATTAGCGAGTGCTTGGGTAGCCATATCTATGTTTGAAAAGGTGATTTTGATCATAGATGAGGCATTGGGAATTCGTGTGATGGTGTCTACAGAGGCCCAGGTGTTTTGGTCTTCGATAGAGGTCTTCAGTTCATCCGTTGGAATAGATGTGATTATCTTATCCAATTGTTTAACAAAAACTGAACGTTTCGCCAGCAAGGATGGAGACGGTGATATGATGAATTGACGGTCCCGTAATGTGTTCATTGCAGTGTCGTCCATAAGTTTAGCTGCTTCATTGTCGTCGGTGCAGACGACAATAAAGGAATCCTTGAGTGAGTGGATCGCTGTGAATTTGAGATGTAGGCAGGTCCTCATAGCGACAGCAAGTAATAGTTTAGTGGAATCATTTATAACACCACTGGCTGGTTTGATTTTAACACGATGTGCGAACATTGTCGAACTGGTAGAGGTTACCCTCCCCAACGGGAATCGTAGGGAGACTGGCGGTTATATAGGCGTCAGTGGATAGGGACGGGCAGCAGACGAGGGCATAGTCACTGGTAGGCGGGATTCCCCAGTGGAAGTAGGTCCTTCCCAAAGAGATGGGTTAGTTGCAGCAACTAACCCATCTCTTTGGGAAGGACCTACTTCCACTGGGGAATCCCGCCTACCAGTGACTATGCCCTCGTCTGCTGCCCGTCCCTATCCACTGACGCCTATATAACCGCCAGTCTTCTTGCCTTTGCTTCAGATTCTCCTCCACCACGATGCTGTGAACACTAACTCCAAGGCCGAGGGACTGATTACCTCATCTTTTGTATATAGTTCTACTGTCTTCCTATTATGTCCTAGAATCTGTATTGATAAAGCCACTGGATGGCGAAACGTCTACAAAAAAGATATCCAGATGTTGCACATGTGTCTTAACTTTCAAGACAAAGGTGATCCCATGTATCAAAAAATCTTTCCTAAAAACATACACTGAAATCACTGAATCTTCACTCGCTGAAAGTACGGAGAATTACGGGGTATATAATTAAGAAGTATAAATGGAAGATAAGAATATATAAATGGATATGAATAACATGTTAAAAATGTAACCAAGGCAAGGCTCGCAGTAATGGAGTCAGGTTGGAAAAAATAAATTTAGAAAATATATAGGAATGCTGTGGTTTGGTAACAGAGTAATGGATGAGTGGAACAAACTCCCGAGAAGCGTCATTGAAGCGAAAATCTAGTGTAACTTTAAAAATAGGTTAGGCAAGCACATGAGTGAGCGTGGGTGGAGGTGGACTTGCCTAGCATGGGACAGTAGGCCTGCTGCAGTGCTCCTTCTTTATGTTCTTAAGTTCTTATGACTGGTGCATCTTGATGTTGCGGGTTCGCCTGTCTTTAACAGTGACTGGTCCACCTTTGTGGACTTGTGTTGCTGATTTAACGGTGTCTGTAACAGTGACTTATGTTGGTGGTTCATTTGTGTTTCACTGTCAGTGATTTGTGTTACTTGTCTATGTATGTGTCCGAGTCAGTAACTGGTGTTACTAACCCACCTATCTGTGTTCGTGAAAAGAATTACTGATCCTTCTGTATGCCTGTTAGTGACTGGCACTGCTGGTTCACGTGTGTCTTCAATACTGACCTATTTTATATCACATGTGTTGATGTAACAATGACAGGTGTTGCTTATCCACATGTGTCAGTAACTAGTGTTGCTGACTTTAATGTGTATCTGTGTCAGTTCCTTGTGTTTCTGATCCAGTAGTATGTCTGTGTTAGTGATTTTTGTAGCTGGTTTACATCTACTTATGGTAGTGACTGGGCCTCCTGTGCATCCGTCACGGTGATTTGTGTTACCCGTATATGTAAACATTATCTGTGTCAGTGACTGATGTTTCTGGTTCACCTGTTGTCTGCTTCAAACACGTTCATTGTTGGATAACTTGTGTTTGTGTGATTGACTCATCTATCTGTGTATCTGCATCAGTAATTCATGTTGCAAGTTGACCTTTAATTCTTTCAGTGACAGGTAATGCTGGTCCACCTTTATATCTCTGTCACTAACTAGTGCTAATTAGCCCTTCTCAGGGCGAGTTATGAGACATTAGAATTTCGAACTTAACTCCCTAGAGTGGATAAAGTATCTCAATATAAGTTGAATGATGCCATGTAAATGGAATTCTGATGATTAATTTTCGAGCAATTGCTAATCTGCGAAGACAGACTTTACTAGCCCCTGCCCGAAATAAATGTGAATGTTGCAAATTTGCAATTGTTAATAAAACACTCAATAACTATTTTTTAAATTTATTATACAAACAGGCAACATCAAAAACATAATGGAACTTGTATCAAAAAATTTTGTAAATATTAGAAAAATATAAAAATGAAGCATGGGTGATGAATGTTGCAGCGAGGAGAAGGCTGGAGGCAGTGGAGATGTCATGTCTGAGAGCAATGTGTGGTGTGAATATAATGCAGAGAATTCGTAGTTTGGAAGTTAGGAGGAGGTGCGGGATTACCAAAACTGTTGTCCAGAGGGCTGAGGAAGGGTTGTTGAGGTGGTTCGGACATGTAGAGAGAATGGAGCGAAAGAGAATGACTTCAAGAGTGTATCAGTCTGTAGTGGAAGGAAGGCGGGGTAGGGGTCGGCCTAGAAAGGTGGAGAGAGGAGGTAAAGGAGGTTTTGTGGCGAGGGGCTTGGACTTCCAGCAGGCATGCGTGAGCGTGTTTGATAGGAGTGAATGGAGACAAAGGGTTTTTAAATACTTGACGTGCTGTTGGAGTGTAGACAAAGTAACATTTATGAAGGGGTTCAGGGAAACAGGCAGGCCGGACTTGAGTCCTGGAGATGGGAAGTACAGTGCCTGCACTCTGAAGGAGGGGTGTTAATGTTGCAGTTTAAAAACTGTAGTGTAAAGCACCCTTCTGGCAAGACAGTGATGGAGTGAATGATGGTGAAAGTTTTTCTTTTTCGGGCCACCCTGCCTTGGTGGGAATCGGCCAGTGTGATAATAAAAATAAAATAAAAATGAAACAAATAGCAACATGGATATATTGCAAAGGGATAAAACTTTCAAATCCCATATTCCTGAGATTCATGAGGAAGAGCAATCATTCTATAATACTAATTCCTAGAATGAAAGTCTATGAAGCGATTTTTATCCTTCTTTATGCACAGATTTACTCAGCATACGTTGGTACTGCACAGGAACTGGTAATTGCTGGTTTGGCACATGATTGCTGTCACTATTGGAAGTACTTGGTGAAGCTCTTGTAGATGTTCTTAGGCTGCTGCGTCTAAA
>NC_069403.1:101528172-101535672 GCF_026875155.1 Cherax quadricarinatus | reverse complement strand
GGTGTAACTGATCCATCCGTGTTTCTGTGGTAATGACGGATGTTATTGGTTCACAGATAATCTATGTTAGTGATTGGTATTTCAGGTCCTCAGTCTGGTTCTGGCAACATCATTTACTACTGGACTGATAAGCAACGTCCAAACTTCACACTTTGTCTCCTCCTACACTGTCCTCCATCAAAATTAAATGTAGTCTTTCTTGCCCTCGTAAATTGGAGATCATTGTTGCTAAACTTACTTGACTTTTCAGGTAAGGCCAAAAAAATCAATAACCATCAGAATTATATATGAAAATTTTTTGTAATATAAAATAATTCCTTTTACTAAATTCTGATGTTGGAATTTGTATAGAAAGTAAAGAAATACTGATTTTCTTTTAAAATTTGAATTACCTAGAAATGCTGTAAAGGAGAGAGCAATTTCCCCTTGAGTGAAAGTAATGCGTCAGCTGCCGCTTCAAATATTTCTCCTACATATTTTGTTTAAAACTTCCGTATCCCAGCTGGTGGTGATATAAGGTCATGAACTTCCCTATACAAATAGAGTTCCAATGGTGTAGAAAAGGAACTTTCCATCACCTTCAGCTTGTGAATTCAATTTTCTCTTAGCTGTTTGATTCGTCAGTCTATAAACTAACTCCTAAGTTTACCTTTTCTTCAATATTACTTCATGATAGAGAAGGATAATTATGTAGATGGAATCCTAATTACACTATATTTCCCCTTCAATCTTTGATAAAGCATGGATAACTTTTTTCTAGTGTAATTCCTTTCTTCAGTCTCACTTCTTCCTCAAGTCTGATTCATTACTCATATCTTGCTTATAATTTCACTTTTCTCCTTTCTTAAGTTTGCTATATTCGTTTGTTATTTGCTTTATTACTTATAAACTAGTACTTCTGGACAAAACATAAATATAAACAAGAAAATTCCAATACTTTTAAAAACAAAACACTGGATTCATATCACTATAAAAACTACTCAAGTGAACACTTATAAAAAAAGAGCTTCCACTATCTGCAGAATGTCTGAGTCATACGCCATAAGGACTTCCCTTTCCAAAACACACACACACACACACACACACACACACACACACACACACACACACACACACACACACACACACACACACACGCACACACATGCAAACTCACATGCACATTTTCACACAAACATACATGCACACACAAGGCTAGATGAGTTTATCAACTCAGTTGTGAAGATAATGGCTGAACAGAGCAAGAGGTGCAGAAAATGAGCTAAAGCTAGAGAGGCTAGGATACAGAGCATAGAAGATGAACTGAAAATTCTGAAGCAAGTGGGACAAAGAGCCAAGGTACGAAAGCGACATGATATTGAGAACAGGGACATCAGTGGTCAGCGAAGAGCTTGAAGGAATTGAAGGAGATAAGATGTCCCTTGCAGAAGGGCTATCAGACCACTGGAGGATCAAAGAAATGTTATGGAAAGCAATAATAAATCAGACCCAGAGATACAAAGAGAAATGAAATAAGAAGATGAGAGGGAGAGGTCAATAATTACTCATGGGCCTCAGGAAGTTGAAGGATGGACATAGAAGAAAGATAACAGGGTGAGAAAAAAAAAAGGGTTGAAAACATCATCAAACAAACAGGAGAGAAGGATTTGACAAAGGTGAATTAGAGAATTGGGGGATATTCGAGAGGAACAAATCGCCCAGTCAAATTTATATCCATGTCAGAAATTATACAAAACAGAATCTTGCAGCAGAAACCAATATGAAAAGAACTAAAGAGCTCTACCAGCTTGTGTATGTGAACCATGACAGAACACAAAACGAACAGGAGGAGCTGAGAGTGAGGATACAGACTCAAAAGACAGGAAGGAGAGACAAGGCAGGCATGAACATGCAGGAAAGCCCAGACTTGGGAGGACCACAAGATACGACTATTTACAGAACACCCTCAACTCCTACCACTGAACTACAGTCAAGCATAATAACTCAAAATGAACCACAATCTGCACCCTCAGCCCCCACCCTCCCTCTCAGCACAACCACCATCTTCACAGCAAATTCTCATACTATCCAGCCAGCCCAGCTTCTCCCTCCTCCCAAGCCTGCAACCCCCCTTCCAGAATACAGTATTGAAAAAGAAGCTGAAGTATGGTAGGAGTGGCATGAACGAATTACGCAGGCATCCCCAGGCATCCTAGCAATCACAGAAACAAAGCTCATGGGGAAGCCAACAGGAGCGATCATCCCAACTGGGTATCAGATCCTGAGGTAATACAGAGAGAACAGAGGGGTGAGGAGGAGTTGCTCTGCTCATTAAAAGCCAGTGAAGTTTTGAGGAGATGGGAGGTATGGACAGAGGAAAAGCAGTTTACTACATAATAGGAACTCTTCAGACTGGGGGCCCTAAGGTGATGATTGCAGTGATGTACAACTCGCAACAAAATAGCAAGAGACCAAGTGAGGGCAATAGTGCAATGGTAGATATACTAGCTAAGGTGGTCAGAAGGGTTCATATGGGCAGGGCAAACTTACTAGTTATGGGGAATTTTAACCACAAGGAGACAGATTGGGAAAATCTGGAGCCACATGGGGGAACAAATATGTGGAGGGCAAAGATACTGGAGGCGGTTATGGAAAACCTAATGCACAAACATGGTAGGGACACAACTACAGAGAGAGAGGAAGAGAGGAGAGAGAGAGAGAGAGAGAGAGAGAGAGAGAGAGAGAGAGAGAGAGAGAGAGAGAGAGAGAGAGAGGAGAGAATGAACCAGCAATGCTGGATCTCGTATTCTCCTTGAGCAGTTCCAACATTGAGTATATATTATATTAAAGGCCCCTCGGGTGCCAGTGATCACGTGGTCCTGAGTCTCAAATATACAGTAGGTTTAACAGTGGAGAGCGAAACAGCGCGAGAAGAACGGGAGAAACCAAATTTAAGAAGAGGGGATGACACAGGTATGAGGCAATTCCTACATGAGGTGCAGTAGGGAAGAGAACTGAAAGGAACGTCAGTAAATGAAATGATTACACATGTGGTTACAAAGTGTAGGGAGGCAAAGAAGTTCATAGCCCTTGGTTCACCCCAAAGTGTAGAGAGGCCAAAGCGAAGTGCGCTAAAACATGGAAAAAAGTACAGAAGGCAAAGGACCCAGAAAAAAATAAGGAACTGAGCTGAAGAGCCAGAAACGGATATGTAAAAATAAGGAGGGAGGCCCAGTGGCAATACGAGAACGACAAAGCAAACATCAAAAGCCAAATCTGACTTCAAGCTGTTATACCGCCACATCAGAAGGTAAACAACAGTCGAGGACCAGTAATCAGGCTGAGGAAGGAAGGAGTTGAGATCACAGGAAATGACCAGGAAGTATGTGTAGAACTCAGCTCGAGATTTAGATATTCGCAGTGGAGACAGAAGGGCATCCAGCAACCGAGGTCGTAGAGAACACCCGTGCTGGACCCCACTACACAAAACCCCGGAGTAGGTGAAGAAACTGCTGTGCGAACCAGACACACCAAAACGCACGCACACACACACACACCACACACACCACACACACACACCAACCCACACACACACACTCCCCACACACACACACTCAACAAAACTCACACACACCCCACACACACACACACACACACACACCACAAAACACACACACACACACACACACACAACACACACACACACACACACTCAACACACAACTCAACACACACACACACAAACACACACACACACACACACACACAACACACACACACACACACACACACACACACAAAACACCACACACACACACACAACACAACACACCACACAGATTGGTGGTAGAGGTAACTACCATTCATTGCTTGAATAGATGCGGAAAGGCCCCCGAAGCAGGAAACTTGTCAAACCAAATTTCGTATATGGCTACGAGGCGGTGCCAAGAGCTGCGACTCGCCTCCTTAACCAAAAAAGCTGGGTACACTGTTATGGAAAGAATAACTGTCACAAGAGTTACATATTTATGTGTATTGCGTCTTTCCGTTCCCTTTATCCCGACTCTAGCACTGATTTCGGCCGGGACTCTCACATATTTTTTTAAGTTTTCGATTTGCTGCACACGTAGTTTTTGGACTTTTATTTCCTGCGATGTGTGGTTCCCCGGGTTTATGAGAACAGCTTGAAATGTTGGAGCGAGTGGTACTTGGAGAAGAGCTTGTAAAGGGTGGGTGTGATTTGCAGGAATTTCTAGTACATTGGCGTCAGATTTTATGTTACCCAGCAGTGTGATACTGAGGACTGAGTTATTTGTATCACAGTATCTTGGCCCTCCATGTGGTTATTGCGGCCACGATACAGCATCTAAGGAGTACATTGTATTCTTGACTACCACGACTGTTCCCCCAAGATACTGGCTCACCTGTGTTGTTTTGACTACCAGTAACATTTTAAAATAGTGTACAGTCCCGAGAAGTTGATGTATAAGATACATTTAAAAACTTGGCCATCTTTATTACCGCAACGTTTCACTCCCTAACAGATTTGTTTGTCGAATACAGAATAAACACTGGAGACAAGAGAAGTAGTTTCAAGAGATCAGATCGTCACATTTTTTGATTTGAGGTGGTCGTACGTCAAGTTTTAAGCCAGACATTATATGTTAGAGCAGAGGTGCTACCAAACAGCTGGAGGTGACGTTGTAGTTGAGCGTAGCCCACGAAATTAATATTTTGGAGCCGTAAATATTTTTGAAGTCAAAATTAAAATGACATTAAAATGATCTACTCAGCATTATAAAAACCATAAAAATAACAATGAAGTAGGCTCCCTCTTTAAAGAATTTAAATTATTATTGCCTAAAATGCAGTCTAGTATAACAAACCTGTTACACAGTTTGTTGCACTGTATTTTTGTAGTGGAAGAGTAAGATTTCGTTCGGATTTTTTTTAAACCCGGAGGGTTAGCCAACCAGGATAACCAAGAAAAGTCGTGCGTCATTGAGGACTGTCGGACTTATTTCCATTGGGGTCCTTAATCTTGTCCCCCCGGATGCGACCCACACCAGTCGACTAACACCCAGGTACCCATTTTACTGATGGGTGAACAGGACAACAGGTGTAAGGAAACGCGTCGAAATGTTTCCCCCCGCCGGGAATCGAACCCGGGCCCTCCGTGTGTGAAGCGGGAGCTTTAGCCACCGGGCCACCGATGAGCTATAGAAACAAGTAAACAAATAAGCAACATTCACAAATATATATAAGATATACAATCATATCTTCCTCAGGCAATTATATTTAGTTAATGTTATGAAGGTTACTGCATTTTTTGTAATAAATTGTATATAAAATAAGGAGTTAATTCGGTGCTCCATAATTTTATAAATAATGTCAGAGCTCTGATGGACACGTATTACACAACCAACTTGGGAGAGACGTAGTGTCATGGGAGTTGTGGAAAATTAAATTTACCTGGATGTAACTCATAAGATACATACCAGGAAATGGTAACAAAGATTATTTTTTATCAAAGTTACAGAGACAAGTAGGAATTTTAGGACACCTAGGTCACAAAAAAATGTCCCCCTTCGATACCTACTACTGTCATATCCACAAGTCACTCTTGACCTATATTTTAAATTTCAAATGAAATATACATTACCAGGATTTATGGCAAACATTAATATAAATATGTGGACTGTATGTTAAAATTAATAAATGATTATATATACACATTTAGGTACAGAAGGAGAATTTATAATCATAAGATTTGAGTGGGACTTGCATATCAGAGCTTATTTCTTGGATAGCATTGAAAAATTTGGGGTTTGGGGGAAATGTTTTTTAGTGGAATGAATTGTAAAGGACCTGCCTAGTATGGGCCTACAGGCCAGCTGCAGTGTTCCTCCTTTTTTATGTTCTTATGATCTTAAGATTCACCAATTTGTCTGGAGATTACGATGTGTCATTTCCCCCCCTGCCTAAATATGAAGAAAATACTGGCCAGAATCTCAACATAAACAGACAGCGACTTAGCTGGGGTTCCTAAACTGTCCTGTACATCTGCTTAATGCTAAAGTTATGCAGGACTGCAAATTCAACAATTTTAGCTCCTATATGGAAATTTTCAACCACAATTTAACTTCCAGAGCGACGAAATTTATGCACATTTCAATAGCGTGCCTGTACCACATTAAAAAACAATGGCATCTCTCCCCTGCTCGTCAGTGCAGGTGCAGAGCTTCCCTGTCAGTTCTCTTCTTTAAAATACACTTTAGAGCAATAGTAATGTATTAATCAGGTATATTTGCATTATAAAATATATACAGCATAATTTGGGAAATTATTTTCTACAGAGAGTTAATAGCATGATGAACTGTATCATGGCACCAGGTTGCAGAAAGTAGCATGTGGTGTTTTTTATTTGAAAGTTTAGGCGTAGGTTGTATTTGGGTTTAATTTCACGCTTAAGTGGGCCCTGACATAGGTCTGACCCTCTGGGTTGAGTGGAGACAATGTGTTTAGTTGATATATTGAAATAATAGCATAGTTTATAGTAGGCTACAAGCCGACCTGATGGGGGGGGGGTGAAGTGTTCATAGCTACCCCACTAGCACAGAGGGGTAAGGTTAAATTTTTCTAATGAATTAATAGAAGTCTACTAGTATATTTTATTTTGTGGAAATGTGTTGTACATATTATGTATAATATATGTATACTTTTCTACAGGGTAGTTTAATAGACTTTTCTAAAAGATAAAGCCTATGGTTTAATATATTAATGCGCACCTGTTAAGCGTTTTTATCAAGCTACAAGTGTGTGGCCCTCGGCTCGTTATTTTTAAATAATTTTGTATTTATCTCTGGACAAGTGTTTTACCTCCTAAGTCCTCCAGATCTTTTTTTTTTTTTTTTTTTTTTATTTGCCGGTATTCTCCCGGCCCGGGCCTTTTCCAAGTGGTGGCCCGGCCTTGGCTCCCTCTTTAGGGAGTGTCTGAGACCTAAGTCTCCCATGGGAGGAGGCACAAGTACCTCCTCATCTTTGGGACCAACTGTCCCAGGCCTAGCCACAAGCTAGGCCTCTCTGGTCTGCCATCCCGCCCCAAGGGGGCTAATGGGAATAGCAGTCTTATGAGCTAAAGGCTCGGGCTCAGGCACCTACCCTACCCTAGAAGGATTAGGCATGGTGTCGATTCCAGATCTTCGTAACAATTAATATTCATAGATATTCCATTTATCTTAACATTACCGAAGAAACAACTTGTGTAAGTACGGATCCGCACGCAAGTAACGTCATTTACTCTTAGTGCTGCCAGGAATATATAAATTACAAACATAATCTTATTAGTGAACGGATAACCTCTGTTAATATTGTAATATAGTAACTTGCCTAACAAAATTCAATAATTTATTACACTATATAGGTGCACAACGCACGCAGAGGACTGCAATGTTAAAATAATTAAAAAATACTGGGTGGTATAATAACGAAAAAGTTAAGGAAAATATATTTAAAAAAAAT
>NC_069403.1:101505839-101527672 GCF_026875155.1 Cherax quadricarinatus | reverse complement strand
ATCTTACTTTAACTTCCTACTGATCGCCTTCCATTACTGTGAACTACTCGCCACTTGTAGCAGGTGCTGGGCTGCACCTCATGCTGGTAGCCGTTGCTGCCTCCCCAACTACAGCCTCCTCACAGCGAGAGACAGACTGCACCTCGCTGCTAGAAGCCTCTTCCCCACAACTCCAGCCACCTCACACTCTCTCCCAGACCCATTGAGGTGGACCTTCAGCCTCCTAATCTCCTCCTGGAGAAGAGCAAGACATGAAGATTGGGGAAGGGCAAGAAGGCCGCAGACGGAGTACAGTCTAGGGGGTCAGAGACTACAAACCTCACTCAAGGAAAAAGATCTTGGGGTGAGTATAACACCAGGCACATCTCCTGAAGCGCACATCAACCAAATAACTGCTGCAGCATATGGGCGCCTAGCAAACCTCAGAACAGCATTCCGACATCTTAATAAGGAATCGTTCAGGACCCTGTACACCGTATACGTTAGGCCCATATTGGAGTATGCGGCACCAGTTTGGAACCCACACCTAGCCAAGCACGTAAAGAAACTAGAGAAAGTGCAAAGGTTTGCAACAAGACTAGTCCCAGAGCTAAGAGGTATGTCCTACGAGGAGAGGTTAAGGGAAATCAACCTGACGACACTGGAGGACAGGAGAGATAGGGGGGACATGATAACGACATACAAAATACTGAGAGGAATTGACAAGGTGGACAAAGACAGGATGTTCCAGAGATTGGACACAGTAACAAGGGGACACAGTTGGAAGCTAAAGACACAGATGAATCACAGGGATGTTAGGAAGTATTTCTTCAACCACAGAGTAGTCAGTAAGTGGAATAGTTTGGGAAGCGATGTAGTGGAGGCAGGATCCATACATAGCTTTAAGCTGAGATATGATAAAGCTCACGGCTCAGGGAGAGTGACCTAGTAGCGATCAGTGAAGAGGCGGGGCCAGGAGCTCGGACTCGACCCCCGCAACCTCAACTAGGTGAGTACAACTAGGTGAGTACACACACACACACACACACACACACACACACACACACACACATACACACACGACATCAGGAACCTCTATGTCAGGCACAAACAAGGAGACGTTAGGAAGCAAAGGAGTTATGCCGTTTGCGAAGGCCCTATCAGACCCACGAGTGGCTAAGGAAAAGACGAGGAGCACCCTAAGATCAAATGACAGGTCTGAAGATAACGAAGGTATGCTACATGCAAAGACTGTAACAGCCAACTGCAGTAGCAAGAAACAGCTGATCATGAAAGACAGTTCACCGAGCACAGATGCTTCAGCAAGGACAGGGATTGAAGGCAAGAACATTTCAATGGAAGGAACTAAAACATCTCAGAGGATGTAAAGGGAGATTCAGTTTGAGGAGGAAAGGGAGAGGTCAGTTTTTGTCTACGAGCTCCAAAAATAGGAGGAGGAAAAAGCTATTGAAGGCATCATGAAAACAATAGGTGAAGGCGACATGACTCAGGTGACAAATTTTCGGAGAACTGGGTGGTTTGTGAGTGGAAGGAAATGACCTGTCAAAGTAATTTTCAAGGAAGAATCAGCTCGAGCCAGGATCCTGCAAGAGACAGCACGACTGAGGGACAAGCCGGAGTACCGGAGAGCATACCTCGATCGTGACAGAACACAAGAAGAAATGACTATACTGAAAGAGAGGGTACAAAGACACAAGGAGGAACGAGAGGCAATGATGAAGATGAGCAGATCACAGACACAGGAGGAAGGGCAAATACATCCCCAGAAACTCCCACAGAAGAACTCCAACCGTGACAATCCCAACGCAACTGAGCACTCTTAACCAAAACCAACATACTGTTCCCTCTGCCACCAACCCCCACATCACAAACCTCACCCCAATATCTGCCCCCTATGGGCTTTCTGACCCCACCCCCATTACAAACCCCACCCACACTAGAACCCCCATAGGTCCCCTCCAGTGCTCCCACTCCCCCAACCCCAATATTTTCCCAGGACCACAGTGATAGAAAAGAAGCTGAAGGTTTGGTACACAAATGTGGATGGAATAACGAATAAATGTGAGGAGTGGCACGAAAGAATCAGTGAGAAATCCATAGACATCATAGCAGTCACAGAAACGAAACTCACTGACACAATAACAGATGCAATCTTCCCACCAGGATATCAGATCCTGAGGAAATATAGAAGGAGTAGATGGGGAGGAGGGGTTACACTGCTTATAAAAAACCAATGGGGATTTGAGGAAATGGTAGACGTGGACGAGATTAGAGATATGGACTACATAGTAGTAGTGATGGCTGAGGTGGCAAGAAGGGCTCACTCGAGCAGAGCAAAATTACTGGTTATGGGAAATTTCAACCACAGGGAGATTGATTAGGAAAACCTGGAGCTACATGGGGGTCCCGAAACATGGAGAACCAAGATGATGGATGTAATACTGGAAAACCTCATGCATCAACATGTCAGGAAGACTACCAAACAGAGAGTGGAGGATGAACCAGCAAGGCTGGACCTTGTGTTCACCTTTAGCACCTCAGACATTCAGGACATTACTTATGAGAGGCCCCTTGGAGCTAGCGATCAAGTAGTTATGAGTTTTGAATATAGTAGAATTACAAGTGGAAAGGGTAACAGGAATTGAATGGGAAAAGCCAAACTATAAAAGGGGGGGTTACACAGGTATGAGGAACTCCTTGTAGGAGGTTCAGTGGGAGAGAGAACTGGTAGGAAAGTCAGTAAAAGAGATGATGAAATTGTTGTGTGGGTTCGTGGAGATGTGATGGTTGGAGTTAAACACACTTGTTGGATGGTAACACTTATATTAGCAGACTGTGGAAGAGGGATAGACCCAGCCTGCCTGTTGCCTCTAGGCCTACACGTGGAGAACTGAGGGAGTTACAGCGATTCTCACGTACACATGCGCATCACGTGACGTCACACATGCTAGTCGATGAGCCTACTGAAAGGGAGCCTAAATATATACATGGATGATACGATCTACAATATACTACACAAGTATATGTATAGGGGATTTCAGTAGCTATACTGACAGCTCGGTCATATTACATATGTCGTCTCGACATACAATACTATGCTATTGGCTGAACATGCAGGTGGCTTTGGGCAGATTCTATATAATGGCAAAGACATAGATAACTTAGAACTAATGAATGGTATCGTAATGGGTGGTATCATAATATATTACAAATTATAAGAACAATCATAGTATAGGAAAGGATGGAATTGATCGATCGATCTGTATTCATGCACTCTACGGATTCTCAGGAAGAATATATATATTTACAAAGGTGAAAGTAATTTACAGCAAAGGCAGATCTGGCATGCACAGATAATTACTGCTAAATTCTCAGAATTCGGAGGGAACGTGAACACAAACAAAAAAAAAAAATCTGCAAAACTGATCAGCTAATAATAAACACACAGGGAAACTGTACTTTCTTACTGGAGGAATGAACAAACTCGGTGGGGTGGATGACTCTCCCCGGTTGAAAAAAATGACGCTATAACATGAAATATGAGCAAGGGAGAACGAATCTACTATCTCTCACTGCAAGCACATGGGAGAAGAAATGAACACGGTCAACAGTGCTGGTATTCAATCTGAGTCACACACAGTGACACGAGGTATCATCTATAAAGACACTACACTTACAAACGTTAACAACGTGAAGATTACTCGAGAAACAACTTTGTACATTGCAAGGATTACTGTGTACCAGGAAGTTATCACCATCTGGAACACTAGGAACAATAACACTCTAGTGTCTGCATTCCCTCAAGGAAGGTTCCTTGATGTTGGTGAGGGGCTCTTGATTTAGGGAATTGGATCTGTGCTCCAGTTCCCCGAATTAAGCCTGAATGCCTAACACATCTTCCCCCATAGGAGCTGTATAATCCTCCGGGTTTAGCGCTTCCCCCTTGATTATAATAATAATAATAATAATAATAGTGTCCGCATGTGACATCAACAAGAGATGGCATTAGTAGTTTCAAGTAATCGTTTTCTGACAAGCCGTCTCCTGTGGAGAACTACTATTTGAACTAGCAGACAATGCAGGGATAGGCTGAGCACTCAAGGCAGTCTGAGTGTCCTCGGACACCTGTGGCAACTAAACACTATCTTGCATGTCTGAAGGTGTGGGTGGAACACAGATGGGAGTGACAGAACTACTGGTGCCTGACCACTTGGCTACGTTAATAAGTAATTCACGGATCTATAGGAACTTAATCTAAACTTCACATTTTGCAGCACTTTAACAAATCTCAAATACAATCTGTGAAAACAAACACATTGTCTAGCTTGGTATTGTCTTTCAGTCAGTAAGAGGATATTAGGACTGTGGACTCATTCACATTTACTTTGACTGGCTTGATACACTAAGTGAGCAAGCAAAATTTGAGGACATAAAAGCAAGAATAATAGAGAGAATATATGTCACAGTAAGCTTAAATGGGAGAAAATGCTTAACTATTCTGCATAAGTAAAGAAAAATGACAAGTCACACTGTAGCGCAAGGAAAACTCACATAAAAAAAAAACTCACCTTGATAAGCAACACTTGACAATCAAAAGAAATTGTACTTTACTCAGATGAATCGTACTCAAATTTACTTTAATTTGAATTAATGGCACAGTGAGTTGTCTTTACTCTCAATTTAATAAAGAATTCAACAATAAATGATAAATCAGCAAAAATGTTAAAATAGAATCAATAAATCTTGTACAAAATTAAAAACAGACTGGGAAAGCAATTCACTAAAAAGAAATAAAATGACACACAAAGAATAAAATATTATGCACAGTGCAAGAAATGTGAAACTGAAATCACAGAATATTGCACTGAATAAACTGTGGCACTATTGCAAATAATTACTAATCAAAAATTACTGCACAACATAACACCACATAAGAAAAAAAATATTGTGGAAGAAAAAAATTAATGGCAGCACATTACTTGCACAAGAATCATTGCAAATGATGCAATAATGCAATAATAAAAAAAAATTACTCACACACAAGAAAATGCAGTTTACACAAACCAAAAAAAAAATTATTATCAAGGAATGAATGAGTGAACACTTTAACTCTTAATTGCAGCTTAAGCAAACACTTACTGAACAAGCAAAAGAATGATTTATTTAAAAAAAGTTTAAAGATTGCATACGAATGAATTTGTTCAGTGAAATATGAAAAATAATAAAGGGCCAAAAAATGCAGAAAAAAAGAAAGGTTAACACCTTACTATAATGCAGGAAGAAAAAGACACCATCACTATATGACACACTATTGTTAGAGGAAATTTTCTTAGCGTTAAGGTTTAGGGTAGTCAAAAAGGAAAATAATTCTCTTGCTTCAAAAAAAATAATGAGGCCAACTATTGTCCTGTGGAGATAAGACAAATTAGACACTGGCTCCCATCCCCGTCAATTAACCAAAAGTAGTGTTTCAACACACAGAAAAATGGAGAAAAAGATGATAATAAAAAAATCAGCAAGAATACCAAATGGCTGGGAGAAAAGAAAAAAAAAATGAGATTAACACTGAGTTGATCACTGCAGAATAGAACGTTCCTAGTTATGAATAATACTGCATAAATTACAGGCAAGGACACACAATGCTTTGTGAACACAAGATAATTGTGAAGGTGTAAACCAAGTGTATGGTGCCGTATATATTGCACACAACAGGATAAACATTAAAGTACTTATTCAAGTATATAAAGCAAAAGAAACACAATAAAATATATAAAATAAAGCACAAAAAATTAACAATGAAGAAAGAAGAAAAACAACTAATTGCAAACAGAATTTATTGACACCTTAGTCTAATCAAGAGTTATTGATATTACTAAGAAATCACTGGGAAAAAGAAATGTCACCAGAAATCACTGAAAAAACAATTAGTCACTAAGGAATCAATGAAAAAAATTGTCCAACACTCAAAATGTCTCTATAAAAATATTTATTCATTCACTGGAGTGACATTACGTGGAGAATTAAGGGGTGGGCAGGTGGAGGGAAGGCTGTTGTAGCTGGTGTGGCACTCCCACTACCACCTATCGGCGAGTTCTCGAAGAATTAGTTGCTTAATCAAACGATATAACACACAGGAGGCTTTTACGTTGGCGGCACAAGGTATGAAGGGAAACAATCTTGCAGTCTTGACCCCTATGTTGGTCCGTAAAATATGGTGTTAGAACACCCAAATATAAGGGTACAAAAAAACAGTGGTGGTGAGAAGATGTGGATGAGTAATGACGACACAGGACACCGTGTCGGTGGCTGATCCTATGGAATAAGTGCATAAACACACGCTCTGGGGGACACCCACCACTGGGCACATAAATTTTCTAATCCTAGGCTGGCTTAAAATTCCTTCAAAAATACCACAACACAGGGATGGTTAAAGCATCATGGATGGCATGGATCTTGAAGCACCAGAGCGTGGAGAAGGTTGTACCAATGTGGCTTGCTTGAGTACTTGGGTAAAAGTCACCTGGGTTAGTTGTGGCCTTGTTTTTTTTGGGCTTAATACCCTTCACACAGACTGGCTTGAAGATCTTGTAATGATGAGCAACACTGGGTGGAAAACATAAGAACATAAGAAAGGAAAGAGAAACACTGCAGGAGGCCTGCTGGCACATACTAGGCAGGTCCTTTACAATTTATCCCACTAAGAAAACATTTGCCCAACCCAATTTTCTCAATGCACCCAAGAATAAGCTCTGATGGATAGTCCCACTCAAATCCAACCCCTCCCACTCATGTACTTATCCAACTAGATTTGAAAACTACCAAAGTTCCAGCCTCAAATAACCAACTAGGTAGACTGTTCCTCACTCATTCGAACTACCTATTTCTCCAAACCAATAACTTTCACTATGTCCTTTTCTAAATCTAAACTTATCTAATTTAAACTCCATTACTGCGGGTTCTCTCTTGGAGAGACATTCCTCAAGACCTTATTTATTATCCCTTTTTTACACTACTTATCTTCACTTATACACTTTCGATCAGGTCTCCCCTCATTCTTCGTTCTAACAAGGTGTAACTTAAGATGGCTTCATATCTTTTCTCATAAGATAATTTCTAATGATTATGTTTTAATTTAGTAATCTCCTTCGCTGAATGTTTTCTAACGATTTATGTCATTTTGTAATACAGAGACCAGAACTGAAGCTGCATAATCTAGTGTGAGGCCTTACTAATGATGTATAAAGCTGCAGTAATGACCTCTGGGACTTTCTATTGCTTACACTTCTTGATCTAAATTCCCAGTAATTCTATTGATTATTAAGTTTGCTTAGGCATTGCTGTCTTGCGTTTTAAGGTTGCTGCTCACCATACCCCCCCGTCCCCCCCCCCCTTTTGCAATCTGTATGGCTAAGTTCTACATCATTTAACTTTATAGTATAGGGTTATGGGCACTCCCCAAGCTTCAGAACCTTGCACCTTATCTACATTGAACTGCATCTGCCACTTTTCTGCCAAGAATAGAGTTTGTTTAAATCCTCCAGAACAACGGCCTTCTATTAACTTAGCTGAACCACTTGCAAGTAACTTCTTCATCGCTTATACCACATAAGAAC
Organism: Cherax quadricarinatus; assembly: GCF_026875155.1. Lineage (NCBI taxonomy): Eukaryota > Metazoa > Arthropoda > Malacostraca > Decapoda > Parastacidae > Cherax > Cherax quadricarinatus. The sequence continues at coordinate 101,520,059 of NC_069403.1, read as the reverse complement.
ATATATCGGGAGTAACACTGCAGAAGGTTCTACTCATATGCTTACTCCAATCTCATTTTAATGCTACACCAGGTTCTAGACTCGAAGATTGTCAATGCAGCTTTCTCCATTTATTACATTACTCGGAACATTGTCAATAAAGGATCACATTATATACCTACTCAGTTTGTATCATACAACAGTTAAGTCTGTAGCGGCTGAACAAATACTGCTGTTGTCTGCGCTGTTTTCAGTAAAAATTGTCCAGAAATGAGAGAACATATTATCGTCATAACCCACAATATTGAGGGCACTGAATTTCATAACAGATTTGTTAAAGGACTGATCACTGCAGCCATTTCTTAACCTAGCGTCTTAGCTGGAAGGAATGACATCTTGATAAGGACATCTGATAAAGGAAGAGTTATCATCCTTAACCATGCAGATTATATGAATGAAATCAACTAACTGCTAAGTGACACCAACACCTATATGTCAATACACTAACATTAGTGGAAGAATTAAACATATCTGTTTATGAGCAGTGTTCATAAGACAATCAGGAAGACCAGGAGAGGTAAGAAACCATCACACCTGCACCCTATCAATCCCAGATTAGCCAGTCTGTATTGGCTTCCTAAAACACAATCCCAATCCCCCGCTTAGATCTCTCACGTCAGGAATTAGTATTGTTCTACTCAAAATAGCGGAGTCATTAAGAAAACATCGTTCCAAGCCTTACCTTAAACCAACAGGGGATCTAAACCGCATCAAAGAACATAATATAAAGAATAAGAAACTCGTAAATCACACATGCAAAAATATTCCTGTTGGTTAAGCCAGTGACTTGTGCCACAAAGTCACCGATGATATGCAACCACCCATACCATAAAAATATTTCGTTGGTTTTGTAGAGCTCTGATTACGTTAAAGTTACTTCATTGTAACGGAAAAGTTCGGTATATAAGAGTGGAAGCATGTATGAGTGGTGTTGGTTGTATAATTAATTGAATGATTGTTCGAGAAGGGGTGTGTATTATCTCTCCACCCCCACCCACCATTTTCCCACTCGGTGAGAGTTAACATGGGACCCTCTATCGAACTGGCGTTACGTGGCCTTCTGCTCCACCAAAGTGTTGATTTAAACGAGGCCTTCGCGGCTCACTAGTCCACTCTTTAAAAAATTATGGTTTTGTTGACCGAAGTAGCGTGACACGAAAGAGAAGATACACTTTTACCATCACTCACCACGTCACCATCTTGCCAGAGGCGAGACAACATTACAGATTAGATGTCTCTCCCAAACTCCAATATTCCACCCTTCTGGCCGGAGGGGTGTGAAACACTGTGGGGACTATTCCCTACCTCCCAAGAAACGAGGACTAAGTTCTGCTAACCGGGTTTCTTGAATCATTTCATAAATGTTACCTGGTTTGCATTCCAGTAACATGTCAAGATTTAAACACCGCTTTCGTTCACTCACTCACATGTAACATGCTCGCACACACGTTGGATGTTCAAGCCCCTCGTATACAACCCCAATTTTACTCCCTCCTACCAACCTTTCCGAGGACTACCCCTACCCCTCCCTCCCTCCCTCCCTCCTTCCTTCCACGTCATTACATTTTTGTTGCAATCTTTCTAAATGTCCAAACTGCTTCAATTACCTCTCTGGATAATACTCTTAGTAGCTCCGCACCTTCTAATCTCCAAACCGAATTTTCGGCACAATCTTCACACCACACATTGCCCTCAGACACGACATTTGCACTGACTCCAACCTTCTCCTCGCTGCAAAGTTTACAACCCATTGTTAACATCCATACACGAGTGTTAATACCACTGTTCTCTGATGCATTCTACTTTTTACCTCCATGGATAACGTTCTTTATCTCCTCAGACGCCTCAGTGCACCAGTCACTTTTTCCTCGTTCTCAATACTTCCTCCAATCTCATATCCGATCGTTCTTTGCTTAAATTTTATGTTACTCTTATTATCTTGCTCTTTCCTATGTTCACTTTTAACATTCTTAGTATGAAGCATATGGAGTCTCAAAATACAATCTGAGCGGAGAGAAAATGTGAGTGTGGAAATGAACTGAACATTTGGTATTTTTTATTTAAGACAGTTTTAATTCTTCCACTTAGATCACTAGTGTGAGGCTGTTGGTACTAACAAACGACAGAGAACTTGCACGTTGAAGCAGCATTGGTGTGGCGTCTTGGTGAAGCGTCGTGTTGAGGCTTACAGGCTTGGAGACTGACTTGGAGACAGGCTTGGGGGTTAAGCACTACGAAGAATGCAGAGGTTGACGTAGAGCCACAAAAGAACAGAAATTAGAACTGTAAACAGCTGACCATAGTGTAAAAGAGTACGGTGACCAGTGGCTCGACGGCTATCGCACTCAGCTCACATACTGTGGTTCATGGATCGATTCTTTGGTACTTTCCACAACACTAGTAACGAACTATTCCGTTTGAACAACATACTTGCCTTCAGTTTCCCGGACTCCACACCTTCAGCCGACTTCCTCAAGATCCTTCCCAACATCGTGAACTTTATTGCACCTGCAGACCTGTCTCCTGCCCAAGCAGCTGCACCTGTAACTTCTATAACCACTTCCACCGCGATCATGCCACCTCAACCACCGTCTCCCAACCGGCTTTTACACCACCATTACACCTCTCCACTGCTCCTGTCAACCCTCAGTCATCTGCTAACACCATTGTTGACTAGCCAAATGAATCCACTTCAGAAGAAGAAGATAGTGACGACTCCAGCTCAGCCTCATGGGAAAACTTACCTTCTACACTTCTCCATCGAATGCTGACACCATGACCTGCACTGAGCTCTACAATGGCCTCGGTGCTGGAACAGTCAAGTATTCCTGTGAATCACCTCCACTTCAGACTCACCCTCAGTAACAAGAGTAAACTATACCACCTCTGCAGTAGTTTCAAAAAGTTTGAAAATGGCTTCCTGCAAACCTGCCTCCTCAATTACTTCTATAACTCCCACCTGTGTGCAGCCCTCTGATATTCCTACCTGCCTAACCTCTCCTGCGACCTAGAAACTGCCAGCTTCTCAAGACCTCAACTACCACGAGACCAATGCATACACAACTTGCTCTTCCTGTTTTTTCCAAGTTCGTCCCTCGAGCGCCTAGCAGCTGGGTTAAGCACTAACTTTTTTTCTTCAACTGTGGACACTCCTCTCCACCGCTGTTCTTCGCCTATCCTGTCTTCCCAGCTCAACCCACATGGGATCTTACCTAAACTATCTCGATCTTGATCTTGGGATCGATCTTTGGTATGGCTGAAAAACATTAGGACGTGTTTCCATAAGTCACTTGCTGTCCAATGTTTACACATTAGTAAATGCGGTTCCGGGTGTAGTCGATGGTGTGGTTCGCATTCCGGGACAAAATGTACCTAATTTGCCCAAAATGCTCTGCATAGGAAGGGGCTTTCTACATAGTGTATGTCATTGACGTCAGCTAGGCCTGTATATCTTATACATATACTTGTAGAAATAAAGAATCCTTTGAATATTATATTGTGTATGGGTTTGATAGCATAAAACTTGACTGCTCCTAGGAAATGCGTGGTCTGTGTGGAGCTTTTCATCCGTTTATGCAGCAACAGAAACACCTGGACAACGGAGACACAGAAAACACAAAACCTCACCTCTGGCTATTATAGCTAACAGGATCGTTTCAGGCTTAAGAACATAAGAAAAAAGGAACACTGCAACAGGCCTACTGACCATGCTGGGAGCAGGTCCAGGGTCCCCCCCGGAATTAGCAATGACCCACTAGTCTGGCACCTCCACCTCATGGAAGGGAGATCGGCACCAGACCCAGCAGCACAGCTTATAGTCCAGGTCCAACTCCACACCCACCCTCACCCATTCATGCATTTATCTAACCTATTTGTAATAATACACAAACCTTTTAGCATGTATATCGTACTCGGGGAGGGGAGTTTGTTCCCACTCATCCACAACTATATTACCCCCAAACCTGTGCTTTTCCTTATCTTCCTGAATTGAACTTTTCCAACTTGAAAACCATTGCCTGCGAGTATATGTCTTGGCTGGAATTCAGCACGCCTATTTACATCCCTTTTTTTATTCCTGTTTTCCATTTTTACACCTGATCATATCCCCCCTAATTCATACGCCTTTCGAGGAGTGCTGATCCAGGGCCCCTCAGTCTTATCCTCATAGGAAGATTTCGATAACTGGGATCATCTTTGTCATCCTCCTCTGACGTTTTCCAGTGCATTTATATCCATTCTGAAATACTGGTAACCAGAAACTGAGCAGCATAGTCTAATATGAGTGCCTAACCAAGGATATATAGATTGAAGGAACATCTGAGGACTTCTATTATTTATACTTCTAGATATGAAGCCTAGAATTCTGTTAAGCTTTATTGCGAACACATTATGCCTGGTGTATCTTGGTTTAGACTTACTGCCATCAACCCCCCCGCCGTCCATACAAATCCTTTTCGCAATCAGTAGTATTATGATTACATTATTTAAGGTTTATATGTGGCATGGCATGGTTTCTATTTACCTGTCCAACATTTTAGAACTTTTGCTTTGTCAATATTAAACTGCATCTGCCACTTCTCCGGACCATTGATCAGTCTATTAAATCATCTGGAATCGCTCTGGTGTCCTCATAGAATGGAATTGGACGGCCCTATTTTGGTGTCATCAGCAAATTTGACTTATGTCGCTATTTATTCCCTCGTCTATGGTGTTTATGTAAATTGAGAACAACAAACGGGCCCACACTGGACCCCTGAGGGAACGTCGCTTGTGACGTGCCCCCTTCTGATTTTTCCCCATTTATGCAAAATCTCTGGCTGCCCATTTGTCAGGCCATGCCTTCTACCCAGGAGAAAAATTTTCTACCCTCCGTTTACCGTGTGCCTTAGTTTCCTCAATGCCTCTGATGTGGAACTCTATCGAAAGCGTACTGAAAGTCCCTATTTACAATATCTTATTTCATTACCATGATCTACCTTCTCAAAAAACACTCTTAGTGAAAAATAGTTAGTAATTCGTAAAGGACAGGAGCTCACTTTGTAAAACGGTGTTGAGATTCATTAATCAATACTGTGCCTATCCAGATGGCTACGAATTGACTTGCTCGACATTATTGATCATAAATTTTTCCACTATGGAGGGTAGGCTTATTGGTCTATAGTTCGAAGCAAAGGACCTGTCACCTGCCTCGTAAATAGGTATTACATTTGCCATTTTCCACTTATCAGGCACTATGCCAGTTTGTAGTGATATGTTAAAAAGATTAGCCAAAGGTATGCTAAGTTCCTCTTTACATTCCTTTAAGACCCTTGTAAACAGTTCATCAGGGCCTGGGGATTTGTTAGGTTTTAGTTTCTCTACCTGTCTGAGGACCATGTCACTTAAGGTAACACAAGGGCTAAGGCAGGCAGCTCATAGCTGAATTGGCGTTGCTTCTCTGGTGGACAAGTGGCGAAGATGAGTACAAACTGACTGACAAGAAAGTATGTCCACAGGTGGGAAAATGAACAAGAAAAAACACTCGCATGTCTCCTGTGTACAGAAGCTGCTGAGATAAACCAAAACGCCGTTATGGCAGCTAATGCAAGAGCTGAGAAGCTTCTCTTACCCTCCTTCCTAACTGTCCTAGACTCGGCTAGAAGAACCGCTGTCACCAAACTGTACTGGCTTCGGTGAGCGCTGAGGGAACAATCCACCTTGTGTATGTTGCATAAAGTGTACTTGGAAGTATCGTCGTCAGTAGCAGAGTGGGTGTAGATAAAGACACAGCTGACTACAAGAGTTTTATTGGGAAATTTACATTCAGGCCGAAACGGTAGTAGAGAAGCCAGGGTCAGTTCACGGAGGTATGAGCAAGTTCAGCTAGTGAATGATAGATGACCCTGGAAACGGTGTTCTGAGTTGGGGTCAGCTTGGGAGGTCGCACTACTAAGTCATGGAAGTCGTGGCCTGGTGGGGAGTTTATATGCTACAGGGAACCTGCGAAAAGTCCCACAGTGGCCCCCAGGAATTTGGGATCAATACATTCACACGTCTAGTACCAGGAGCCTAACATACTCAAAATGCGTAGGAATTGTAAATCAGCATTTATGTGAAGCCAAGAGCATCCTCGAGCAGAATAAAAATTGTAAATCAAACTGGAAAGATGCAAAGAATACATATAAAAACATTTTTAGCGCTTCTTTTGATTATAATAATAATCAACATAGTCATATTCTATAACTGCAATAAACGAATTACTCGGCGACAATGATATCTTTAAGTTTTTGGTTCAAAAAATACTCTTGAAAGCCACGTAGATTAATTTTAAGGGAGAGCGCTGGTTTACCTGTTAAATCATTGAAATCAGTAAACTGAATATCGTATGACTCACAGTATTTATTACGCTATGCCAGGGTTTATGCATGACCATAGAATTGTAAAGAAAAATACTGTTAGATGAGAGGAACTGTGTAATAAAAATTATATGGAATTCGATCACTTGGTTATCCGAGACAGGTATCCTTGTATCACATAAGCCAAGCCGCTCTCTGCCTCAAGGTATGCTTAAGGTATAGTGCAGGGTGGTCATTTAATTCTTAAGCAGCAAAATGTTAAAATCTGTAAACGTGTGTTTATGTATGCATGAATGATGTTTGTGCTTGTTGTATTATGTCATATGTTACTCTTTTTTTACATTATATCACCTATACGTAGTTGCAAGGGGTTGAGTATCAGCTCCGGCCCCGCTGATTGTACTGGGACTCACCAACTCTTCTTCAAGAGCATTATCTTACATCTTAGATTATAAAATGGATCCTGCTCTTCACTACCCTGTCCAGGTCGCTCATTTTCCTAACTATTATTAAGAATGAAAGAAACTCTTCCTAACATCCCAGATTCTGTGTTTTCAACACAGTCCTGCCTATCAGTTCCTCTAACTATTTTCACGATGTTAGTTATAACTTAAAGTATATGTTTTTATATACATTTCTTATTAAGTATATATTTATATATATATATTCTATATATATATTATAGATATATTTATATATACTATATCATATATATAATATATATATATATTTATATATATATATATTATATATATATATATATTTACTATTATTTTAATATATATATATATGATATATGTATTCATGTTTATGTTTTTTTTTTGTAAATGTATTCTGGTTTATCAATAAATATTGACTGGTATTTAGAATATGAAAAAATTATAGAGGGGGTGGTAGAGGAAAATTTCAAACAGCTCGGGAGAACCTTGAGTTTCCCTGGAGTACGTTTATTGTCATTTCTGAGGATGAGGGTCCCATTCCAGTATAGAGGTGGTACTTCCCTATATATAATATGTATATATATATAGATTATATATATTATATATATATATATATTATATATATATATATACTATATATTTATATAATATATATATACTAAAATATATACTATTATATTTATATATTATATATATATTTTATTTATTTATATATATATATATATATATATATATATATATATATATATATATATAATTTATATATATATATATATATATGCAATAAGATCACATTAAACAGGTGATTTCAGAATATGCAAAACAACCACTGTGAAAGATTGTGAAACTCCAAGCGCTTTCGTTGACTACTCCACATTTATTAAGGAACAATGTTCCTTGATAATGTGAGTAGTCACGAAGCGCTTGGAATTTCTCTATTCTTTCACAGTGGTTGTTTGTGTGTTTAATATATATATATATATATATATATATTTATATATATATATATCATAGATATATATATTATATATATATATATTTATATATATATATATATATATTAAAATATATATATATATATATATATATATATATTATAAATATTTATTATTATATATATATATTTATAATATATAATATATATATATATATATTTATATATTATTTATTATATATATATATAATTATATTTATATATATATATATACATATTATTTTATATATATATATAAATATATTAATATATACTACATATTATATACTAGGGGAAGTACCACCTTATAGCTGGACTGGGGACCCTCATATAAAGAGAAGACAATAACGTACCTCAGGGAAAACTCAAGGTTCTCCCTGAGACTGTTTGAATATTTTCTTCTACCACCCCCTATTATTTTATTTCTATGTCATTTTTATTGATAAACAGAATTACAATTACAGAAAAAAAACATAACATGAATACATTTATATATATATATATATTTATATATTAATTATATATATATATATATATTTATATATAATATTTATATATATATTATATATATATATATTTTATACTATATATATTTTATATCTAAATGTATATATTAAACATATACTTTAAGTTATATCATAGCATCGTGAAAATTACTTAGAGGATTGATATTTTTTTTTTTTTTTTTTTTTCCAACACGTCGTCGGTCCCCACCGAGGAGGGTGACCATAAAAAAAGAAAGAAAAAATTCCCAAAAAGAAAATACTTCATAATCATTCAACACTTTCACCTCACTCACCATAGATCACTGTTTTTGCAGGAGGAGCTCAGAACACAACAGTTTAGAAGATTTACGTATATAAAGATTACACAACATATCCCTCCAAACTGCTATATACCCGAAACCCCTCCTTTAAGTGAGGCATTGTACTTCCCACCATTTCCAGGAATTCAAGTCCGGCTATATAAAAATCAACCGGTTTCCCTGGATCCTTCACTAAATATTACCCCTGCTTCGCCATCTCCAACAGATCGTCAGGTCCCAAATACCATTCGTCTACATTCTACTCTATCGAAACACGCTCATGCACGGCCTGCTGGAGTCCATGCCCCTCGACCACAAATCCTCCCTGACCCCTTCCTTCCAACCTTTTAGGACGGACCACCTACCTCCCTTCCTTCTCCAACAGATTTAAATGCTCTCCATGTTCCATTTACTTTTGACCCATTCTTTCTAAATGACAAACCACCTCAACAACCCCTCTCATCCCCTATGACTAATACTTTTATTAACTCCACACCTTCTCCTAATTTCCACACTTCCGATTTTCTGCATAATATTTACACTGCACATTGCCTTAGACTGGACATCTTCCACTGCCTCCAACCGCATACCACGTGCTGCCATTCACAACCCAATGCTTCACACCACATATAAGCAGTGTTGGTACTACTATACTTTCATACAATCCCTTCTTTGCCTCCATGGATAAACCTTTTCGACTCCAACAATATACCTCAACGCACCACTTCACCTTTTTTCCGCATCAATCTCTTAATTAACCTCATCCTTCATAAATCATCCGCGACGCGTCAACTCCAAATATCTGAAACATTCTACTTCTTCCAATACTCCTCTCAATTTGCATATTAATTTTTCTTTATCTAAATCATTTGATACCCTCATCCACTAACTCTTTTCTAAGTTCACTTTCAACTTTCTAACTTTACACACACTCCCAAACTCATCCACTAACCTTTGCAAATTTTCTTTAGAATCTCCATAGCACAGTATCATCAGCAAAAGTAATTGTGTCAATTCCCATTTTGTATTTGATTCCCATAATTTAATCCCACCCCTCTCCCGAACACCCTATCATTTTACTTCTTTACACCCCATCTATAAATTTATTAAACAAACCATGGTGAACATTACACATCCTGTCTAAGGCCTACTTTTCCGGAAAAGTAATCTCCCTCTCTTTTACACCTTAAACCTGAGCCTCACTATCCTCTGAAATCTTTACAGCAATTAGTAACTTACCACCTATTCCATCTACTTGCCAACATCAGCCCCACCTTGCCCCCTATCCACTTCTAACACCTGCCTTTTCTAAATCGTAAATGCAATAGTAAAACTTCCTACCTTATCAAATACTCTTCAATATATGTTCAATGTAACACTTGATCCTACACATCCCATACCACTCTGAAAACACTCCTTGCTCATCCGCCAATCCTACATCTGTCTTACCTGTAATTCTTCAAATTATGACCTACCGTACACTTTTCCTGGTATTACTCAGTAAACTTATTCTCCTCTACAATTTTTCACATTCTTTTGTCCCCTTCTCTTTATATAAAGGGACTATACATGCTCTCCGCCAATCTTAGGTACCTTCCCTCTTTCATACATTTAGTGGAACAAAAATACCAAACCACTCCAACCAGTATATCTCCCCTGCTATTAACATTTCTGTCATGACTCCCCTCAGTTCCAGCTGCTTTACCCCTTTCATTTAGTATGCCTCACTCACCATCACCCACACTCCTTTCTTCGTCGACATTTAAAAGTTCTCAAAATATATCTAGCCATCTACCCAATACCTCGTCTCCCCGTCTACTAACTCCGCTAATCTGTTTTTAAACTGACATTCCATTCGTTCCTAGGCTTTCTAACTTGTTTAACTCGCTCCAAACTTTTTTTTTTTTTTTTTTTCTTTTAAAAATTTTTTTTTTTTCAAAATTTTTTAACAAATTTCTTGACAGTGCCTCTCCACTCTATCATCTGCTTTCCTTTTGAACTTTCTCACCAATCTTCTTACCTTTTCTTTTAATCTCCATATACTCTACTCTTCTTATAACACTTCTGCTTTGTAAAAAACCTCTTCATAAGCTACTTTTTCTCCTTTATCACACCCTTTACTTCATCATTCCACAATCCATTCCATTCCTTCTGCACCCACCCTCCTATAACATACAAAACATTCTGCCCCACATTCTAATATGCATTTTTAAAAATATTCCAACCCTCTTCAACTTCCCCCCCCCTACTACTCATTACCTGCACCAAGCCCTACTTTCTGCCAATAGTTGCTGATATCTCACCCGAACTTTCTCCCTCCCTTATGTTTATACACTTTCACATCCTCTTACTTGTTGTTAGTCTTTTTCCTCTTGTCCCATCTAACTCTTACTCTATACTGTAGCTCCAAAAAACTAATTATGAATCGATATATCAGTTGCCCTCTATAAACGTGTATTATCTGGAGCTAACCACAAACCTTTATCCCAGTTACATGATCTAATAAAAACTACTTTCATTACGTGTTATATCATAACTTGTACATTTCTTTTATCCTCGTTTTATAAATTATGTATTACTTGTTACCTAACCTCTTTCTACAAAGCTCAATTATTAAAGGCTCACCATTTTCATTTACCCTGGACACCCCAAAAATTTACCTACTTACTCCTCCCCATTTTTACCCACTTTAGCACTGAAATTCCCAACCACAAGTCTCTCACACTTGGTTCAAAACTCCCCACGCATTCACTCAACATTTCCCAAAATCTCTCTCTCTCTCTACACTCTTTCTTCTCAGTGCATATACGCTTACTATACCCCTTTTCCACTTCCAACTTTTTTTTTCCACTAATCCTTGAATTAAGACATTTATAGTCGCTCTTTTCCTGCCATAGCTTATCCTTCAACCTATTGCAAATCTTCATTAGACTCTAAACTCTATTTTGAAACCCCTGACCTATTCCCATTTATTTCTTCAACTGAAACTCTCCTACCTCTTTCAGCTTTGTTTCACTTAAAGCCACGACATCCAGCTTCTTCTCATTCATATTATTATTGTTATTATTATTATTATTATTATTATTATTATTATTATTATTATTATTATAATCAAGGGGAAGCACTAAACCCGTAGGTTTATACAGCGCCTGGGGGGGGGATGTGGAAGGCATTCAGGCTTAATTCCGGGAACTGGAGCACAGATCCAATTCCCTAAATCAAGAGCAGCTCGCTAACATCAAGGAACCTTCCCTGAGGGGTTCTCATTCATAACATCCACAATCATCTCTTTCTTATCATTCGCACAACATCCACGAAGATTCAGACTTCCAACTTTGACAATTTTCTTCTTAATCTTTTTAGTAATTATTACAGGAAAAGGGGTTACTAGCCCATTGTTCCCGGCATTTTAGTTGAGTTTTACAACACGCATGGCTTACGGAGGAAAGATTCTTATTCCACTTAACAATGAATATAAAAGGAAAAGTAATAAGAACAAGAACTATGAAGATAAAATCATAGAAAATTCAGACGAGTGTGTATAAAAAAACGTGTACATGTATGTGTAATGTGACCTAAGTCTAAGTAGAAGTAGCAAGACGTACCAGTAATATTGCATATTTATGAGACAGAAAAAAGACACCAGCAATCCTACCATCATGTAAAACAATTACAGGCTTTCTTTTTACACTCACTTGGCAGGACGGTAGTACCTCCCTGGGTGGTTGCTGTCTACCAACCTACTACCTATATATATATATATATAAAAATTTATATAATATATATATAATATATAATATATATATATATATATATATATATATATATATATATATATATATATATATCGTGCCGAATATGTAAAACTGGTCAATTAGCAAGAACTCATTTAAAATTAAGTCCTTTCCTAAAATTTTCTCTTATACGTTTAAAGATACATTTTTTTTTTTATTAATGTTAATGTAAAAAATTTAATTTTGCTCCAAAAGAATCTTAGGAAAACTTACCTAACCTTATTATAACAAGAACAATTTATTTAGCCTGACCCAACTAAATATATTTTAGTTTGTTTACCAATAATTATTACTAAACAAACACAGTGAATATATTTTTTTCGTTAGGTTCAGGATGATTTTGGCGAAATTATTGAGAGCATGGCAATGGGGTCGAAGAGGTATGGGGTAGGTTTAAAAATGTAGTGTTAGAGTGTTCAGCAGAAGTTTGTGGTTACAGGAAAGTGGGTGTGCAGGAGGGAAGAGGAGCGATTGGTGGAATGATGATGTAAAGAGAGTAGTAAGGGAGAAAAAGTTAGCATATGAGAAGTTTTTACAAAGTAGAAGTGATGCAAGGAGGGAAGAGTATATGGAGAAAAAGAGAGAAGTTAAGAGAGTGGTGAAGCAATGAAAAAAGAGAGCAAATGAGAGAGTGGGTGAGATGTTATCAACAAATTTTGTTGAAAATAAGAAAAAGTTTTGGAGTGAGATTAACAAGTTAAGAAAGCCTAGAGAACAAATGGATTTGTCAGTTAAAAATAGGAGAGGAGAGTTATTAAATGGAGAGGTAGAGGTATTGGGAAGATGGAAGAATATTTTGAGGAATTGTTAAATGTTGAATGAAGATAGGGAAGCTGTGATTTCGTGTATAGGGCAAGGAGGAATAACATCTTGTAGGAGTGAGGAAGAGCCAGTTGTGAGTGTGGGGGAAGTTCGTGAGGCAGTAGGTAAAATGAAAGGGGGTAAGGCAGCCGGGATTGATGGGATAAAGATAGAAATGTTAAAAGCAGGTGGGGATAAGTTTTGGAGTGGTTGGTGCAATTATTTAATAAATGTATGGAAGAGGGTAAGGTACCTAGGGATTGGCAGAGGCATGCATAGTTCCTTTGTATAAAGGCAAAGGGGATAAAAGAGAGTGCAAAAATTATAGGGGGAATAAGTCTGTTGAGTGTACCTGGTAAAGTGTATGGTAGAGTTATAATTGAAAGAATTAAGAGTAAGACGGAGAATAGGATAGCAGATGAACAAGGAGGCTTTAGGAAAGGTAGGGGGTGTGTGGACCAGGTGTTTACAGTGAAACATATAAGTGAACAGTATTTAGATAAGGCTAAAGAGGTCTTTGTGGCATTTATGGATTTGGAAAAGGCGTATGACAGGGTGGATAGGGGGGCAATGTGGCAGATGTTGCAAGTGTATGGTGTAGGAGGTAGGTTACTGAAAGCAGTGAAGAGTTTTTACGAGGATAGTGAGGCTCAAGTTAGAGTATGTAGGAAAGAGGGAAATTTTTTTTCCCAGTAAAAGTAGGCCTTAGACAAGGATGTGTGATGTCACCGTGGTTGTTTAATATATTTATAGATGGGGTTGTAAGAGAAGTAAATGCGAGGGTCTTGGCAAGAGGCGTGGAGTTAAAAGATAAAGAATCACACACAAAGTGGGAGTTGTCACAGCTGCTTTTTTGCCGATGACACTGTGCTTTTGGGGAGATTCTGAAGAGAAGTTGCAGAGATTGGTGGATGAATTTGGTAGGGTGTGCAAAAGAAGAAAATTAAAGGTGAATACAGGAAAGAGTAAGGTTATGAGGATAACAAAAAGATTAGGTGATGAAAGATTGAATATCAGATTGGAGGGAGAGAGT
>NC_069403.1:101498339-101500839 GCF_026875155.1 Cherax quadricarinatus | reverse complement strand
GAGAAGAATGCTCAAGAAGAATGCTCGAGAAGAATGCTCAAGAAGAATGCCCAAGAAGAATGCTCAAGAAGAATGCTCAAGTAGAATGCTCAAGAAGAATGCTCGAGAAGAATGCTCAAGAAGAATGCCCAAGAAGAATGCTCAAGAAGAATGCTCAAGTAGAATGCTCAAGAAGAATGCTCAAGTAGAATGCTCAAGAAGAATGCTCAAGAAGAATGCTCAAGAAGAATGCTCAAGAAAAATGCTCAAGTAGAATACTCGAGAAGAATGCTCAAGAAGAATGCTCAAGTAGAATGCTCGAGAAGAATGCTCAAGAAGAATGCTCGAGAAGAATGCTCAAGTAGAATGCTCGAGAAGAATGCTCAAGAAGAATGCTCAAGAAGAATGCTCAAGAAGAATGCTCAAGTAGAATGCTCGAGAAGAATGCTCAAGAAGAATGCTCGAGAAGAATGCTCAAGTAGAATGCTCGAGAAGAATGCTCAAGAAGAAAGCTCAAGAAGAATGCTCAAGAAGAATGCTCAAGAAGAATGCTCAAGAAGAATGCTCAAGTAGAATGCTCAAGAAGAATGCTCAAGAAGAATGCTCAGAAAGAATGCTCAAGAAGAATGCTCAAGAAGAATGCTCAAGAAGAATGCTCAGAAAGAATGCTCAAGAAGAATGCTCGAGAAGAATGCTCAGAAAGAATGCTCAAGAAGAATGCTCAAGAAGAATGCTCAAGAAGAATGCTCAGAAAGAATGCTCAAGAAGAATGCTCAAGAAGAATGCTCAAGAAGAATGCTCAAGAAGAATGCTCAAGTAGAATACTCGAGAAGAATGCTCAAGAAGAATGCTCAAGAAGAATGCTCAAGTAGAATACTCGAGAAGAATGCTCAAGAAGAATGCTCAAGAAGAAAGCTCAGGAAGAATGCTCAAGAAGAATGCTCAAGAAGAAAGCTCAAGAAGAATGCTCAAGAAGAATGCTCAAGAAGAATGCTCAAGAAGAATGCTCAAGAAGAATGCTCAAGTAGAATGCTCAAGTAGAATGCTCAAGAAGAATGCTCAAGAAGAATGCTCAAGAAGAATGCTCAGAAAGAATGCTCAAGAAGAATGCTCAAGAAGAATGCTCAAGAAGAATGCTCAAGAAGAATGCTCAAGAAGAATGCTCAAGAAGAATGCTCAAGAAGAATGCTCAAGTAGAATGCTCAAGAAGAATGCTCAAGAAGAATGCTCAAGAAGAATGCTCAGAAAGAATGCTCAAGAAGAATGCTCAAGAAGAATGCTCAAGAAGAATGCTCAAGAAGAATGCTCAGAAAGAATGCTCAAGTAGAATGCTCAAGAAGAAAGCTCAAGAAGAATGCTCAAGAAGAATGCTCAAGAAGAAAGCTCAAGAAGAATGCTCAAGAAGAATGCTCAGAAAGAATGCTCAAGAAGAATGCTCAAGAAGAATGCTCAAGAAGAATGCTCGAGAAGAATGCTCGAGAAGAATGCTCAAGAAGAATGCTCGAGAAGAATGCTCAAGAAGAATGCTCAGAAAGAATGCTCAAGTAGAATGCTCAAGAAGAATGCTCAGAAAGAATGCTCAAGTAGAATGCTCAAGAAGAATGCTCAAGTAGAATGCTCAAGAAGAATGCTCGAGAAGAATGCTCGAGAAGAATGCTCGAGAAGAATGCTGTAGAGAAAATCTTTAGAAGAACTACCATTGAAAATGAATAATAATGATGAAAGCTTTGTGGATCTTCAAGGAAGATTTATTGAAATAGCGAAATATTAATTAATAAAAATTAAGTATAGAGTAATAATATTTTCATTTCATTCCTTCTTTGTAGAATAAAATATTTAGTGTTTGATGTCTTAAACTAATATTTGACTTTGTCGTGGTTGTATATTTACCTCTAAGATTACGTTCATCCTTTGTTACCTCAGTCATTACTCAAGTTTAACTTTGTTACCTCAGTCATTACTCAAGTTTAACTTTGTTACCTCAGTCATTACTCAAGTTTAACTTTGTTACCTCAGTCATTACTCAAGTTTAACTTTGTTACCTCAGTCATTACTCAAGTTTAACTTTCTTACCTCAGTCATTACTCAAGTTTAACTTTGTTACCTCAGTCATTACTCAAGTTTAACTTTGCTACCTCAGTCATTACTCAAGTTTAACTTTGTTACCTCAGTCATTACTCAAGTTTAACTTTGTTACCTCAGTCATTACTCAAGTTTAACTTTTTTTACCTCAGTCATTACTCAAGTTTAACTTTGTTACCTCAGTCATTACTCAAGTTTAACTTTGTTACCTCAGTCATTACTCAAGTTTAACTTTGTTACCTCAGTCATTACTCAAGTTTAACTTTGTTACCTCAGTCATTACTCAAGTTTAACTTTGTTACCTCAGTCATTACTCAAGTTTAACTTTGTTACCTCAGTCATTACTCAAGTTTAACTTTGTTACCTCAGTCATTACTCAAGTTTAACTTTGTTACCTCAGTCATTACTCAAGTTTTAACTTTGTTACCTAGCATTATCA
>NC_069403.1:101492689-101497839 GCF_026875155.1 Cherax quadricarinatus | reverse complement strand
TTTTTTTTTAACTTCGCCCCAAAACAAAAACACAAAAATATCACGTCACTTCCCCTCTATAAATAACTGAGCACATACATTCACCATCCCCCCCAAAAAAAATAATAATACACAGACACCCACAACTTACACATTTTAATCACAAATTTAAGACATGAGACACACAACTAATTCTAAGACATTCACCTCCAACTAAGACATACGCATCATAACTAAGACATACACCAAAACCTATACTTGGCATATTGACAATAAATATAAGACATAAGCACAAAAAAATTTACCATGTCATGAGACATTACCAGAACTAAGTCACACACCTCCAACTAATACACAATCACTTTACTAAGTTCAGGTTAACTATTCATCAACAAAAAGTATTAATACAATTTACCCACCAAATTTATGTTATAATCATCAAAACGTGAAACTGTTTTACACATTTTTCTCAAACTAAATATTCATACCACATTTTTTCATTTCTCACCTATGTTACATATCACATTTCTCATCCTCATCTTCCCTAAAACATCCTTTCTTATTCATGCGTATATCACCTAGAGATCTTTTAACCCCGACGACCCATCACGACGTAGGAGCCAGAGCAACCATCACCACTCCAACACCACCTACTACACTCTGGCTCCTAGTGTCATGATGGGTCGTCGGGATAAAATATCTCTAGGAGATATACGGATGAATAAGGAAGGATGTTTCAGGGATGATGTGGATGAGAAATGTGATATGTAACATATGTGAGAAATGATAAATGTGGTATGAATATTTAGTTTTAGAAAAATGTGTAAAACAGTTTTATGTTTTGATGATTATAACATAAATTTGGTGGGTAAATTGTATTAATATTTTTTGTTGATGAATAGTTAACATGAACTTAGTAAAGTGATCGTGTATTAGTTGGAGGTGTGTGACTTAGTTCTGGTAATGTCTCATGACATGGTAAATTTTTTTGTGCTTATGTCTTATATTTATTGTCAATATGCCAAGTATAGGTTTTGGTGTATGTATTAGTTATGATGCGTATGTCTTAGTTGGAGGTAAATGTCTTAGATTTAGTTGTATGTCTCATGTCTTAAAAAATTGTGATTAAAATGTGTAAGTTGTGGGTGTCTGTGTATTTTTTTTTTTTTTTTGGTGATGGTGATATGTTATAGTGCTCATGTTATGTTATAGATGGTGGAAGTGACGTGATATTTTTGTGTATGTCTGATTTTGGTGCGAATGTTAAAAAAAATAAGTGTTTTCAGTGATCATAGTAGTTTTGAGATGCATGACCTTAGATTTTTGGTGATCTTGGTGATGAGTGTTGATAGATGATGGTGAACATGATATGGAATTGGTGATCGTGATTTTGTGTGAAAGTTTATAAAAATGAATGTTTTCTATAATCTTAGTGGTGGGGTCGTAATATCTGGTAATCGTCTTGGTTATAGTGTTCTTAGATATTGTGGGTACAACAGGTTGAAACAAGGTGGGTTGGGTGTGATGTTACTGACCACCAAGTAAACACAGATGGGAGTGTGACGTCACTGGAGGTGACCTCGCCCGTCCTGTGGGGTGTGACATCGTGTGTTGGTGGTATTGCACTTAGATACTGTCAAATATGATTTTTTGTGTGAATGTTTATAAAAAAAATGAGTGTTTTCTGTGATATTAGTGGTTTTTGAGGTAAGTGAATATGGGTGTTTGTTGTTGGTGGTTGTCTTAGATTTATGTGTGTACAAGATATGTTTTCACTTGATGGTGATCATGTACTAAGTGTTTGTGTATTAGGTTTGTGTTCATTTTTTTTTTTTTTTTTTTTTTGTGCCCATGGGGAGGGAGTTCTTGGTTATAGTGATTTGAGGGGATTTCTATAAAATGGGTGTTAGCTGGTGATGCTAAACTTAGTTTCTGGTGATTTTGACGATGTTTTGGTAGTATTCAGTGGTGATTTGGTAGTAATCAGTAGTGTTTTGGGGGTATTCGGAGGTGTTTTGTGTTTTTGAAGGTGTTCAAATGATGTGCAGAGTATTTTTTGAAGATGTTCAGTGGTGGTTTGGTGTTGTTCAGAGTTGGTTCAAAGTTAGTCAGTGTTAGTTATGGTAATGTCTCATGTCATAATTGTATGAGTTAGTTTTTTTTGTGCTAATGTTGTGAAGTCTGGAGAATGAGGGAGGAGTTTGGTGGGTGAGATGTAATTTCGGTTAATGAAATGTGGAAGTGTGAGTTAGAGAAAGACAAAATGTTATGTGACTTAGTAAAAGTATAGATAGTTTTAGTGATCTTCGTTATGATGATGTTTAAGAGTATGTGTACAAAAATGTGTGAACTTAGTGTTGGGGTTATAGAATTTGGTAAATGTCTTGAGTGTGGTGATCTTAGATATTGAGAGATACAACAGGTTGAAACAAGGTGTTTTGGTGTGACGTCGCTGATCGCCAAGAAAAAACAGGATGGAGTGTGATTCTGGAAGGAACCCCCTATCTTTTGCTGGTATGTGTTGGGGGTTATTTGAGGGGGAGTGCAAAATTTTGTATGGAGTTGGTGATTGTGATTTTTTTTAAAAAATTTTTTAAAAAAAAATTAGTTTTTTCCCTGTGATATTAGTGGTTTTTGAGGTAAGGTAAAATTGGGTGTTTGTTTTTGGGGGTTTGTTTTTAAATTAATTGTGTACATTTTATTTTTTTTCATTTGGTGGTGATCCTGTTAAAAATGTTTGGGTTGTTTGGAAATGAAAAAGGGTTTTTTTTGGAAAAATTCAAATGATTTATGATTTTTTTTTTTTGTGTTCTGTTATATAATAGTCTGGGGTGAGGGGGGATCGCCCTTGGTTATAGTAAAATTTGAGGGGATTTCTAAAAAAAGGGTGTTAGTTGGGGGTTTTGACTTATTTTCGGGGTTTTTTTTTAGTGTTTTTTTGGGAAAGAAATTCGGTGTTTTTTGGTAGATTCAGGGTTTTTTGGGGGAGTTTTCCCAAAGGGGATTTTTTGATGTTTTTGAATGTTTTTTCAAATGATTTTTTTTGGGAGGAATTTTTTTTTTAAAAAGGAAAATTGGATGTTGTTTTTGGGGTTTTGTTTTTACAAAGTTAAAGTTTTTTCCGGTGTATTTTTGGGGAGTTGTTTTTTTGGGGGTGGTTTTGGAAAAAATTTTTTCTAAAAATTTTTTTCCTTTTTTTTAAAGTTTTTTTAGGGAGTTTAAAGTTAAAACTTTGGGTTTTTGATAATGTTTGTAAAGTTTTTTGGGGGAAAATTTTTTGAGGGTTTTGGGGTAGGGGGTTTGTGGGATGATTATTTTTTTTGGTAATTTTTTTCTTTAAAAGTGAAGGGTGAAAATTTTAGGGGGGTATAAACCTTATTTATAATTAAAATTTTATTTTTGGGAAGGGGCCATGTTTTGGGAAAGGTTTTTTTTAAAGTTTTAAAAATGTTTTGGGGATGTTTCAATTTAATTTTTGGGGGGTTTTCAAAAATTTAAATTGTCAGAAGGTATTTCTGGAATTTGGAAAAGGGGTTTCCCCAAGTTGAAAAACCGGGAAAACACGACCTACTTACACTGGGTGGCGGGTCCCCTGGATCTCACCCCTCCTCTTCAACCATCTCACCGAAAAGTATATAAGCCACCTCTCGGGCCCTATGTTTGCACTTCCTACAAGAGTGAGGGGCTGAACACATCGATTTCCGGGTTTGGGACTGATTACCTGGGAAATTCTAATACTTACCAATTTCTACTTTGATTGGGCTGGGTGAACCATTGTTTGGGGAAAAAGTTTTTTTCAATAAAAAATTTCCCCTTTGTTGCATAAGTGTCTCAAATTTTTCAACTTGTCGGGTTTTTTAAAATTTACATCCAACATAAATTCTAATTTTGAAAAAAGCTTTAATTTGTATTTGTTAAGAGAAACTTAAAAGTTAGGGAATTTATCTATTCCCCTTAAAACCCTTTAAAAGTTATAAAAATTTTTGCCCCAAACTTTATTAACGGTGGGTTAGGGTTAGGATGTTTGCTTTTTTCTTAAATTTTATTTTTTTATTTTTCTAATTTTAAAAGTGTGGGGTTTTTAAAAAGTTAATTTTTGCGGGAACCTTTAAGCGGGGTTTTAAAAAAATGTAAAATTTTTTAATTTTGAGGGCGGGGGTTTTTTAGTATGTTTTTTGAGGGGACTTTTGGGGAAAATTTTTTATGTTTCTAATCTTTAGGGGAAAGGTGGGGAAATTTTATGTTTTCTAATTTTTTAGGCGGGGGGTTATTATTTTATGTTTTTAATCTTGAGGGGGGTGGGGTTTGTTATGTAAGTTGTAAAAAATTTAGGGAGGGGGTTTTTTTTATGTAGTTGCTAATTTTGAGGACGGTGGGGTTGTTATGTTGTTTAAACTTGGGTTGGGGGGTTTTGTTATGTATGTTCTAATCTTGGGGAAAAAGGGGGGTTATTTTTGTAAAGTTGTAATTTTGGGGGGTTGGGGTTAGTTAAATTTTTGCTAATTTTTTAGGGCGGTGGTTTTGTTTGTATGTTTTAAACTGAAGAAAGGGGGTTTTATGTTGGTTTAATTTTTAGGGGGGTGGGGTTTGTTATTTAGTTGCTAATTTTAGGGACGGTGGGTTTGTTTTTGTATGTTTTCTAAACTTGGGGGAAGAGTGGGGGTTTGTTTAGTAGTTGCTAATCTTTAGGGAAGGTGGGTTTTTTTGGGTAGGGGGGGGATTTTTGCTAATTTTGAGGACGGGGGGTTAAATTAAAGTATTTGTTTTAACTGAGGGAGGTTGGGGAAAATTATGTATGTTGCTAATCTTTAGGGACGGTGGGGGTTTGTTATTTTATGTTTTAATCTTGGGGGACGGGGGGTTTGTTATTTATTTTTGGGAATCTTAGGGGGCGGTTGGGTTTGTTTTTTTTATGTTTCCCAACTTGAGGGAAAGGGGGGTTATATGATGTTGCTAACTTGGGGGGGGTGGGTTTTTAGTAAAGTATGTTGCAAAACTTTAGGGGGGTGGGTTTTGTTTTTTGTATGTTTCTAATATTAGGGACGGTGGTTAGTTATTATGATGCTAATCTTGAGGGACGGGGGGTTAGTTAGGGATGTTGGGTAATCTTTAGGGACGGTGGGTTTGTTTTGTTTTGTTTCTAATCTTGAGGGGGAAGGTGGGTTTTTGTT
>NC_069403.1:101392689-101487689 GCF_026875155.1 Cherax quadricarinatus | reverse complement strand
ACCTCCAGAGTGATGGTTCCCCCACAAAGTAATCACTTTTTCCCCGGCAAATCCCCTCTCTGGGGGCTCATCAAAATTCCAGCGTTTTTTAAACCCGGGCAACGCCACTCCACCCCCCTGTTCCCCTGTTTTTCCCTCGGGAAATTTGGTACCCCGGGTTAAAAGATGGCTTTCTGTTATCATACCTGAAAGTTTGGGTTTCGAAAGAGCTATGTGCCCGGTGATGCTTCTTTGCCCTTTTCGTGCCATCCTCCCATTAAATTTGTTATTCCATCAGCGTTTGTGTCCCATACCTTCAGTTTCCTTTCCCAACACGTGGTTTGGGGGGCCTGTGGGGGGGGGGGGAGACCGGGTGGCATACTGGGGGATTCTATAGCTCGATTTTTGGGTGGGGGGTTTGGGGGGTTTGGGAAATTGAAAGTGTGTGTTGGGATGGTGGGAAGGTTTTTTATGGTTCTGAGAGTAGTTGTGTGTGTGTTTTCCCCTTGCTGTTCTGTCCTCCCTCTGACGGGACCTTGTTTGATTCCCTCCTTGTCTCTTTTCCTAGCCCCTTTTTCGTTTTTTTTTTCCTTTTTCCCCTCAGCGGCTGTGTTCTGATTTTGTTCGTCTCTTCTGGGAACCCCCCTCTTGTACTTTTCCCGGGATTTTATTTCAATCGTGGTTTTTTTTTTTTCTCTTGGAGGATCCTGCCGCATTTTTCCCGGGTCCTGAGAATCAGCTTGATTGGTCGGTTTCCCCCCTTTCGATTTCCCCCCTTTTCTCTAAAAAAATTTACAATCTCGTCCATCTTTTCACCTTTTTTTCCGTAAATGTTTTTCTCAATCTTTTTTCCTTCTTTTTGTTTTCCTTTCAGTGTTTTGCCCTTTTCCCTCTTCTCCTAAACCCCATGGATAAACACTGATTTTGCCCTTTCTCCCCCCCTTTGCCTCCCCCTTGGTGATTTGGGAAATCCTGCCTGTATGTGGTCAGTTTCCCCCTTTGGGATTTTTCCAGGGGCCCCTTGATAGCCTTTTTGTGCCTCAGCATTCGCCCTTTTCACCCTCTCCACCCGCAAAGTTGATTTTCCCCTTTAACCCCTTGGTCCTATTTGGCAGTTTGATGTGACCTTAGCATAATTCAAAATTCCTTCCTTTCTTTTTTTCCCTCCCCGCTTCATATGTTGTGTCTTCTCTGGTCATGCCCAAAAAACTCGTTCCACCCTATTTATCTCAATTTTTAGGACCCTTATCTTGGCTATGCATTTTGGGACTTGTCCCTCCAATTCTTTTTTTCCGCCCCAAAAAAAACCTTTTTCCTTTCCAATTTCCCCAGAGAGTCTTTCTCCATTTTTTTAGGGAAAACTCTCCTAATTTTCTTCCCACTCTTGTTCCATCCTTTTCCACTGCTCCTTTCCTCCCCTCCTCCCCCACCCCAACCATTCTTTTATCTGATCCTTGGTTTCCCGGGGGAGTCCCAACCCTTTTTTTTTTTTTTTTTTTTTTTTTTTTTTTTTTTTTTTTTTTTTTTTTTTTTTTTTTTTTTTGTGTGGAGAGGGGAGGTTTTGAAGGGGAAAAAGGGGACGAGAGAGAGGGAAAGAGAGAGAAAAGAGCAAGAGAGAGAAAAGCGCAAAAGGGGGGAGAGAGCAAGAGAGAGAGCGAGAGGAGAGCAAGAGAGAGGGGCAAAAGAGGAGAGAGCAAAGAGAGAGGGCAAGAGAGAGAGGAAGAAGGGGAAGAGAGGAGCAAGAGAGCAAGAGAGAGAGAGAGAGGGAGAGGAGAGGGGGAGAGAGCAAGAGGGAGAAAAGAGCAAGAGAGAGAGCAAGAGAAAAAGAGCGGGGAGAGAGAGAGAGCAAGGGGGGAGAGCAAAAGAGAGAGAGAGAGCAAGAAAAGGGGAGCAAGAGAGAGAGAGAGCAAGAGAGAGAGAGGAGAGCAAAGGGGAGAGAGCGAGAGCAAGAGGAGGAGAGAGAGGGCAAAGGAGAAATGGGGTGTGTAGTGTTGTGTTGGGGTGTGTGTGTGTTGGTGTGTGTGTGTGTTTTGTGTGTTTTGTGTGTTTGTGTATGTGTGTGTTTTGTGTTGGGGTGTGTGTGTGTGTGTTGTGTGTGTGTGTGTTTTGTGTGGGTCTGGGGTGTTTTTGTGTGTGCGTGTGTGTGTGTGTGTTGTGGGGTTTGTTGTGTGTGTGTGTGTGGTTTTGTGTGTGTTGTGTGTGTGTGTGTGTGTTGTGTGTGTACTATTTTAATTGTACTCACCCAATTGTGGTTTTTGAAGGGGTCAAAACTCAGCTCCTGGCTCCGCCTCTTTACCGACCGCTATAGGTCCTTCTCCCCATTTCTCCATGAGCTTTATCATTTCCTGTCTTAAAACTATGTATAGTTCCTGCCTGCACTCCCTCGCTTGCCAGACTATTCCACTTCCTAACTACTCTATGGGGTGAAGAAAAATTCCCGGGCTCTCTTTGACTCATCTGGTCTTTTAGCTTCCAAATTTTGACCCCCTGTTTCTGTGTCCCTTTTCTTGAATTTTCCTGTCTCTGCCCCCTTGGGCTATTCCCCCCCCAGTATTTTGAAAGCGGTATTGTCTTCCCCGCACTCCCGTCCTCCGTGTTGTCAGGGTCGTTTTTCCCCGAAACCCTTTCCCTTTAGAGGAACCAAATTTTCCCCTTTAGCTCTGGGAAGTACCTTGTTTAAAACCCTTTTCAATTTCTCTAATTTCTTGACGTTGGGTTTGGGCCAGGTGTGGGGTTTCCAAAAATGGTTTCTGCGTACTCCGTATGGGCTTGAGTAAAAAGTGTATAAAGTTTTTTAAAGTTCCTTATTTATGTTTCCCGGGAAAGCTATTCTAGGTTTGCCCAAGCGGGCCCCTATGCCGCCCGCAGTTTTCTGGTTAAGGTGCTTCTGGCGATGTACTCGGTATTATACTCATTCTAGGGTTTTTTTTCCTTGAGTAAGGTTTGCACCCTTTTGGGCCCCCTAGCCTATACTCTTCTGTTGGGCTTCTTTTCCCTCCCCCGATCTTATGCTTTGCATTTTGGGAGGGTTTAAAATTTTTGGAGCCAGTTTCTGGACCCCACAACTAGCCCGTCCAGGTCTCTTTGTAGAACCCGTGTGTATGTGTGTGTGTGTGTGGGAGTGAGTGTGTGTGTGTGTGTGTGTGTGTGTGTGTGTGTGGTTTTGTGTGTGTGTGTTGTGTTTTGTGGGGTGTTTTGTATAAAATGTGTGTGTGTTTGTTTGTGTGTGTGTGTGTGTGTGTGTTGTGTGTGTGTGTGTGTGTGTGTGTGTGTGTGTGTGTTGTGTGTGTGTGTTATATATGTGTGTGTGGGGTGTTTGTGTGTGTGTGTGTGGGGTTGTGTGTGTTTGGGGGGGTGTGTGTGTGGTGTGTGTGTGTTTTTTGTGGGTGTGTGTGTGTGGGGTGTGTGTGTATGTGTGGTGTGTGGAAAAGTACTCACCTAGTTGTACTTTAAAGTAGTTTTAGGTGCGGGGGGCGGTCCAAGCTCCCGGTCCCCCCTCTTCCTGGTCGCTACTAGGTCACTTCCCCCGAACCGTTGGGTTTTTTAATACCTTTGCTTAAAAACTATGTATGGATCCCGCCTTCCCCCTACATCGCTTCCCAAACTGTTCCAACTTCCTGACTACTCTGTGATGAAGAAAAGTGTGGGTGTGTGTGTGTGTTGTTGTGCGTGTGTGTGTGTGTGTGTGTGTGTGTGGTGTGTGTGTGATTTTAGTATGGAGGTATTATTCGTGTGTACTCATTTTTTGATTCGGCGGGGCCCAAGTGACTGTTTTGTTTGTATTCACTTATATGCGATTCCAATGGTTTGGTCGATACCGCTCGGGAAACCCGCTCCTCCCTGGTTGCTTCTTGGTTATGTATGTGTTTATGTGTGTTGTTTGTGTGCATGGCATGTGGGGATGGTACCTGTCCCTGCGGTGTTTCGTGTGTTTTGTGGTTTTGTGTGTTTGTGTTTTAAAAAGTGTGTACAAAAAAGACCTGTGCTCGTGTGTGTGGTGGGTTTAAATGTGCCCCCTTTTTCCCATATATTAATTACTCTATGCCTTGCTCCCAAAGGGAAGGGGAAAAAGTGGGTTTTTTACATCCAAATTAAAAAAGGTAGGTTTCTAAAGCTACAAGACCTAAACTGTTCTCCCCATTACCTGTGTGGTGTGTTTGTGTGTGTGTGTGGGGTTGTGTGGACTCACCCCAGTTGTACCCCACCTAGTTTAGGTTTTCGGGGGGGTCGAGTCCGAGCTCCGGGCCCCCCCCTTCACTATCGCTATAGGTTTACTCTCCTGAGCCTGGCTTTACTACCCCTGCTTAAAAATATGTATGGATTTCCCGCCTTTCCCTCTTTGCTTCCCCAAAATATTCCATTATGGGCTACTCTGTGGCGAAGAAATACTTCCTTTAAAATCCCCGGATTCCTTTGTGTCTTCGCTTCCAAATGTGTCCCCTTGTTTGTGTTTCCCAAAATTTGGACATCCTGTCTTTGCCCCTTGTCAATTCCTCCCCAGTATTTTGTATGCGTTATCAGTCCCCCCATCTTTCCCGGGCCTCCCGTGTGTCAGGTTTTATTTCCCTTAAAACCCCTTTCCCCGTAGGCATACCCCTTAGCTTGGGACTAGTCCCTTTTTGCCCCAAACCCTTTTCACTTTCTTAGGGTTTTTTCACGTGCTTGGGGTTAGGTGTGGGTTCCAAACTGGTGCCGCATACTCCAATATGGGCCTAACGTACACGGTGTACAGGGTCCTGAATGATTCCTTATTAAGATGTCGGAATGCTGTTCTGAGGTTTGCTAGCGCCCAATATGCTGCAGCAGTTATTTGGTTGATGTGCGCTTCAGGAGATGTGCCTGGTGTTATACTCACCCCAAGATCTTTTTCCTTGAGTGAGGTTTGTAGTCTCTGACCCCCTAGACTGTACTCAGTCTGCGGCCTTCTTTGCCCTTCCCCAATCTTCATGACTTTGCACTTGGTGGGATTGAACTCCAGGAGCCAATTGCTGGACCAGGTCTGCAGCCTGTCCAGATCCCTTTGTAGTTCTGCCTGGTCTTCGATCGAGTGAATTCTTCTCATCAACTTCACGTCATCTGCAAACAGGGACACCTCAGAGTCTATTCCTTCTGTTTTGTCGTTCACAAATACCAGAAAGAGCACTGGTCCTAGGACTGACCCCTGCGGGACAACGCTGGTCACAGGTGCCCACTCTGACACCTCGCCACGTACCATGACTCGCTGCTGTCTTCCTGACAAGTATTCCCTGATCCATTGTAGTGCCTTCCCTGTTATCCCTGCTTGGTCCTCCAGTTTTTGCACCAATCTCTTGTGTGGAACTGTGTCAAACGCCTTCTTGCAGTCCAAGAAAATGCAATCCACCCACCCCTCTCTCTCTTGTCTTACTGCTGTCACCATGTCATAGAACTCCAGTAGGTTTGTGACACGGGATTTCCCGCCCCTAAAACCCCAGTTGGCTGCGTTGATGAATCATTCCTTTGGGTGTTCCCCCCACTTTCTCCTGTAATCTTCTCCATGATTTTGCATACTTCAGTCAGTGAACGGTCTGTATTTAATGCTTATGTCGTCCCCTTTTTTTAAAGATTGGGACTCATTTGTGTCTTCCATCCTCGGGCAATCTCCCTTTTCGATAGATGTTTTGAATATTGTTGTTAGGGTACACATAGCCCCTCTGCCCCGTCTCTAATCCCCATGGGGGATGTTATCGGGCCCCCTTCCCCTTTGAGGTATCTAGCCCCTCAAAGCCTCTTCATTTCTTCCTCGGTTGTGTGCACTGTGTCCAGCACTTGTGGTGTGCCACCCTCTCCGTCTTTCGGAGCCCCTTTCTTCCCTCTGTACTCCCCTATTTGTACTCACCAAAGTGGTTGGGGGGGTCGAGTCCTAGCCCCTGGCCCCCCTCTTCACCGGTTGCTACAGGCCCTCTCTCCCCCCGTCCATAAGCTTTATAAAAACCTCGTCTTAAAAACTGTGTATGGTTCCTGCCTCCACTACGTCTTTTTCTAGGCTATTCACTGCCTTACAACTCTATGACGAAAAAATATTTCCCACTATCCTCTGACTCATTTGTGTCTCAATTCCCAATTGGGGCCTCTTGTTTCTGTGCCCCCCCTGGAACATCCTTCTTTTCCCCCCTTTGTCTTTTCCCACGCAGATTTTATATGTCTTATCATGTCCCCTGACCCTCCTGTCCCCCGTGTCGTCAGCCTTTTTTCCCTTAATCTTTCTTCATAGGACATTCCCCTTAGTCGGGACAAACCTTGTCGAAAAACCTTTGTACTTTCTCTAGTTTTTTGACGTCTTTATAAAGTGGGGGTTCCAAAACGGTGCTGCATACTCCAGTAGGGGGGCCTGACATACACGTGTACAGTGTCTTGAATGCCCCTTACAAGGGTTGGGAAATGCTGTCTCATTTTTGCCAGGCGCCAATGCTGCAGCTTACCCTGATTGATGTGTGCTCGGAGACTTCTCGGGTTATACTCACCCCAAGATTTTTCTCCTTTGAGTGAGGTTTTGCAGTTTTTTGGCCACCTAGCCTTACCTTTTTGTGGGTTTTCTGTGCCCTTCCCTATCTTCATGACTTTGCTTTGGCAGGATTAAATTCGAAAAACCTTTTGCTGCCAGGTGTCCATCGTCCGGGTCTCTTTGAAGTCCTCCGGGTCCTCATCAATTTAATTCCCTCATTAATTAAACCATCATCTGAAAACGGGGGACACTTCTGAGTCTAACCCTTTCGCATTCTTTTTGTTGTGTGTGTGTGGTGTGGGTGTTTGTGTGTGTGTGTGGGGTGTTTGTGTGTGTGGTATGTGTGTATGTGTGGTGTGTGTGTGTGTGTGTGTGTGTGTGGTGTGTGTGTTACTCCCCAGTTGTACTCACAAATTGGGTTTGCGGGGTCGGCCCGAGCTCCGGGCCCCCGCCTTTTCACGACGCTACTGGGTCACCTCCTGAGCCGTGAGCTTTATCATCCTGTTTAAAGCTATGTAGGGGATCCGCCCCACACATCGTTTCCCCAAACTATTCCACTTACTGACAACTCTGGGGCTGAAGAAATATTCCTAACATCCCTGTGATTCATTTTGGGTCTTCAGCTTCCAACTGGTCCCCTTTTTACTGTGTCCAATCCTGGACATCCGTCTTTTCCACCGTAAATTTCCTCTCAGTTTTTGTATGTCGTTATTTTCCCCCCCCCATCTCCCCTGTCCTCCAGTGTCGTCGGTTGATTTCCCTTAACCTCTCCTCGTAGACATCCCTCTTAGCTCTGGGACTATCTTTTTAAACCTTTGCACTTTCGTTTTTTTTCAGTTTGGCTAGGTGTGGTTCCCAAAATGGCCCCGCATACCCAAAGGGCCTAACGTACAGGGTGTACGGGGTCCTGAATGATTCCTTATTAAGATTGGGAATGCGTTCTGAATTTGCTGGGGCCCCCATAGCTGAGCATTTTTGGGGTTGATGGGGCCTTCAGGGATGTCCCGGGTTTATACTCACCCCAAGATCTTTTTCCTGAGTGAGGTTTGTTCTCGACCCCCTAGACTGTACCCGCTGGGGCCTTCTTTGCCCTTCCCCAATCTCAGATTTTTGGCACTTGGGGGGATTGAATCCGGGACCCCTTTGCTGGCCCGGGCCCTGCACCCTGCCAGACCCCTTTGTAGTTCTGCCTGGTCTTCGATCGAGTGAATTTTCTCATCAACTTCACGCATCTGAAAACGGGGACACCTCAGAGTCTATTCTTCCGCATGTCGTTCACAAATACGAAAAAACAGCACGGTCCTAGGAGCCCTGCGGGACAACGCGGGGTCACGGGTGCCCACTCTACACCTCGCCCGTCCCATGCTCGCTGCTTCTTCCTGACAAAATTCCCTGATCCATTGAGTCCTTCCCTTTTTTTCCCCTTTTGGGCCCTCCAGTTTTTGCACCAATCTCTTGTGTGGAACGTGTCAAACGCCTTTTTGCGCCCAAAAAAAATGCAATCCACACACCCCCTCTCTTTTGCTTATGCTGTCACCATGCATAGAACCCCAGTGGGTTTTGTGACCGGGGTTTTTTTCCCCTCCTGAAACCAGTTGGCTCGTTGATGAGACTTTTCCTTTCAGGTGTTCCCCCCCTTTTTCCCTTATAATCTTCTCCTTTTTTGCATACTTCATGTCGTGACACTGGCGTATTTAATGCTTCTGCTGTCCCCTTTTTTTAAGTTTGGGGAACATTTGCTGTCTTCCATCCCTCAGGCAATCTCCCTGTTTCGATAATGTTTGAAAATTTTTGTTAGGGGTACACATGGGCCCTCTGCTCCCTCTCTCAATCCCCATGGGGAATGTTTTTTGGGCCCCCATTGCCTTTGAGGTACTACTCATCGAAGCCTCTTCACTTTTTCCTCGGTTGTGTGCACTGTTTCCAGCACTTGTGGGGGCCCCACCTCTCCGTCTTTTGGACCCCCTTCGTCTCCTCGGGAAAACACTTTTTGAAACTCTTTTTGTTTTTCCCCAAATACTTCAGGGTCTTTTCTTGGCCCCTCCCCCTTTCCCTTTACCTGATTACCTGGTCCTTGACTTTTGTTTTCCTCCTGATGGGGGTGTAAACATTTTTGGTCAATTGGCTTTCGCTGCTATTCATTTTCATATTGTCTTTGGGGCCCCCCTTCTTTTCTGTCATATTCGTTTCTGGCTTACGATGTTTTCCTTTTTTTTCCCCGGGTCCTTTGCCTTATTTTCTTCCATTTTCCCGCACACTTGTTTTTGCCCCCCTGCACCTTTGGGAAACCCGGGCTCATTTGGGTTTTTTATTAATCCTGTTTCCCCTTGGTACAAACCCCTCCTCAGCCTCCTTCATTTTGGCCAAATATTCCCTCATCTCATTTCTGGCTTCCCTGCCCTTCTCTGCCCACTGAACCCCTTAGGGAGTTCCTCTTCCGTGTAGTCCCCTTTCTTGTAGTTTGGGGTTCATTCGTCCTGGCCTTCCTGTTCTCCCCCACTTGTGCTCTACTGTGAATTTTGAAACTTAAAAAAACATGGCATGCCCCCAAGGGGGTTTTCATATGTGATTTTCCTCGATATCTGCACTACTCAAAGGGGAATACTAAGTCCCGCCCCTTTTGTTCATCCTCCCTCTCTCTCTTGGTGTCCCCTTACGTGTTGGGCCTAATTTTCCAGTACCACCCCCCATCCTTTGCCTCCCTGTATCTTGGCCCCCATGTGGGCCCAAATTTTCCCCCAAACGATCTCCTTGTGGTAAAGTACCCCTGACAGGGGCTTTTCCCCGCATGCATGACTCTTCTGGGCCACTTAGCCAGTGTGTCAAAACCCTCCCCTTTTTTGCTCTCGTCGTACTCTTGCCTTTGGCCCCCTGTGTGTGTGTTGTATGTGTGTGTGTTGTGTGTATGTGTGTGTGTGTGTGTGTTTTTGGTGTGGTACCACCGTTTTAATCACCAGTTGAGGTTGCGGGGGTCGAGTCCGAGCTCCTGGCCCCGCTTTCACTGATCGCTCTAGGTCACTCTCCCCGAGCCGTGAGCTTTATCATACCTCGCTTAAAGCTATGTATGGATCCTGCCTCCATACATCGCTTTCCCCAAAAATTCCCCTTCGACTACTCTGTGGCTGAAGAAATACTTCCTAAATCCCCGTGTTCATCTGTGTCTTTTGCTTCCAACTTGTCCCCTTTCTGTGTCCAAATCTGGGAAAACCCGCTTTGTTTGTGTGTGTGTGGGGGTGGTGTGTTTGGTGTGTGTGTGTGTGTGTGGGGTGTGTGTGTGGTAGTTTGTGGGGTGTGTGTGTTGTGTGTGTGGGGGTGTGGTGTGTGGTTGTGTGTTTAGTGTGGTTTTGTGTGTGTGTTTGTGTGTGTGGTTGTGTGTGTGTGTGTGTGTGTGTGTGTGTGGTATGTGTGTGTGGGTGTGTGGTGGTGTGTGTGTGTGTGTGTGACTGGTGTGTGTAAAAGTTTTGTCACGAGCCTGGGGCTCGTGTGGGGGGTGCATGAGGGAAGGTTGGTCCTGCTGTAACAATAGGCCGTTTCTAAACCCCCTACCTTTGAAGGGGTTTAAAAAACCCCTTTTTCTATTTTTAATTTGTATTTACTAAACCCGTTTCCCAATTAATACTATTGAGTTCTTCGACTGGGAAACGGGAGCCACTGAGTCCCCCCTTTATCCCGCTAGGTACAATCCATGCTAAATACCACATTCCCCGGGACCATCCTTACTAGGTACCTTCATTGCTAGGGGACCCTCCTTGTAGGTACCATCCTTGCTAGGGACCATTTGATGAAGGTTCCGGCAGGGGTCTCTAGATTTTTATATTCACTATTTTTTGGGTTTTTTGCACTCCACTGTATACTTGGATTTATTGGGGAAAGCTCAAGAAGTCAACGTCCCCGCGGCCCGGTCTGTGACCAGGCTTTGTCATTCACAACACTGCTAAATTATTCACAGTCCGCTGTTCTGATATTCTCTCCTATTACCTGCTTATGTGGACACCTTGTTACTGACAACACCAAATTGCGTGGGGTTAATGGTTCATGGTTGCTATCTCTCCTGGTTTGTTTTCTTATCCTGCTTACCCACTCATTGTTAGTTGTCTTTTACTGTTCACTCAGTAAGCTAACTTGTCGTTGCTTTACGACCATCACTGTCCAGATATTTGCACTTATCTTTCTGTTTTATGGTCACACCACAAAACGGAAAGATAAGTGGTGATAAGTGTTGGTGTCAATATGACCCTCTTCTGCCAACACCAGGTGCCTGACTTCAGGTCTGGCTGATCCTCACTGCTTCTGCTAACACCAGGCCTGGCTGATTCTCACTGTTTCTGCTAGCACCAGGTGCCTGACTCCAGGCCTGGCTAATCCTCACTGTTTCTGCTAACACCAGGTTCCTGACTCCATGCCTGGTTGATCCTCACTTTTTCTGCTAACACCAGGTACCTGACTCCAGGCCTGGCTAATCCTCACTGTTTCTGCCAACACCAAGTGCCTAATTCTAGGCCTGGCTGATCCTCACTATTTCTGTTAACACCAAGTGCCTGACTCTAGTCCTGGCTGATACTCACTGTTTTTGCTAACACCAGGTGCCTGATTCTAGGCCTGGCTGATCCTCACTGTTTCTGCTAACACCAGGTGCCTGACTCTAGGCCTGGCTGATCCTCACTGTTTCTGCTAACACCAGGTGCGTGACTCTAGGCCTGTCTGATCCTCACTGTTTCTGCTAACACCAGGTGCGTGACTCTAGGCCTGCCTGATCCTCACTGTTTCTGCTAACATCAGGTGCCTGATTCTAGGCCTGGCTGACCTTCACTGCTTTTAGGAAATTCCGGCACTTTTAAATTAACTTAGGGAATGGTGGTTCTCACTTCACATTTCTGACTTTGGGAACTTTGTTACACGCTTGTGGATTTGTTCGCTAAATGTGTCCCGTACACTGACCACTTGCACGCTCCTAGGGTAGACCCCAAATATAGGGAGTACTGCTCTAAGCTCTCAGTGCCGGCCGTGCATATGTGTGTGCTCACCTGTTTGTGGTTGCAGGGATTGATTCACAAATCCTGGCTCCGTGTATGTATGTGTCTACTCACCTAGATGTGGCTGAAGGGGTCGAAGCATAGATCCTGGCCCCCGGCTCTTCGCTGGTCGTTACTAGGTCCATTCTCTCCCTTCTACATGAGCTTCACAGAACCTTTCCTTCAAGCTATGTATGGATCCTGCCTCCACTACATCAGTCTTCAGATTCTGTACTTTCTGACAACTCTATTACTGAAGAATACTTACTAATATCCCTGTGACTCATCTGAGTTTTCAACTTCTGAATGTGACACCTTGTTGTTGTGTCCCATCTCTGAAACATTCTGTCGCTATCCACCTTGTCAAATCCTCTCAGTATTTTACATGTCGTTATCATGTCCTCCCTATCCCTCCTGTTCTCTAGTGTCGTCAGGATGATTTCTCTTAACCTGTGTGTGTGTGTGTGTGTGTGTGTGTGTGTGTGTGTGTGTGAGAGAGAGAGAGAGAGAGAGAGAGAGAGAGAGAGAGAGGGGCTTGCACAGGCAAGCCTGTAGGTATATGGGTGACGTTAAAAAGTGGGCCATTGCTAAATGGGAGGTGGACACAAAAAGAAAGCTAGCATCAGGTAGGGTAGGCTCAAAACCTGGTGGTCCCTGGTCAAGGACAGACAAGGTCATCTGCCTGATGAGCTCATTCCACCTCTAAATCGACAGGATGGGACCATCTCTACTAGTAGTCAAGAGAAAGAGGACCACTTTGCCCGAACACTTTGCTACCAAAATTCAAGTTCCTGATCCAGCAAGGGACCCTCCTTGGCTAGCTGCAAGTATCTACTTCGAGGACAGCGTGAAGCAAGCTTCTATACCACAAGACGGGCAGAAACCAGCAACTTCACTCTGGCTGTACCCTTCTCCAGAACATCACTTCATCTGAGATCATTTATCTCCAGGATGACTCGAGTCTGGAACACATTCGTACAGCATTATGATGTCAACGAGATAAAGTCAGTTAATCAAATGAAATTGCTGACCCACAGATGGCTTCAACTTCATCCTGTTCCCTACTTGTATGTCTCATAACAATAAAAATGCTTTCAACTGAGCTGATGTAGGTAACAGCTCTTAGCTTGCCAATAGAGTTAGGAATCCTTAACCTGTAAATAGCTTGTCAATAAAGCTAGGGATCCTTAACCTAACCTTGTCAAACCCTGTGTTAAAAAAAAAAAGAAGAGAGAACCAGTAACCTGAGGGTAAAGAAAAACTCTCGGAGGTTTCTGTATTTAATAACTATAAACAATAAGAGACAGTTAGCAGGAACCTCATATAATATTTACTGCTCTTGAAATCAGCCAGGGACAACGTATGTGTTGATGGACTTCAGTCAGAAGGTATAACATTACTAAACATGTCACTGGAACGTCATAGAAACACTTGTCACTCGTTAAAAATTCCATTATATAAACCATCCCTTCCTGGTTCACCTCCATTATCTGTATCAGTCGCCGCTGTGGCTTCTGTTATTCAACTAAAGGGCTCATGGCTAGTGCCCTACAGGTCTTTTTTATATATTGAAAGATTTTTTTATTTTTTATTGAATATATTTCTATATGGGAATATGATGTTGCGAAAGGTCCATGGTATATATAGCCACGAAAATAAAAGTAAAAAAGAATGGTTTTTTCATATGGCAACACTCGTGTATACAGACGGCAAAATTGAACCTAACAAGAGTGTTGTAGATGAGTACTTACGATTAACAATGGGTTCAGTAAATTTTAGATGTGGAAAGTATAAAAATATATAAACCTGTTTTATACTTTTTTTTTTTAATTTATACTTTTTTTTAAATTCAATAAAAAGCAATGCTATCAAATATTTTGATTAAGATATTGAAAGTATAATATGGAGTTTATGAGCAATGACTTCTTAAATAATATCACAAATAATTTTTATGATTCTTCAATAAATAATGAAAATAAACGTACGAACAAGCAAATATTTTCCGAGATGATCGTTGACCAAGAAATAAAATGTTTTGCCTCTTCAAATTTATACAATTTTTCTTCTGACAATTATTTTTGTCCCAGACAGTTCCATAATAATCAATATTTTACTTTAATAAGTGAAAAACTACCCATAAAACACCAAAACAAAGTAAAATATTCAAATATTTTTGACGACAAATTGTATTCTGGCGAAATACGTGATTTCTGATAACTCGGTGTAGGAAAATAATAGAACCAATATTTAATCACTAAAATGTTCCCCGAATTATGTTCTTTTTTAAAGAAATGCGATGAATATTAAAAAAAAAATCCGAAGAAGAGGTCATTTCCGAAAAGCTTCGCAGTAGCCTAGGGCCTGTAGTGTACACGTACCCTGACATCTCTGACCCCTCCATGATGTGCCAGTGAGGCCCAGCTGTGCTACCCTTCTCACTTGCTCAAAATACTTATGATTAGGACATAATTTCCTGATGCATTATTCCAATCGCTTGCATTAGCAAAAGGGACTGAGATTATATAACTCGAGGATACCTTCCTCTGGTAAATGGACAAAGATGCATCTAATGTGACTTTTTATTGTGGCAACGTTTCACTCAGCCGTTGTCAAGACACCTGCTTGACAAAGTTCCTAGAGAGTGAAACGTTACCACGATGAAATGTCACATTAGTTGCATCTGTGCCCATTTACATAACATTTTGTCGGTAATTCTACCATTATTACCACCATGGACTACACTAGCCTACTAGTCTCCATGAACACTACAAAAATATGCATGCTATAGTATCACAGGTAAACAAAGATTAAAAAGTATATAACTTGCTGTGGTTCTTGGCAGAAATACCCATTTGCAAGTACTTTAACAACTTTTAGCACCAATGAGTGTAAAAGAAGGTTATATACGAAAGAAGGAACACTGCAGCAGGTCTACTGGCCCATGCGCGGCAGGTCCAAGTCCCCCACCGTACATCTCAGTGTAGATCTCAGTAATCTGTAGAGGTTTGAATATTTGCCAATAGTGGCACTTCCTATTCTGCATAACCCTGTCAACCTTCTGTAGAAAGAAAATGGTTATTTTCATACCCATTATTTGTAAAGGGGTGGGCCGGTAAGGCCAGAGTAAGGCCTCGGTTATATGACCAAAATCTCCAGTGACGGTTCATCATATGACTAAGACACTTGTCCTGTTTCCTGACAAATCTTAGCTAACCGAACCTAAGCTTCTGTAATCCTGGCTCTGAAGCCCTGGCCCATCCATGTTACGTTTACCTTCATTGTCACCTTTATTATTGTCCTCTCGCTGTGTGGCAACTCTGGATCAGTCATGTTATCTCCATCATACTGACCACTCTAGTCATGCCCAGATTCTAACCTTAGATACCCTCTCTGGATAACCTTTGCCTCTCCTCCATCATCTGGTAAAATCCTGTACACATTTGTAATACGTTAACGGGTAGTTATATGAACTTGCTCAAATTTTAACATCACTGTTATGCCATATTTAAATTTTCTTCACATTTAACAGTTACAACTCTATTTTTGTCATTTATGTGGCAGGTCAGCGGTAGTTCACAATATATTCATATACTCATATTAGCTCGACATATTTATTATTTGACCAGCCCATTCACGAGAGAATACCCTAATATCTAAAATTATCTTAATTAAAATATCTTGAGAAATTGGGCAGAAAGTACATGACAACACAACGAGGAAATAAAATGATAATGTTACAGTACGAAATATAACTGAAAATTAGTGAGCCTAAGATACTGGCTCACTATGTAATTGTCTATTGAAATAGATATCTATGCAAGAAATATGGAAGTGTAGAAAAGATGCAGATAGATGTATTCTATATGGAGAAATAAAAAAAAAGTATATCAAAATCTAGACATAGTGGCTGTTAGTAATAGTGAAACAAGTAAAAAACACAAGAATAAAATAGCAAAAATAAAAGATCATAGTCTGCAAGAATATTTAGGCCTGAGCAGCAGACAAAGAAACGACAACTACAGGAAACCGATAAAAAACAGAAGCATTGAATACAAAGGTTAAGGAAAAACGTAAGATATGATAAAATTATGAATGAGAAAGAACTGAACAAAATTCATGAGTAAATCTATAAAAGCACAAAATCACTAGGAAAATGAAATTCAGGACAGAAATATTGAAATATTAAGAATAAAAAAGGTAAAAAAAAGGAAGAAGGGGACAATTTAAGTAGACTAAACTAGTTACATATTTAAACAGAGAACAAGCAGCAAGAAATTTGAAGAGAGAAGAGGAATTTTTTTTATTCGCCGGTAAAAATTACATAGAAAAAGCAAAGGCAAATAAAACAATTTAAACCGTTTGATAACAGTAAATATGTGGAAAATAATAATAATAATAATAATAATAATAATAATAATAATAATAATAATAATAATAATAATAATAGTTATTATTATTATTATTATTATTATTATTATTATTATTATTATTATTATTATTATTATTATTATTATTATTATTGCTCTATAATTAAAAGTTGTTTCTCTGCGGACTCGGTCATTCTTTAATAGTTTACGATAAGTGTACGCTGTTTACACCACGGAATAAATCGTTACTTCTTGGGTAAATTATGTTAGAAGATATTAACAAAAATATTACGCACAATTTGGCTGGTATACCACACCATTACCAGTCAATAGTTAGCATTCAGTCTGTCGACGCGCCTGGCCAGGCACAAAATATGTAGCAGAAAAAACTATAAAGATTCGCTATTTTCAATTCTGTCCATATAATATCAGGTGATGTTAGGCTACTTTAGATTTTGTTTGAAAATGCTGGGTTACTTTAGGTGATGTTAGGCTTTTGTCATTTTTTTTTCTACTGCGCGACATAAAACTGTATCGGAGACTTAACCCACTTAATATAGAATGCTTTGATATATATTTATCGCCAAAATACTTGATGCATCATTCAGTAATCGTAATTATTATTATTATTATTATTATTATTATTATTATTATTATTATTATTATTATTATTATTATCTGTTCAATCATAAGCATGAGGCTGCACCAAATATGAGAGACCTGCTGCTTATATCAGGACAAGACCTAACGATCAGTGCATCACTTGAGGTCTGTGGATGTCATCTCACCACATCGGGTCATAAATCTCATGAGCATCCACTAAAGAGATCAATGATATAAAATATCGTCACGTTAGGAAAAATAATAAAAAATCCAACCAACCCAACATTCTCCACCTGACTCTCCACCTTATATATACTCACGTACTCTTTATCCAGGTTTGTGATTTGATAAAGTCCATTGCCTGGGCCAAAAGAAGGCAAAAAAAAATTGTTTATTTTTCCAGCATCCACTAAGAAT
This sequence comes from Cherax quadricarinatus, assembly GCF_026875155.1. Lineage (NCBI taxonomy): Eukaryota > Metazoa > Arthropoda > Malacostraca > Decapoda > Parastacidae > Cherax > Cherax quadricarinatus. The sequence goes on along the minus strand of NC_069403.1, from coordinate 101,470,848 downwards.
TTTTAACGTATAAAATATCAGTGAAGATAATTAATCTCTCTTTGCATAGATGAATGGCTCTCAAAAATTGCCATAGAGGGAGTGATGTAACATTTTCATCTTAACTGTTTACTTTAAAGATGTGAACAATATAGTCTCTCACCGTTCGACATCTAAATATAATTTTCTCTAAACATTAAGTTTATTTAATCCTTCTCAGCTTGAGTGAAACTTTTCATTTGTTTGAACTAGTAATTGGTGAGAAAATATTCCTCTGAGATAGGTTCTGTATAAAATTGGAGAGATATCATTGGCACACGAAATATATATGGCAGCAGCAGCAGCTACACAACAAAATTCAACAAACCATGAAATACCATAACTAAAAATTGATGAACAGGCTGTTTACTGCCTGTTTTTTAGGACAGGCCAAACCAAAACTGGTTAAAATATTGTAGACAAGAATATAAATAACAGAAATGTAAATGAAAGAATTCACTGTGTGACCTGGAAGTAAAGAAATATTGGCACTGCGTAACCTGGAAGTAACGAAACAGTTCTATTGTGTGATCCTGTGGTAAGGTAACAGTGTCATTTTGGGACCGTAAAGTAAACAAGCAGTTGTACAGTGTAACCTGGAATTATTGTAAGGACACAGTAGCAATGTGTTCCTGGAAGTACACAGCGCCACTGAAAGTAAGTACACAGCGCCACTGAAAGTACACAGCGCCACTGAAAGTAAGCACACAGTGCCACTGAAAGTAAGTACACAGCGCCACTGAAAGTAAGTACACAGCGCCACTGAAAGTAAGTACACAGCGCCACTGAAAGTAAGTACACAGCGCAACTGAAAGTAAGTACACAGCGCCACTGAAAGTAAGTACACAGCGCCACTGAAAGTAAGTACACAGCGCCACTGAAAGTAAGTACACAGCGCCACTGAAAGTAAGTACACAGCGCCACTGAAAGTAAGTACACAGCGCCACTGAAAGTAAGTACACAGCGCCACTGAAAGTAAGTACACAGCGCCACTGAAAGTAAGTACACAGCGCCACTGAAAGTAAGTACACAGCGCCACTGAAAGTACACAGCGCCACTGAAAGTAAGCACACAGCGCCACTGAAAGTACACAGCACCACTGAAAGTAAGTACACAGTGCCACTGAAAGTAATACACAGCGCCACTGATAGTAAGTACACAGCGCCACTGAAAGTAAGTACACAGCGCCACTGAAAGTAAGTACACAGCGCCACTGAAAGTACACAGCGCCACTGAAAGTACACAGCGCCACTGAAAGTAAGTACACAGCGACACTGAAAGTACACAGCGACACTGAAAGTACACAGCGCCACTGAAAGTACACAGCGACACTGAAAGTACACAGCGCCACTGAAAGTAAGTACACAGCGACACTGAAAGTACACAGCGCCACTGAAAGTAAGTACACAGCGACACTGAAGGTAAGTACACAGTCCTACTGGAAGTAAGTACACAGCACCACTGGAAGTACACAGCGCCACTGAAAGTAAGTACACAGCGCCACTGAAAGTACACAGCGCCACTGAAAGTAAGTACACAGCGCCACTGAAAGTACACAGCGCCACTGAAAGTAAGTACTCAGCGCCACTGAAAGTAAGTACACAGCGCCACTGAAAGTAAGCACACAGCGCCACTGAAAGTACACAGCACCACTGAAAGTAAGTACACAGTGCCACTGAAAGTAATACACAGCGCCACTGATAGTAAGTACACAGCGCCACTGAAAGTAAGTACACAGCGCCACTGAAAGTAAGTACACAGCGCCACTGAAAGTACACAGCGCCACTGAAAGTACACAGCGCCACTGAAAGTAAGTACACAGCGACACTGAAAGTACACAGCGACACTGAAAGTACACAGCGCCACTGAAAGTACACAGCGACACTGAAAGTACACAGCGCCACTGAAAGTAAGTAACACAGCGACACTGAAAGTACACAGCGCCACTGAAAGTAAGTACACAGCGACACTGAAAGTAAGTACACAGTCCTACTGGAAGTAAGTACACAGCACCACTGGAAGTACACAGCGCCACTGAAAGTAAGTACACAGCGCCACTGAAAGTACACAGCGCCACTGAAAGTAAGTACACAGCGCCACTGAAAGTACACAGCGCCACTGAAAGTAAGTACTCAGCGCCACTGAAAGTAAGTACACAGCGCCACTGAAAGTAAGTACACAGCGCCACTGAAAGTAAGTACACAGCGCCACTGAAAGTAAGTACACAGCGCCACTGAAAGTAAGTACACAGCGCCACTGAAAGTAAGTACACAGCACCACTGAAAGTGAGTACACAGCGCCACTGAAATTAAGTACACAGCGCCACTGAAAGTAAGTACACAGCGCCACTGAAAGTACACAGCGCTACTGAAAGTAAGTACACAGCGCCACTGAAAGTAAGTACACAGCGCCACTGAAAGTAAGTACACAGCGCCACTGAAAGTAAGTACACAGCGCCACTGAAAGTAAGTACACAGCGCTACTGAAAGTAAGTACACAGCGCCACTGAAAGTAAGTACACAGCGCCACTGAAAGTAAGTACACAGCGCTACTGAAAGTAAGTACACAGCGCCACTGAAAGTAAGTACATACCGCCACTGAAAGTAAGTACACAGCGCTACTGAAAGTACACAGCGCCACTGAAAGTAAGTACACAGTGCCACTGAAAGTAACTACACAGCGCTACTGAAAGTAAGTACACAGCGCCACTGAAAGTAAGTACACAGCGCCACTGAAAGTAAGTACACAGCGCCACTGAAAGTAACTACACAACGCTACTGAAAGTAAGTACACAGCACCACTGAAAGTAAGTACACAGCGCCACTGAAAGTAACTACACAACGCTACTGAAAGTAAGTACACAGCGCCACTGAAAGTAAGTACACAGCGCCACTGAAAGTAAGTACACAGCGCTACTGCGTGAGCAGAAAATAGTGAAATGGCGGAACTGTGTGACTTGAAAGTAAAGATAGTGTGGCACTATGTGACTCTGAGGTAAGAAAGCATCGGCACTGCTTCATGAACTTTATTATACCTCTTCTTAAAGCTATGTATGGATCCTGCCTCCACTACATCACTCTGCAGATTATTCCACTTCCTGACAACTTTATGACTGAAGAAATACTTCCTATCATCCCTGTGACACATTTTAGTCTTCAACTTCCAGTTGTGATCCCTCGTTACTGTGTCCCATCTCTGGAACATCCTGTCTCTGTCCACTTCGTGAATTCCTCTCAGTATTTTATATGTCCTTATCATGTCCCCCTTTTCTCTCCTGTCTTCCAGTGTCGTCAGGTCGATTTCCCTTAACCTCTCCTTGTAGGACATGCCCCTTAGCTCCGGGACTAGTCTCGTTGCAAATCTTTGCACTTTCTCTTGACGTTGTTGATCAGGTATGGGTTTCAAACTTGTGCTGCATACTCCAGCGTGGGCCTCATGTACACTGTGTACAGAGTCCTGAACGATTCCTTAATGAGGTGTCGGAACGCTGATCTTAGGTTTGCTAGTCGCCCATATGCTGCAACAATTATTTGGTTGACGTGCACCTCAGGAGATGTGCTCAGTATTATGGTCACCCCAAGATCCTTTTCCTTGAGTGAGGTTCGCGGTCTTTGGTCCCCTAGACTTCACTCTGTCTGCGGTCTTTTTTTCCTTTCCCCGATCTTCATGACTTTGCACTTGGCATGGTTAAACTGCAGGAGCCAGTTGTTGAACCAGGCTTGCAGCATGGCCACTTCCCTTTGTAGTCCTGTCCTGTGTGTGTGTGTGTACTCACCTAATTGTTCTCTCCTAATTGTGGTTGCAGGGGTCGATTCAAAGCTCCTGGCCCCGACTCTGCACTGGTAGCCACTAGGTACACTCTCTCCCCGCTACATGAGCTCTATCTTAAAGCTATGTATGGTACCCACCTCCACTACCTGGTTTTCCAGACTATTCCACTTCTTAACAACTTTATGGCTGAAGAAATATTTAAATGAACTGTGGCTAACAGGGATTAGATCCTGCATCACTATGTCTAGTTCCGTGAGAACAGTACAATGTACGCATCGCTGTCTGTAGTGTGCGTGTGTAGCTTCCTGCTTGTCTGTGTATAGTTACCGTTTTCTGTGTCTGCTGTTGGTGTGTGTGAATCTTCCTGTTAGTATGTATTAAGGTATTTATCTTCCAGTCTATTTAAGTGTAGCTTCCTGTTGGCCTTGTGTGTGAAGATATCTGTTGGTGGGCTTGTAGCTATCTGTTGGTCTCTGGGTGCAGCTGCTTGTTGGTCTGTGTGCGAGTTGCTCCCTGTTGTGTAACGACCTGATGATCCGTATGCATACATACCTGTTGATCTGTAATCGTAGCTACCTGTTGGTCGGTGTATGTATCCATTGATCTGTGAGTACCATTAAGGCTGTGTGACTATAAGGTTGTTTCGCCTCCAGCACCAACAGCATCTCTTCTTGCACTTTCTCCCTTCCCTCCCCTGTGAGTTACGACAGCTTGTTACCTGGAAATGAGTCTGGTAATCACCAGTAGCAAGTAGGGTAATTGCAGGCAGCTCCTCGTTAGCCTGAGTCAAGGGCAGCGGTTTCCTCACTTCTCCTGCAACAAGGTTTCTAGAGCTCTGATTAAACCGTTCTCTCTAGTTTGGTGTCTAACGCATTCGTTCTAGTTGTACCTTTATTGTAGACTCATCTACTGAGGCGCTTTGCTCTTTCAGGGAATGTGCGTGCATGTCCTCTTTTATAAATGTGGAATTCCACTAAAACTAAGATGGCTCATAGTTCAGATGTAGAGGGCCTGGCTCTCATGAAAGAAACCAAGATTCAGTCTTGGGGCGAGTGGAGATTAAGTTTTTTTCTTTACACCAGTTTTCCCTGAGAGTAGCTTAGTACCCAAGTGTTTGTAGACAGTGTTGGTCATAGCTTCCAGGAAGGAGTGACAATGGTAATGTTCTCCTGATTGGGCTCGGTAAATTATTATTAATGATGATAAAGAAAATAATAGTGAAGCAATAATAATAATAATAATAATGATAATAATAATAATAATACTTAGGTATAATCGAAGAACGGCTTTAACCCATTCCCAGCATCCTGCAATAGCTTCAATAGCCTCAGAAGTCCTCAGCAGTATAGCTTCCAACGTGCTAAGACGCCTCCTAGCTGGACGACAGTGGAGAGTGAATTTCAGGAAAGTAAAATATTAGTGAAATTTTTATTTCCATTGAATCACGTTTAACTTTAGTTTGCTTCTTGTGAATGATTTCAGTATTTAATGGCAGCTTACGACATTAAGTTGCCATAAATACTGTTTTTATATACAAAAATCGTCAGTATATTATAAAAAATGGAATCCGTGATATAACTGGAGAATTATTCATCCGATCGGCTTCAAATTTTCACACATGGTGTTCTCCTGAACGCTATGTTACTGATGTATTGGGAGGCATCAGTCCTGGTTAGGTAAAGTTAGGTAAGGTTCGTCAGGAAACAGAACAAGTGTTTCCTGACGCGGGTCTTGGTCAGATGATGACCCGCCTTTGGAGCTTTTGGTCATCTGACCGAGGCCTTCCGCTGGCTTACCGGTCCACCCCTTTAAAAATTATGGTCATTTATGGCTATCAGTCCCGGTCACTAAAGAGTGCCTTTTCTGACTGAATTCAAAATTTTGAAGGTGTATTCTGTAAGAAGGTTGATACTCCACGAGTTTAATCTCAGTATATGCAAGTTTGAAATCGTTAGGCTCAGATCAAATACTTGAGAATGCCTTCTCTGATCGACTTCAAACTTTTACCATTGATGGGTTTTATTAAAAAAGAAACCTTTACCAACTTTATCAAATAAATTGTTTCCCATATAATAACTAGAAAATGCTTCTTTTAAAACGGATAAATTACAAAAGCCATTTTCTCTTAATTGAAAGTATTTTTTTATTAATTTAGATATATATGGGTGCCAATTAGTCATTTTAAACTAATTTTGGTCAAGTTTAATTTTCCTCAAAAACTTGAGAATAGAAACAAGATATAAATGATCAAAGAAATCTAATAAAGTAAAAACAGAATTTCCTATTCTCGAAACATTCTCATCAACATTTACCATTTCTTTCAACTTTTTTATTCAGTATTCAGAATTTTTAGCACAAGATTTGCTGGCCTATTTATATACGTTAAGCTTTATTGACAACGTTGCACAAATCCATTTCCAGATTTTCTTTTCGTGTGATCGTTTTCAAAATTTTAACATTCTTGTATCTTACTCAGAATAATGATTGTAATTATTAATGGAATGTATGTACCTGCCGTATTCCTACTTTTAATCTCGAAATGCCTTAATATTATTTTCCATTAATTTGCCTTGATGCTAGTGAGGGGCTCTTGATCCAAGAAACATGATTTATCCTTCCCCTGCTTGGTTCGAACCCGAATCCATGATATTCCACAGAGGCTGTATGACCCACAGTGGTTTAACGCTTTCCAGTCATTAAAATACATCCACTGTGAATAACATCAGTCTTCAACTCCTGATTTTCTTATGAAATATATGTAAACTTTGTTTACTTTAAGCTGTGTAGACGTAATGATGGATGGTTATCGTGGGATATCTGGAGAAAGTTTACACTTTCAGCGCTGATGTGTGTCCTTGCTAGGAAGCTTCGTCTTGAATTAATTTATGTTAAATAACCGTAGAATAAGTCTTACGATCGGAAACAACTCACATTGACTTTGCTAGGTTTACCCATGTTAAAGTTATGTGATGTTTGTTTATGTGCACATTACATCTGTGTGTTCTCAAGAAAATTGTGAGAAAAATTGTGCATTATGTATTAGCAGTTGTAATATAACATTTTTAATTACTTGTATGATACTAACTTACACCATAAACGCTGTTACATTTTAGTTAGAGAGAAGTTTGGCTTTATTTTGCTCTATTTTAAACACAGTTTGCCTGTATGGAAAATTTGGGAAAATTGAAATTCTAATTTTCATGAGAAAACATCTAAGTGCTTCATCCAGAAACCTTCACCATCAACGCTGCTTCATCCAGAAACCTTCACAAGCAACGCTGCTTCATCCAGAAACCTTCACAAGCAACGCTGCTTTATCCAGAAACCTTCACCATCTATGCTGCTTCATCCAGTAACCTTCACCATCAACGCTGCTTCATCCAGAAACCTTCACCATCAACGCTGCTTCATCCAGAAACCTTCAGCATCAATGCTGCTTCATCCAGTAACCTTCACCATCAATGCTGCTTCATCCAGTAACCTTCACCATCAACGCTGCTTCATCCAGAAACCTTCACCATCAACGCTGCTTCATCCAGAAACCTTCACCATCAACGCTGCTTCATCCAGAAACCTTCAGCATCAATGCTGCTTCATCCAGTAACCTTCACCATCAATGCTGCTTCATACAGTAACCTTCACCATCAACGCTGCTTCATCCAGTAACCTTCACCATCAATGCTGCTTCATCCAGTAACCTTCAACATCAATGCTGCTTCATCCAGTAACCTTCACCATCAACGCTGCTTCATCCAGTAACCTTCACCATCAACGCTGCTTCATCCAGTAACCTTCACCATCAACGCTGCTTCATCCAGTAACCTTCACCATCAACGCTGCTTCATCCAGTAACCTTCACCATCAACGCTGCTTCATCCAGTAACCTTCACCATCAACGCTGCTTCATCCAGTAACCTTCACCATCAACGCTGCTTCATCCAGTAACCTTCACCATCAATGCTGCTTCATCCAGAAACCTTCACCATCAACGCTGCTTCATACAGAAACCTTCATCAATGCTGCTTCATCCAGTAACCTTCACCATCACGCTGCTTCATCCAGAAACTTCACCATCAACGCTGCTTCATCCAGTAACCTTCACCATCAATGCTGCTACATCCAATAAACGTCACCATCAACGCTGCTTCATCCAGCAACCTTCACCATCATTGCTGCTTCATCCAGAAACCTTCACCATCAACGCTGCTTCATCCAGTAACCTTCACCATCAATGCTGCTACATCCAATAAACGTCACCATCAACGCTGCTTCATCCAGCAACCTTCACCATCATTGCTGCTTCATCCAGAAACCTTCACCATCAACGCTGCTTCATCCAGCAACCTTCACCATCATTGCTGCTTCATCCAGTAACCTTCACCATCAACGCTTCTTCATCCAGTAACCTTCACCATCAACGCTGCTTCATCCAGTAACCTTCACCATCAATCCTGCTTCATCCAGTAACCTTCACCATCAATGCTGCTTCATCCAGTAACCTTCACCATTAACGCTGCTTCATCCAGTAACCTTCACCATCAATGCTGCTTCATCCAGTAACCTTCACCATCAACGCTGCTTCATCAGTAACCTTCACCATCAACGCTGCTTCATCCAGTAACCTTCACCATCAACGCTGCTTCATCCAGTAACCTTCACCATCAACGCTGCTTCATCCAGTAACCTTCACCATCAACGCTGCTTCATCCAGTACCCTTCACCATCAACGCTGCTTCATCCAGAAACCTTCACCATCAATGCTGCTTCATCCAGTAACCATCACCATCAATGCTGCTTCATCCAGTAACAGTCAACATCAACGCTGCTTCATCCAGTAACCTTCACCATCAACGCTGCTTCATCCAGTAACCATCACCATCAATGCTGCTTCATCCAGTAACCTTCACCATCAACGCTGCTTCATCCAGTAACCTTCACCATCAACGCTGCTTCATCTAGTAACCTTCACCATCAACGCTGCTTCATCCAGTAATCTTCACCATCAATGCTGCTTCATCCAGAAACCTTCACCATCAATGCTGCTTCATCCAGTAACCTTCACCATCAATGCTGCTTCATCCAGTAACCTTCACCATCAACGCTGCTTCATCCAGTAACCTTCACCATCAACGCTGCTTCATCTAGTAACCTTCACCATCAACGCTGCTTCATCCAGTAATCTTCACCATCAATGCTGCTTCATCCAGAAACCTTCACCATCAACGCTGCTTCATCCAGTAACCTTCACCATCAATGCTGCTTCATCCAGTAACCTTCACCATCAACGCTGCTTCATCAGTAACCTTCACCATCAATGCTGCTTCATCCAGTAACCTTCAACATCAATGCTGCTTCATCCAGTAACCTTCACCATCAACGCTGCTTCATCCAGTAACCTTCACCATCAACGCTGCTTCATCCAGTAACCTTCACCATCAACGCTGCTTCATCCAGTAACCTTCACCATCAACGCTGCTTCATCCAGTAACCTTCACCATCAACGCTGCTTCATCCAGTAACCTTCACCATCAACGCTGCTTCATCAGTAACCTTCACCATCAATGCTGCTTCATCCAGTAACCTTCACCATCAATGCTGCTTCATCCAGTAACCTTCAACATCAATGCTGCTTCATCCAGTAACCTTCACCATCAACGCTGCTTCATCCAGTAACCTTCACCATCAACGCTGCTTCATCCAGTAACCTTCACCATCAACGCTGCTTCATCCAGTACCCTTCACCATCAATGCTGCTTCATCCAGAAACCTTCACCATCAATGCTGCTTCATCCAGTAACCATCACCATCAATGCTGCTTCATCCAGTAACCTTCACCATCAACGCTGCTTCATCTAGTAACCTTCACCATCAACGCTGCTTCATCCAGTAATCTTCACCATCAATGCTGCTTCATCCAGAAACCTTCACCATCAATGCTGCTTCATCCAGTAACCTTCACCATCAACGCTGCTTCATCCAGTAACCTTCACCATCAATGCTGCTTCATCCAGTAACCTTCACCATCAATGCTGCTTCATCCAGTAACCTTCACCATCAACGCTGCTTCATCCAGTAATCTTCACCATCAATGCTGCTTCATCCAGAAACCTTCACCATCAATGCTGCTTCATCCAGTAACCTTCACCATCAACGCTGCTTCATCCAGTAACCTTCACCATCAACGCTGCTTCATCCAGTAACCTTCACCATCAATGCTGCTTCATCCAGTAACCTTCACCATCAACGCTGCTTCATCTAGTAACCTTCACCATCAACGCTGCTTCATCCAGTAATCTTCACCATCAATGCTGCTTCATCCAGAAACCTTCACCATCAATGCTGCTTCATCCAGTAACCTTCACCATCAAAGCTGCTTCATCCAGAAACCTTCACCATCAATGCTGCTTCATCCAGTAACCTTCACCATCAATGCTGCTTCATCCAGTAACCTTCACCATCAACGCTGCTTCATCCAGTAATCTTCACCATCATGCTGCTTCATCCAGAAACCTTCACCATCAATGCTGCTTCATCCAGAAACCTTCACCATCAATGCTGCTTCATCCAGTAACCTTCACCATCAATGCTGCTTCATCCAGTAACCTTCACCATCAACGCTGCTTCATCCAGTAATCTTCACCATCAATGCTGCTTCATCCAGAAACCTTCACCATCAATGCTGCTTCATCCAGTAACCTTCACCATCAATGCTGCTTCATCCAGAAACCTTCACCATCAACGCTGCTTCATCCAGTAACCTTCACCATCAATGCTGCTTCATCCAGTAACCTTCACCATCAACGCTGCTTCATCCAGTAACCTTCACCATCAATGCTGCTTCATCCAGTAACCTTCAACATCAATGCTGCTTCATCCAGTAACCTTCACCATCAACGCTGCTTCATCCAGTAACCTTCACCATCAACGCTGCTTCATCCAGTAACCTTCACCATCAACGCTGCTTCATCCAGTAATCTTCACCATCAATGCTGCTTCATCCAGAAACCTTCACCATCAACGCTGCTTCATCCAGTAACCTTCACCATCAACGCTGCTTCATCCAGAAACCTTCACCATCAACGCTGCTTCATCCAGTAACCTTCACCATCAACGCTGCTTCATCCAGTAACCTTCACCATCAACGCTGCTTCATCTAGTAACCTTCACCATCAACGCTGCTTCATCCAGTAATCTTCACCATCAATGCTGCTTCATCCAGAAACCTTCACCATCAATGCTGCTTCATCCAGTAACCTTCACCATCAACGCTGCTTCATCCAGTACCCTTCACCATCAACGCTGCTTCATCCAGTAACCTTCACCATCAATCCTGCTTCATCCAGTAACCTTCACCATCAATGCTGCTTCATCCAGTAACCTTCACCATCAACGCTGCTTCATCTAGTAACCTTCACCATCAACGCTGCTTCATCCAGTAATCTTCACCTTCAATGCTGCTTCATCCAGAAACCTTCACCATCAATGCTGCTTCATCCAGTAACCTTCACCATCAACGCTGCTTCATCCAGTAACCTTCACCATCAATGCTGCTTCATCCAGTAACCTTCACCATCAACGCTGCTTCATCCAGTACCCTTCACCATCAATGCTGCTTCATCCAGTAACCTTCACCATCAACGCTGCTTCATCCAGTAACCTTCAACATCAATGCTGCTTCATCCAGTAACCTTCACCATCAACGCTGCTTCATCCAGTAACCTTCACCATCAACGCTGCTTCATCCAGTAACCTTCACCATCAACGCTGCTTCATCCATTAACCTTCACCATCAACGCTGCGTCATCCAGTAACCTTCACCATCAACGCTGCTTCATCCAGTAACCTTCACCATCAATGCTGCTTCATCCAGTAACCTTCACCATCAACGCTGCTTCATCCAGTGTCCTTCACCATCAATGCTGCTTCATCCAGTAACCTTCACCATCAACGCTGCTTCATCCAGTAACCTTCACCATCAATGCTGCTTCATCCAGTAACCTTCAACATCAATGCTGCTTCATCCAGTAACCTTCACCATCAACGCTGCTTCATCCAGTAACCTTCACCATCAACGCTGCTTCATTCCAGTGCCCTTCACCATCAACGCTGCTTCATCCAGAAACCTTCACCATCAATGCTGCTTCATCCAGTAACCTTCACCATCAATGCTGCTTCATCAGTAACCTTCACCATCAACGCTGCTTCATCCAGTAACCTTCACCATCAACGCTGCTTCATCCAGTAACCTTCACCATCAACGCTGCTTCATCCAGTACCCTTCACCATCAACGCTGCTTCATCCAGAAACCTTCACCATCAATGCTGCTTCATCCAGTAACCTTCACCATCAATGCTGCTTCATCCAGTAACCTTCACCATCAACGCTGCTTCATCAGTAACCTTCACCATCAATGCTGCTTCATCCAGTAACCTTCACCATCAATGCTGCTTCATCCAGTAACCTTCACCATCAATGCTGCTTCATCCAGTAACCTTCACCATCAATGCTGCTTCATCCAGTAACCTTCACCATCAACGCTGCTTCATCCAGTAATCTTCACCATCAATGCTGCTTCATCCAGAAACCTTCACCATCAATGCTGCTTCATCCAGTAACCTTCACCATCAACGCTGCTTCATCTAGTAACCTTCACCATCAACGCTGCTTCATCCCGTAACCTTCACCATCAACGCTGCTTCATCTAGTAACCTTCACCATCAACGCTGCTTCATCCAGTAATCTTCACCATCAATGCTGCTTCATCCAGAAACCTTCACCATCAATGCTGCTTCATCCAGTAACCTTCACCATCAATGCTGCTTCATCCAGTAACCTTCACCATCAATGGTGCTTCATCCAGAAACCTTCACCATCAATGCTGCTTCATCCAGTAACCTTCACCATCAATGCTGCTTCATCCAGTAACCTTCACCATCAACGCTGCTTCATCCAGTAACCTTCACCATCAATGCTGCTTCATCCAGTAACCTTCACCATCAATGCTGCTTCATCCAGTAACCTTCACCATCAATGCTGCTTCATCCAGTAACCTTCACCATCAATGCTGCTTCATCCAGTAACCTTCACCATCAACGCTGCTTCATCCAGTAATCTTCACCATCAATGCTGCTTCATCCAGAAACCTTCACCATCAATGCTGCTTCATCCAGTAACCTTCACCATCAACGCTGCTTCATCTAGTAACCTTCACCATCAAAGCTGCTTCATCCCGTAACCTTCACCATCAACGCTGCTTCATCTAGTAACCTTCACCATCAACGCTGCTTCATCCAGTAATCTTCACCATCAATGCTGCTTCATCCAGAAACCTTCACCATCAATGCTGCTTCATCCAGTAACCTTCACCATCAATGCTGCTTCATCCAGTAACCTTCACCATCAATGGTGCTTCATCCAGAAACCTTCACCATTAATGCTGCTTCTTCCAGTAACCTTCACCATCAATGCTGCTTCATCCAGAAACCTTCACCATTAAAGCTGCTTCATCCAGTAACCTTCACCATCAATGCTGCTTCATCCAGTAACCTACACCATCAATGCTGTTTCATCCAGTAACCTTCACCATCAATGCTGTTTCATCCAGTAACCTTCACCATCAACGCTGCTTCATCCAGTAACCTACACCATCAACGCTGCTTCATCTAGTAACCTTCACCATCAACGCTGCTTCATCCAGTAACCTTCACCATCAACGCTGCTTCATTCAGAAACCTTCAACATCAACGCTGCTTTATCCAGTAACCTTCACCATCAACGCTGCTTCATCCAGAAACCCTCACCATCAACGCTGCTTTATCCAGTAACCTTCACCATCAACGCTGCTTCATCCAGTAACCTTCACCATCAATGCTGCTTCATTCAGTAACCTTCACCATCAACGCTGCTTCATCCAGTAACCTTCACCATCAACGCTGCTTCATCCAGTAACCTTCAACATCAACGCTGCTTTATTCAGTAACCTTCACCATCAACGCTGCTTCATCCAGTAACCTTCACCATCAATGCTGCTTCATCCAGTAACCTTCACCATCAATGCTGCTTTATTCAGTAACCTTCACCATCAACGCTGCTTTATTCAGTAACCTTCACCATCAACGCTGCTTTCATCCAGTAACCTTCACCATCAATGCTGCTTCATCCAGTAACCTTCACCATCAATGCTGCTTCATTCAGTAACCTTCACCATCAACGCTGCTTTATTCAGTAACCTTCACCATCAACGCTGCTTCATCCAGTAACCTTCACCATCAATGCTGCTTCATCCAGTAACCTTCACCATCAATGCTGCTTTATTCAGTAACCTTCACCATCAACGCTGCTTCATCCAGTAACCTTCACCATCAATGCTGCTTCATTCAGTAACCTTGACCATCAACGCTGCTTCATCCAGTAACCTTCACCATCAATCCTGCTTCATCCAGTAACCTTCACCATCAATGCTGCTTCATCCAGTAACCTTCACCATCAACGCTGCTTCACCAGTGTCCTTCACCATCAATGCTGCTTCATCCAGTAACCTTCACCATCAACGCTGCTTCATCCAGTAACCTTCACCATCAATGCTGCTTCATCCAGTAACCTTCACCATCAACGCTGCTTCATCCCGTAACCTTCACCATCAACGCTGCTTCATCCAGTAACCTTCACCATCAACGCTGCTTCATCCAGTAACCTTCACCATCAACGCTGCTTCATCCAGTACCCTTCACCATCAACGCTGCTTCATCCAGAAACCTTCACCATCAATGCTGCTTCATCCAGTAACCTTCACCATCAATGCTGCTTCATCCAGTAACCTTCACCATCAACGCTGCTTCATCCAGTAACTTCACCATCAACGCTGCTTCATCCAGTAATCTTCACCATCAATGCTGCTTCATCCAGAAACCTTCACCATCAATTGCTGCTTCATCCAGTAACCTTCACCATCAACGCTGCTTCATCCAGTAACCTTCACCATCAACGCTGCTTCATCCCGTAACCTTCACCATCAACGCTGCTTCATCTAGTAACCTTCACCATCAACGCTGCTTCATCCAGTAATCTTCACCATCAATGCTGCTTCATCCAGAAACCTTCACCATCAATGCTGCTTCATCCAGTAACCTTCACCATCAATGCTGCTTCATCCAGTAACCTTCACCATCAATGGTGCTTCATCCAGAAACCTTCACCATTAATGCTGCTTCTTCCAGTAACCTTCACCATCAATGCTGCTTCATCCAGAAACCTTCACCATCAATGCTGCTTCATCCAGTAACCTTCACCATTAATGCTGCTTCATCCAGAAACCTTCACCATTAATGCTGCTTCATCCAGTAACCTTCACCATCAATGCTGCTTCATCCAGTAACCTACACCATCAATGCTGTTTCATCCAGTAACCTTCACCATCAATGCTGCTTCATCTAGTAACCTTCACCATCAACGCTGCTTCATCCAGTAACCTTCACCATCAACGCTGCTTCATTCAGAAACCTTCAACATCAACGCTGCTTTATCCAGTAACCTTCACCATCAACGCTGCTTCATCCAGAAACCCTCACCATCAACGCTGCTTTATCCAGTAACCTTCACCATCAACGCTGCTTCATCCAGTAACCTTCACCATCAATGCTGCTTCATTCAGTAACCTTCACCATCAACGCTGCTTCATCCAGTAACCTTCACCATCAATGCTGCTTCATTCAGTAACCTTCACCATCAACGCTGCTTTATCCAGTAACCTTCACCATCAACGCTGCTTCATCCAGTAACCTTCACCATCAATGCTGATAACTTGGTTCATCTGGATTAATAATATAATTTCTTTTCGGTTTGACTTCAAAACTGATTTGCTTCAAATCTTCAATGCTAAAATTTACTGCACATGAAACTTATACTGCAAAGTGCACCAATTCTTACACGCGCATTGACATAAATTCAGGGGCCAGGAGCTATGCAATACGGGAATACCTTTCTTTTAAAATGCATCGACCAAAATACATCTTGTTATTATTATATATACAGAAAGGGAAATCTTTAAACAGTTGTCCGATTTTTTTTTTAAATTTGATCAAAACTAGAGAGTCCATCATCCGATGGGCTTCAAATTTGGACCGTCAGTTAGGTTTTCTGACTGCAAAATTCATGCTGTTATAGGGTAGCATAGACCTCAATTTGACAATTTGACTCACTAAATAGTGATATTTATGCTCGCTAACTAGAAAATTCTACTTCTGATTGCCATCAAAACATTTATGATGATGCAGTCTCTGAGGGTTTGTTACAATAGTTACAAATTTAAAATTATCTTGAAATTTTATTAAAACTTTTCATCTCTGGAATCAAATCAATTACTTGAGAATGCCATATTTGATCGGCTTTAAACTTTTACCATTAGTTGAATTTATTAAAAGAAATATTTGAAAAGTGAATTAAATAAATTGGTTCCTATATAACAACTAGAGAATGCCTACTCTGACTGGCTTCAAACGTAAACACTGGTGTATCTTAATTGAAATAATTTTTTGATTTTGGGCTGTTCATTAAGAAATTGACATGTTCAGGCGATCAGTTTCAAATAGATCATTCTCGGAAATAATTTCTAAGAAATAGCTTGGAAAAGCACAGCCTTTCGTGATCTTGAGTGACTTGTAGTGTTGTTGGGCCCCGTGGCCTGGCTGGCAAAGCGCTCGCTTCACACGCAGTGGGCCCGGGTTCGACGCGTTTCCTTACACCTGTTGTCCTGTTCACCTAGCAGCAAGTAGGTACCTGGGTGTTAGTTGACTGGTGTGGGTCGCATTCTGGGGGATAAGATTGAGGGCCCCAATGGAAATTAGACAGACAGTCCTCGATGGCGCACTGACTTTATAGGGTCATCCTTGGCGACTAACTCTCCGGGGTTAAAAATCCCAAAGAAATCTTATCTTGGTTACTGTGTCACATATTGAAAGACACCTTATGGTGGCACTGGTGGTGGTGAGAGTGGTAAGGATGGTGACAGTGCAGTGATGATCGTATCAAGAGTGATATTGGAGACAGAGGTGTTGGTATTATTCATGGTGATGGGCAAATATTTTCCCATGTATGAATATACACATGAATACACATGCATAAGTATGCATCTATAGATGTAAATTCATGTTACATACAAACATACATGCACACAAATATATACATGTATACAATACATACATATATACATACATACATTATTGTGCCCACGAACAAGTGGTATTGATCAATAACAACACTGCGACTAGCCAAGGACTCGAACCAATGCTGCTTTGACCTGCCTCATGGTGGGCGAAAACTCATGATGCCTTAATCCACGGGACCACACAAGTGTGTGGTCCCGTGGATTAAGGAGTCATGAGTTTTCGCCCATCATGAGGCAGGCCAAAGCAGCATGGGTTCGAGTCCTTAGCTAGTCGCAGTGTTGTTACATACATACATACATACATACATACATACATACATACATACATACATACATACATACATACATACATGCATACATACATTTATACGTTTTTTTTTTTTTTCAACAAGTTGGTCGTCTCCCACCGAGGCAGGGTGACCCAAAAAAAAGAAAGAAAATCCCCAAAAAGAAAATACTTTCATCATCATTCAACACTTTCACCACACTCACACATTATCACTGCTTTTGCAGAGGTGCCCAGAATACAACAGTTTAGAAGCATATACGTATAGAGATACACAACATATCCCTCCAAACTGCCAATATCCCAAACCACTCCTTTAAAGTGCAGGCATTGTACTTCCCATTTCCAGGACTCAAGTCCGACTATATGAAAATAACCGGTTTCCCTGAATCCCTTCACTAAATATTACCCTGCTCACACTCCAACAGATCGTCAGGTCCCAAGTATCATTCGTCTCCATTCACTCCTATCTAACACGCTCATGCACGCTTGCTGGAAGTCCAAGCCCCTCGCCCACAAAACCTCCTTTACCCCCTCTTTCCAACCCTTTCGAGGACGACCCCTACCCCTCTTTCCTTCCCCTATAGATTTATATGCTTTCCATGTCATTCTACTTTGATCCATTCTCTCTAAATGACCAAACCACCTCAACAACCCCTCTTCTGCCCTCTGACTAATGCTTTTATTAACTCCACACCTCCTAATTTCCACACTCGGAATTTTCTGCATAATATTTACACCACACATTGCCCTTAGACAGGACATCTCCACTGCCTCCAACCGTCTCCTCGCTGCTGCATTTACCACCCAAGCTTCACATCCATATAAGAGTGTTGGTACTACTATACTTTCATACATTCCCTTCTTTGCCTCCATAGATAACGTTTTTTGACTCCACATATACCTCAACGCACCACTCACCTTTTTTCCCTCATCAATTCTATGATTAACCTCATCCTTCATAAATCCATCGCCGACACGTCAACTCCCAAGTATCTGGAAACATTCACTTCTTCCATACTCCTCCTCCCCAATTTGATATCCAATTTTTCTTTATCTAAATCATTTGATACCCTCATCACCTTACTCTTTTCTATGTTCACTTTCAACTTTCTACCTTTACACACATTCTCAAACTCATCCACTAACCTTTGCAATTTTTCTTTAAAATCTCCCATAAGCACAGTATCATCAGCAAAAAGTAACTGTGTCAATTCCCATTTTGAATATGATTCCCCATAATTTAATCCCACCCCTCTCCCGAACACCCTAGCATTTATTCTTTTACAACCCCATCTATAAATATATTAAACAACCATGGTGACATTACACATCCCTGTCTAAGACCTACTTTTACCGGGAAGTATTCTCCCTCTCTTCTACACACCCTAACCTGAGCCTCACTATCCTCATAAAAGCTCTTTACAGCATTTAGTAACTTACCACCTATTCCATAAACTTGCAACATCTGCCACATTGCTCCTCTATCCACTCTATCATATGCCTTTTCTAAATCCATAAATGCAATAAAAACTTCCCTACCTTTATCTAAATACTGTTCACATATATGCTTCAATGTAAACACTTGATCTACACATCCCCTACCCACTCTGAAGCCTCCTTGCTCATCCGCAATTCTACATTCTGTCTTACCTCTAATTCTTTCAATTATAACCCTACCGTATACTTTTCCTGGTATACTCAGTAAACTTATTCCTCTATAATTTTTACAATCTCTTTTGTCCCCTTTCCCTTTATATAAAGGGACTATACATGCTCTCCGCCAATCCCTAGGTACCTTCCCCTCTTTCATACATTTATTAAACAAAAGTACCAACCACTCCAACACTATATCCCCCCTGCTTTTAACATTTCTGTCATGATCCCATCAGTTCCAGCTGCTTTACCCCCTTTCATTCTACGTAATGCCTCACGTACCTCCACCACACTTACATTCTGCTCTACTTCACTCCTAAAAGATGGTATACCTCCCTGGCCAGTGCATGAAATTACCGCCTCCCTTTCTTCCTCAACATTTAAAAGTTCCTCAAAATATTCTCGCCATCTACCTAATACCTACCTCTCCCCATCTACTAACTCCCCTACTCTGTTTTTAACGGACAAATCCTTACTTTCCCTAGGCTTTCTTAACTTGTTTAACTCACTCCAAAATTTTTTCTTATTTTCATTAAAATTTCTTGACAGTGCCTCTCCCACATACATACATACATACACACACTTACATACAAGCAATACATATACAAACATAACATACGATCCAGGCCATCAATGAAGTGAGGACGAAAGTGTGGTGGGGTCCCACTGGGAACGTTTTGCCTCCTCCTGTGAATTTGCAGAAATAATATGAAGATACAGTGAGGCTAAACATGCAGACGCACGTCTGAATAAGTGAAATCTCCGCCAGAATATAAGAGTAGTAGTGCTCATGACAACAGTGGTGTGCAGACACCCAATGTCATGTTAAATAATTAACCAAGCTTCATTTTTTATTTTTCGTGAGTTACGACGCAGGTTCATGGAGAATACTAACTTCTAGAAGCTTGTTTATTGTGGAAACCTTATTTCAGAAACCTCTTTCGATCTGGAAATTTCTCTCCCAACAAAGAGACAGGATTTACAAGGAATCATCGGAAGGGAGACCGTAATGTCAGTTGTGATGGTTACCAATATGATATTCACAAGCCTAACCAAGACGCATATATTACTACGACATAAATTAGAACAAACATAATGTTCCTAAATGGATAAACAAGGACTAAAACATCTCTTGGAAAAAAAGGCATTTTCAGTAGACACAAAGGAGGAGGTCACCTTATTGCACTTTATGTTCAATTAAAGAAAGGTCAAAAAAGGAATCAGGAAAGCCAAAAGAGAATCTGAAATTACAGTAGCATATGAATCAAAGTCTAGCCCAATGGGATCCTTTCAGATGCATTCAGTAAGAATACTATTAGGAAAAGATTGACTCTCTTAAATAACTTAGGTCAGCTTACTGTTAGGGACAAGTAATGTTTACCAATTTTATCACTTATTTCGTCTCTGCTTTAGCACAGGAGAATACAAAGGAAATCTTAGAAATCAGTTATATACAGGACAGAATGAAAGTAAATTATATAAGATCAAAGTCAAAAATGACAGTCTTCCGAACTGACGAGCTGATTTCAAGATCTGTAACAGATTGTAAGTCAGCAACGTTTACATCTGGGAAATCAGCTTCATATTATAGACCAATCAGATTAATAGTAAGTGTATGAAAATTTATGGCATTAGTAACTTCCCATGCATTTAGAATCCACCTTGAAATATATAATTTAATCAAAGAATCTTGGCACGGTTTTACAAAGAAACGGACGTGTTTAAGAATTTAACTAACATTTTCAAAGGTATTTGATTTGGTAGATAATGATAAAGAATTTGATATTGTATAAAAGGTCTTCAGTAAATCCTTAGATAAAATTCCACACAGAAGAGTAATAAAAGAATTAGCTGCACATGATATGGGGAGAAATATTCTCTTGGATCAGGCTAGGCTGGCCATTACGTATCAGAGAGTTTACATAAATGGGGAGAAATCAGAATGGGGTCTCAAGTTACATAAGTGACATAGATGAGAGAATAAATAACGTTAAGAGGAAGTGAAAATGATTATCGTATACAGTACCAACAAGCTGAAAAGTAAGACACATGTGCAATATTTAAGTCGAATTTAGAGGAAGCAGGATAAGTAGTAGAGATGTAAAGACAATGTATACGGTCCATCATCCTCGACGACGTAGTTTACACCTTAGTTACTTCTGTTGCCTGCTCTTATTCGACTGAAGAAGCCTACTGGGTAGACGAAACGTTTAAGAATGAAGATACGTAATTGTTGCACATGTGTCTTACATATCAAATGTAGGATTGTTTATGATATTAAAATAGGTTATATCATGCTTTTCTCTGATGAGAACACTAGAATGATACAGAATGACATAGATAGGCTGATGTTGTTGTCGGAGATGCTGCAAATGCAGCTCAATATCAACTATATTATTTATAAGTAAAATAATGTAGATCTTAGTCAAATTAAATACGAGAAAGATTGGGGGTTCTGGTAAGAAGTGAAGTGAATAAGTTTGCAATAATGTTAATAGAATTCTTTGTTTCATGTCAAGATGTATAAATAAGGTTACACTTCAATTTTATATTTTTTAAGGTCTCGCTCAGATTATGTCGTTCAGTTCTGGTCTTACTATTTCAGAATAGACATAAATATGCTGGAAAATATTCGGAGAAGGATAAAGTTGATCCCAGGTGTCAGAAACATTAAGGTGCTGAGATACAAGAATCGAGTCCGTATTTTTAACATTAGCTGACAATTATTCTTGCATTTGCACAGGAATCATTTACATACTGACATTTCTAAGCAAACTTTTACGATAACAACGCAGATTACAATGCATTAATTCAGTTATTATAAAATTCAATTATGATATAAAGTTCCAGGCCTAAATAAAATAAGAAAAAATATTCTAATATATGCTATACTTTTTTTGTATATGAAGAGTAGTTTTTTTTTTTTTATCTTTCTATGTTTGTTGAGACAGTAATTTACAATATTGACAAACAGAAGGCTATGCTAAGGTTTGATAAAATAGAACTAGATTTTTTTAAAGAGATACGCTGAAGATATCAAATAACTCTTCCAAGAATTAATATTCACTTACGTGTATTTACTTCCAATACATTAAATTCCAATAATTTCTGAGTATAGATTCTGATTAGCTTCAACCCTTCCATTAGCTTCAACCCTTCCATTAGCTTCAACCCTTCCATTAGCTTCAACCCTTCAATTACTTCAACCCTTCCATTAGCTTCAAACCCTTCCATTAGCTTTCAACCTTCCATTAGCTTCAACCTTTTCCATTAGCTTCAACCCTTCCATTAGCTTCACCCTTCAATTAGCTTCAACCCTTCCATTAGCTTCAACCCTTCCATTAGCTTCAACCCTTCCATTAGCTTCAACCCTTCCATTAGCTTCAACCCTTCCATTAGCTTCAACCCTTCAATTAGCTTCAACCCTTCCATTAGCTTCAACCCTTCCATTAGCTTCAACCCTTCCATTAGCTTCAACCCTTCCATTAGCTTCAACCCTTCCATTAGCTTCAACCCTTCAATTAGCTTCAACCCTTCCATTAGCTTCAACCTTCCATTAGCTTCAAACCCTTCCATTAGCTTCAACCTTCCATTAGCTTCAACCTTCCATTAGCTTCAACCCTTCAATTAGCTTCAACCCTTCCATTAGCTTCAACCTTCCATTAGCTTCAACCTTCCATTAGCTTCAACCCTTCAATTAGCTTCAACCCTTCCATTAGCTTCAACCCTTCCATTAGCTTCAACCCTTCCATTAGCTTCAACCCTTCCATTAGCTTCACCCTTCATTAGCTTCACCCTTCCATTAGCTTCAACCCTTCAATTAGCTTCAACCCTTCCATTAGCTTCAACCCTTCCATTAGCTTCAACCCTTCAATTAGCTTCAACCCTTCCATTAGCTTCAACCCTTCCATTAGCTTCAACCCTTCCATTCCGATAATCTGATAATGCAACTTCTGAGCATCTGAAAGATAAATGAGCTTGTATATTGTAGGATATTGATATCTTTCAAAGGCTTAATTTAGATGTGTATATCTAAATTTTCCAATTAAAAAAAAAAAGTTGATTAATTTCTATATGGTGACTAGTAATGCCTCAAATCTTCAACGCTAAAAAATCTATATGCATTGTCAACTTTTGCCTCACTCTGCACTAATTGAGTCGCGTGCCATGAGGCACAATGGACTGGAGTTACTGAATACGGGGATACCTTTCTTGGATTGTGTAGCGTCCGAAATACCTCTAGCTTCCTAGACTGTCAGGTTCTTGCAGGAGATAGTGACAATAACACTATAAAAATAATTCAGACTCTTGGGGAGGCAGTGACGATAACTCCATAAAAATGAACTGTCAGGTTCTTGGAAGAGACGAGACGTCTCTATGACGACAATTCCCGTGATTACATGAGCACAAGACTAAGATAGCTTTATAAGACAGGGATAAAGTGTGTTTACTTACCTAACTGTACTCACCTAATTGTAGTTGCAGGGGTCGAGACTCAGCTCCTGACCCCGCTTCTTCACTGAACGGTACTAGGTCCTCTCTCCCTGCTCCATGAGCTTTATCGTACCTCGACTTAAAGCTATGTATGGTTCCTGCCTCCACTACATCGCTGTGTGTGTGTGTAAGCCACACACAGCAAGACCCCGGAATACAAACCAGCGCCTTTCAACGTAACTCACTATAAGATAAACATTTTTGTAACAAGTATCGCAACAAGTCGGAGTTAATGCATGTAAAAATCTAGAATATTTTTTTTAAATACTTTTAAGATTTTTTAAGCACACATGAAGCTTGAGTCCTGGACGAGAATATTAATGACATAATCTTGTAACCCACGTCAAGTATTACCTCCGTCTACGATCCTTGTTTGCCTCGCGGAGCAAAGTTACTGTAGATTACATAGTAAATCTAATTTGCATTTTAAAAATACGAAATTCAAAAATCCCAAACGTCCACCCACACTTCGTCGTTCCTCATGGCCAACACTCACCTTCCATCTCACCCACCTACCTTCTCACCCACCTATATTCTCACCCACCTACTTTCTCACCCACCTTCCTTCTCACCCACCTACTTTCTCACCCACTTTCCTTCTCACCCACCTCGCATCTCGCCCAGTTCCTCCCACTCAACACTGCACCACCCACTCTCATTCTCAGTCCGACACGACCTCCCACTCGCACCCACATCCCACTCCCACTACGCTACTCTTCCATAATTCATTTACGTCTACTTCACTACCCTCTCCCACTCTCCACTGATCCTCCCACTCCATTACCCTCCCTCACTACTATTCAATGCACAACTCCAACTCTACCACTCCCTTCTATACTACCACTCCTCCCACTCCGTTATCCTCTACGATCCCCCCAATCACTCCCCTCCACCACCATCTAACACTCAGATGCGACTCCCAGTTCCATAGCACAACTGCTGCTTCATCCCACTCTTATTCCCACTCACACTTGAATTCCCCCTCACTCTGGAACCTGGTAGCACTCCACCAAATTCTCCCGTTCCACCACCTTCTCCTACTCCACCACCCTCTCCCCGCCCCCCCCCCCCCCTCCCCGCCCCCCCCCCCCCCCCCCCCCCCGCCTCCCTCCCCAGCCTTCCCCCCCCCGCGATCATCCCCCCCTCCATCCACACTTCCCGTCACCTCCTCTCCCACTCTGCACTCTTCTCCATACACACGCACTCCACTACCTACTAGCCTTTACCCCACCACTCCACCCGTGATCGCTTCACACCCCTCCCATCACACATACTCCACATTTCACCTCCTTCCCCTCTACTCCCACTCCACTTCGCCCTTCCACACTACATCTCAACCACCACCACTCCACCCAGAATTCGTCCTGACCTCTCCACTTCTTCTCTCCGCTCTCCACATGCCCTCCAACTCCCATCCACTTCCTCCACTTCACTCACCATCCGTCACACTTCACAATCTTCTCCATTTTCCTCCACTCCACACCATCATTCCATTAATGACTCTATCTCGTAAAATAATAATAATAATAATAATAATAATAATAATAATAATAATAATAATAATAATAATAATAATAATAATAATAATTATTATTATTATTATTATTATTATTATTATTATTATTACTATTATTATTATAGTATTATTATTATAACTTTCATTTTTATATAATACAAACTACAACTGACACAACTGAGCATTTCGGGCAGCCACAGATACTTAATCTTGTCTTCAGGATGTGACTCACAACAGTGGGATAACACCCCAGGTACCTACTTACTGCTGGGTGAACGGGGACAGCTGGTGTAAGGAAACATGCCCAACAATCCATCCTTGCCAGGATCGGCGAGGATGGAGCGCTGGACATGTAAACTGTGGACGCTACCAACCAAGCCACAAGCACCAAGAAGCTCTTCACGCATGCTCTCTATGTTAATACTTTCTCTAAATTTATTTAATTGTAATAATACACAATGAAAAGAAGTGGCTGAATACTATAGCTGTCGCTTCACACGGCGAGAGTCCGGGTTCGATTCCCGGCGAGGGTAGAAACATTGAGCGTCTTTCTTTACACCAGTTGTCTATGTTCCCCATCAGTAAAATGGGTATCTGGGTGTTAGCCGGACGGGTTTGTGAGTCCATCCGGGGAAAAATAATGCCCCAAATTTGCCCAAAAGTTTGTTAAACAACCCGGTTTTCTGTGCAGCAGTAGTCAGTAAAGGTAATTTTGTCGCTTTCCCTTGAAAAATGAAATTGCAGAAAAAAAGTTTAAGTTTTTGTTATTATGGGGGCACAGTTCACTGAAAAAAGATAATGTTATTGTTATTTTTTTTGCACATTTTCACTAAGGGAAAAAGAAAATGTTATTGTTTTATGTTGCCCCCGTTCATAAAGAAAAGAAAATTGTTAGTTATTATGTTGCACATTTTAAATGAAGCAAAGAACAGGGGAATCAAACAGAATTGCGATTTGTCGGGGGACACGCAGTGGGGGTTACAGCAGTGCGTGTGTCGGGGGAAAAAGCCAGTTTTTTTAAAAACTGTTGTGATGTTTCTGGGGAAAACGCCAGTGTGTTAAAAATGTTGTGATGTGTCGGGGGACACAGCCAGTGGGGTTAAAAACTTTTGGGTGATGTGGGGGGGGGAAAAACAGTCAGGGGGTTTTTACAGAAAAGTTGCGATGTGCCTGGGGACACACCAGGGGGGTTTAAAACTGTTGTGATGTGTCTGGGGACCCAGCCAGGTGTTACAACTGTTGTGATTTTCCCGGGGACACCCCAGTGGTTACAGCAGTGGGGAATGTTTTGGGGAAAACACCCCAGTTTTGTTACAGCGCTTCGATGTATCTGGGGACACAGCCGTGTGTTACGCAGCTGCGATGTATCGGGGACACACCCATTTGGGGTTTCACAGCTGCGATGTGTCGGGACACAGCCAGTGTGTTACAGCAGCTGCGATGTGTCGGGGGGGACACAGCCAGTTGGTTACAACTTTTTGTGATGTCCCTGGGGACACGGGCCCAGTGTGTTACAGCAGTGTGATGTGTCGGGGGACAAAAGCCAGTGTGTTACAGCGTTTGTGATGGGTTGGGGACACAGCCGTGTGTTACAGCAGCTTCGTTGGGGTCGGGGGACACAGCCAGGGTGTTACAGCAGCTGCGATGTTTTTGGGGGGAACAGCCAGTGTGTTACAACTGTTGTGATGTGCCGGGGACACGGGCCAGTGTTTTACAGCAGCTTTTATGTTCGGGGGACACAGCCAGTTTTGTTACAGCAGCTGTGAGTGCCCGGGGGGACACAGCCAGTTTTGTTTCACCCTTGCAAAGGTGTCGGGGACACAGCCAGGTGTTTACACCCAGCTGCGATTTTCGGGGGGAACACAGCCGTTTTTTTTAAAAACTTTTTGTGATGTGCCTGGGGACACAGCCAGTGTTTACAACTGTTGTGATTTTGCCGGGGGACACACCCAGGGGTGTTACAGCAGCTGCTTTTTGTACGGGGGACCCGCCAGTGTGTTCCAGCAGCTGCGGGGATCGGGGAAAGGGGACACAGCCAAGGGGGGTTTACACCCACCCGCGATTTTCGGGGGAAAACAGCCAGTGTGTTACAGCAGCTGCGGGGGTTTTGGGGGAAAACCGCCATGTGTTACAACTGTTGTGTTCCGGGGGACACACCCAGGGGTTTCAACTGTTGTGTGCCCTGGGGACACACCCGTGTTTTACAGCAGCTGTGTGGGTCGGGGGACACACCCAGTGGTTACGGCAGCTGGATGTGTCTGGGGACACACCCTGGGGTTTTTAAACGCTCGGGCGATGTGGTCTGGGGACACAGCCGTTTTTTTCAAGTTGCATGGGCCTGGGACACGCCAGTGGGGTTAAAACGTTGGATGGGGCCTGGGGAACGCCGTGTGTTACAGCAGCGCGTTGGGTCTGGGGACAAAAGCCGGGTGTTTTAAAAACGTTGGATGTGCCGGGGGAACAGCCAGTGTTTTTACAACTGGTTGCCCTGGGACACAGCAGTGTGTTACAGCAGCTGGATTTTGTCGGGGGACACAGCCAGTGTGTTACAGCGTGGATGTGTCGGGGGACACAGCCGTGTTTTTACGCAGCTGGATGTGTCGGGGGCACAGCCTTGGGGGTTTACACGGGGATGTGCTGGGGACCAGCCGTGTGTTACAACGTTGTGATGTGCCGGGGCCCCCACACCGGGGAAAAGGGGGGGAAATGGGGGCCGGGGGACACAGCCAGTGTTTACAGAAAGCTGCGTTTGTATCGGGGGCCACAGCCAGTGGGGTTTACAGCAGCTGCGTTGTTTTGGGGACCAGCCAGTTTTTTAAGGGCAGCTGCGATTTTCGGGGGTAACACCCAAATTGTTTTTCAGAAGCTGCGATGTGTCGGGGGGACACAGCCGGGTGTTACAGCAGCTGCGATGTTTTGGGGGACACGCCAGTGTTTTTAAAAAATGTTGGATGTCCCTGGGGACACGCCAGTGTGTTACACCCAGCTGGGGAATGTGTTGGGGGGACACAGGGCCATTTGGGGTTCCCGGGCAGCTTGATTTTGTCTGGGGCCCCAAGCCAGTGTTTTTACACAGTCCCGTTTTTGGAAAGGGGGACCTAGCCAGTGGGTTACAGCAGCTGCGATGTGTCGGGGGACACGCCAGTGTTTTACAACTGTTGTGTTTGTGTTTTGGGGAAAACACCCAGGGGTGTTACAGCAGCTCCCGTGGGGTCTGGGGACACAGCCCGGGGTTTTTTACGCGGGCTGCGATGTGTCTGGGACACACCCGTTGTTACAACTGTTTTTGATGTGCCGGGGCACACCCAAGTGTTTTTACAGAACTGCGATGTGTCTGGGGACACAGCCAGTGTTTTTCACACTGCGATTGTCTGGGGACCCCAGCCAGGTGTTACGCGCTGCGATGGTCTGGGGACACAGCCAGTGTTTTTACAGCAGCTGGGGAGTAACTACCCTGAGTGGGGTCAGGGGGGGCAGCTCTACCCCCCCAGCTCATTTCTCACTTTAAAAAATTATTCTACTTTGTATTTACTATTGTAATGGGGGAAAAAAGCCGGGGACTTGGAAAAAAATGTTACAATTTAAATTTTTTCTCAAACATTTTTAATTTTTTCAAACCCCTGAAAAAATTTTATTGAAAGAAAATATCATTTTTACATTTTTTTTGGTTGAATAATTTGGTATCCTCGAAAAGGGGGATTTAAAGTAGTTTTTTTTTTTTCTCTCTCTTCCTCCAACTTTAAGTTTTTTTAGTTATAACCCTGAGAAGACCTTATCAGTCGGTTTTTAAATTTTTTGTCAAGTAGACCAAGATTGGGAAAGGGTCGATTTTCATGAGTTCTTTTAAACCCCGTTTTTCGCCCCCCTGGAAAGGTTTTTCCCTCCCTTCCTTTCCATCTACAGCTTAGCTTTCAAAAAACTATAAAATGGTGGGCCCCTAATTCAGCAATTGGCCCCGAGATGAAACTCAAACACATAGTGACCCTCTATCAACTGAAGTGTAAAATAGTGGAAAATTTTGATTCCCAAATTTATATATTCCCGTCTACCTTGTTTGAATGGATTCAGTATTTAATGGGCTGATGAATCACACGGCCAGGGTTTGTATCAAAATATTTTTGTGTGGAGAAAATTTATCAGTGAACAAAATTTTTTTTTTTTAGTAAAGGGTGGGGGTCCCTTTTAAATTATTTCAGTAATGGGGAATCTTCTTCTGAAGAGCGTCTTAAATTTTGGGGCCCCAGTTTGTTTACAAAATAAACCCGGTTCACGTTTAATTGGGTCTATTAAATACCATTTTTTCTATTTTAATCAAATTTTCTAAAGAATGCCCCAACTTGGGAAAATTTTTTTGAATCATAAAAAAAATTGAAATTGTTAGTTTTAGGGGCAAAATTTCTGGCAAATGACCTTTTGGGGGCTTCAACATTTCAGTTTTTTGGTTTTGGGACTTGAGCCGGGAAACTTAAATTTTTTAATTTGGTTAAATGGGTTTTTAATTTTAAAAACTAGAAAAACCCGTTGGTTGACTTCAAAACACCTAAGCAATTTTTTTTTTTTTTATTAAAAAAGCACAGTAGTACCCTAATTTCCCCGAAAAATAAATTTGACATAAAAAAAATAACATTTAAAAAATTTTAGAACCCAAAAGGGTCTATAACCCCGAAAAAATGGCATACATTTAAAACAAAAAAATTACAACAAAAGTCCCCCAAAACAACTACCCGTTTAAAAGAGTAATTAACCTTTCAAAATAAACTTTAAAAAAACCTTAACATACCCTATTAGGAATTTTATTAGAGCCTAACATTTTAAAAAAGGCTCAAAAAATTTTTTAAAGGGGAACAAAAAAAAAAAAACTGATTTCACAAAAAAGGAAAAACCCCTGCTTTTGGATACATGTACCAAACAAAACATATATAAAAAAATTTTAATCCTTTAAAAATCTTAAAAAATATCATGATCCCATAACTGATAATAAACATAACCAAATTTTTATATACCAATTTTAAAAAAATATGACTTAAGAATTGGGGTCATTACAAGACAGGGAAAACCCCTTTAAAAACATTTACAAAAATTTTCTGGGTTGCACTTTTAATTTTGTTTTAAAAAAAGTAAAAAAATATGTTCAACGAGCCCCTCAAAGCCCACAAACCCCACATTTTTGCAAACCCGGAAAAAAAATTCATACCTAAAATTCACCCCCACTCTCATACCCCCTCTCCCCCGGAACGAGCCCGCGTTTTCCCAATGACTACACTCAAAAATTTTAAACCCCCCTAAATAAAAAAAAAACTTAAACCCCTTTTTTACATTTTATATTCATTCACGTTTTTACGAGGGGTTTTAACGTTAGCCTCCCCATATCCTTCCCGAAAAACCCCGATCCCACCTCTTCCCGTTTCAACCCCGGTTTTCAAAAAAATCGTTTCGATAAAAAAGTTATCGCCAAAAACGCGCCCTTCGCACCTCACTAAACCCCTTTCCCCCCCATCACCCACGATATGTAGATTAAACCCCCAGGGTTAATCTTTAAACTCTATGACTTCCCTTCTAAAAAAACGTTTTGTCAAAACTAAAAACACGCAGAACCGCCCCCCCAATCCCTCCCCCCCCTCAGTACCAACCTACCCAACCAACCCCCGAAGTCCCTTAAACCCCTTTACAAAAATAAAAATACATGGGAAAACCCCGTTTCGTCCCCTCCACAAAAAAAACACACCACTCCCCTTTAATACTCTCCTGGTTCTTGTATGGCCCCCGAACCCGGGAAGATACCGAAAAAAAAAGAAAAATAATTTTCACGCCCCCCTAGGGAATTTAAATTTTACTTGCTAAATCTTTTCCAAATGTTTTTTTTCGAGTACATGGGGGAAAAAAAATCACCCGGGGGAAAAGCACTTTCCCACCAAATAACCTTTCACAAATCCCGTTTGAATGTTTCTCCCCCTTCCCCAAAACCCAAAAAAGGGCCCCAAAAAACAATTTCCCCTTCCCCCAATTCCCGCCCCCTTTCCACTTCTTTAAACCCAAAATTTCCTGTTATTTTTTCCCCCCATCACGCCCACACCAATACCTCCCATTTTTAAAAAACACACATTTTGCCCTCCGTCTTTGACCCTTTAATCCCAACCCACCCCGGCACAAAAGGGAAATAAAAACCTCTCTTCTTAACCCCAAACACAACTTGTTCCCCCCAAAAATTTAAACACCCCTTTTCAAAAATTTCCCCCAAACGCCGTCCCTATAATCGGGGAAAACAGCCGCAACCCTGCCAAACCCTTTTTTTTTACAAAAAAACATTTTCGAAAAAATCCCCACGTTTTGGGCCCGAGTTAGATTGGGGGCCTCAAAAACCCGACGTCCCACCTTCCCCTTTTTAACAACCTATCCAAATTTTCCCCCACGTTTCCACATCCATGCCATCCTTGTATATAATACCACAAATCTTTAGCGACACCGCACACTTTTTACAACATTACAACTCACCTTACCCTCCCATTTCGAAGTGCCCAACCCCATGATCATTGACTTCTCACTGTTTACCTTCATACCGTGGCATGTTCAAACACGTGCACAACATCTTCCAATACTTTCATAGACATCCTTTCACGAACCAGAACAGTCGTATCATCTACATAACCTATTAATCCCGGCCGAAGCGCCCCTCCCTCAACCCCACCCTCACCCGGGTACTGACAGTATGTTCAACCATTCTATAAAAGGGGTCCTGAAACACGCAAATAAGATCTGTGAAATGGGACACCCCTGTCTGAGACCTCTACCCTTCGCAAATTCCCTCCTCATACACCCATTTATTTGTACCCTCATTTTTGCTCCCCTATACAGCGTATTTATCCAATCAACTATTTCTTCCCCATGACCTTGTCTCCTAAGTATAACCTGCAGTGCACG
The DNA here is from genome assembly GCF_026875155.1 of Cherax quadricarinatus. Taxonomy (NCBI): domain Eukaryota; kingdom Metazoa; phylum Arthropoda; class Malacostraca; order Decapoda; family Parastacidae; genus Cherax; species Cherax quadricarinatus. Next base: position 101,439,026 of record NC_069403.1, on the reverse strand, counting down.
CCTTTCCACTCTATCATAGGCTGCCTGCCAGTCCAAAGCCAGTAAAGCCACCCCCTCTCCCCCTCCTTTTGACTCCACAAGACTTCTCAGAATCCCGGTGTCCTTCAATCATCGACCTTCCGGGCAGCCCAAACTGCGATTTCGAAACGACCCTCCCCACTACACATTTAACCCTATTACTAAAATTCTTGCAAAAACCTTAAAGTCCCCACATAGCAACGATATTGCCCGGTACTCCCGAAGGATGGGCTGCCCCTTACCTTTCGGGACCAGCACCACAACTGCTGTAGTCTGCTTATCTCCCAATTTACCCTTCTTCATACAATTAAATAACCTAACCATGAAATTTCCTATCAAGGCCCAATGCTGTAAATAAAATTCCACAAGTAGACCATCAATACCTGGGGCTTTTCCTTCCTCATGCCCTGTAAAGCAATCTCTATTTCCTCTGCAGTAATAACCCCACCCAAAGCCCTCTATCACTTTACAAATTTCACGTTGCATATGTTAAACACCCTGTCTAACTCCACATCATCCATACCCCCACTTGTCCAGTACTTTTCATACCACATATCCGCATATGTACTCATACCCTTCGTATTTTTTATCTCCTGCCTTGCTCTATAGATCCCTCTCGTCTCATTTACCTCTAATCTCAGGATAGCCATCAGCGCCTGCCTTTGCTTTTGATGTCACAACACACACACGCTGACGGTTTGCCCCCCCACAAAACTTCTAATCCTGCTTGCACCCTTACCACTTGAAACTGATCATTTTGCAACGTTCGCAATCTCTCTTTTATGTCAACAATTTCGTCAATGGGAAAAACACCACCAACCATCCCCTGCCCATAACAACCTCTTAATCGATCCTCTAAATAATTTGCAATCCCATATTTTAAATTGTTTATACATTTACCCTCCCTCACATAATACTGTCTTATCCTGTCTTTAGCCACATAATCCCACCATGTTACAATGTCATCCACCTCCTGAGCTTCCTTGTAAAGCTCTTTCCATAGAATAGAAATACCCTCCAAACCTTCTTCATCACTCAACACACTAATGTTCAATTTCCAATAAGTCCTATATATTTCTGCCAGCTCCTCCCATCCTACTTCCACCACTACAGCCTATGATTTGAATAGCCACCTAAACGGTATTAAAAAAATTCACAACAACCCCTTGAGAAAGATACACTCTATCTAACCTCACCGCGTATCCCCTCCTAACAAAAGTATGTTCTGTTTCCGACACACCCAAACGCATCATGTAACCTAACGTCCCTCATCAAATCCCTGAGAGTTACAGACATTTTGTCCTCCCTTTTTTTTTGGGTTACTCAACCGCCCTAATAACGCAGTTCCAGTCACCCCCCACTATTGCTACTTTCCAAAGTACACGCAAAAAATAGACATCATCCTCACACACAAAATCCTTCCTTACCTGCATGCTTTTCTCTGCAGGCCTACACACTCACAAAAGATACATGCTTACCATCCACGACCCATCCCCCAGCAACACCCCTCCCCTCCCCCTCACTTCTCGCAAAACAAACGGCTCGTCCCTTTATTAAAATCCCCACACCACCTTTTAAACGGGTAGTTGGCGGGGTCATTACTTGATGACCTGCTACCCCTACACCTTACCCTCCCTTTACATTATGTTCCCCGGAGGAACACAATACCCCTCTATATTTATTAAGAAACATACTCAAATTTTCTCTCTATTCTGCTAAAAAACCCATTAACTTTGACAGTCATACCCAAAGGCCTTTTAAATTTTCCATCCCTGCTTTTTTCTCACTCTTTCACCGCTAGAATTGTATTTTTTATGCTATCTTCACAATACATTTTTTTTCCCCCCCCTTTTTCCGATGTCCCTATATGACCCCCCCAAACGCCACCTTTTCCCCTCTCCTCCCCATCCAAGTCTGTTTCCCGGCCCTCTCGCGGGCGTCAGGACATCACCCCGAGTCTGGGACTAGCTGCCCCGTTTCCTTGTTACAATCATTCCCCCCTAACATGGTCTGGGGAAGCTCACGGGAACCTCAACATCCACCTTACAAGATTTTTAATTCCACTGACTTTTCGTCCTCTTTAATCCCCAATTCTAAAATTTTTGACAAGTGGAAGTGAAACTCTCCAGAAATTCTTGCTCAGATTAACGTCCCCCCCGGGGGGTGACAATCTTCAAAACTTCCCCCCAATTCTTCTATTTCCAGCAGGGCTGCTCTTCTTCCACGTTCAGGCAGCATCTTTTTCTAATGCTGACTATGTTGTCTACCCCACTTTGGCGACAGTACGCCTTTGCCGGGATACAAAAACCGTGCCTGTTCCTGAATTCCTGAAGATAAACGTAAGGTAGGGATTCTCAATGCTTTTTTAGGTTAAAAGCCCTTCTTGCAAACCTGGTAGGCGCCTGCTACCCACAAAAATGCGGGGCAAAATAACTGTCCCATATTTCTCGAAGATTTTCTGATATCGCTTCATCCGCCTCAAAGGGAACATTACAACTTAATCCAGGTTAATCCCAAAAACATCACTCTTTTCTCACACAAACAGCAAAGAGTAACATCAAGACTCCGTCCCGGAAACGTTAACCAACGATTCAAAACCTCACAGGAGCAGTTTACGAAGATTTTTGCGCTCCCTTTTGAGCCCTCCTATAATTTCCACTTAATTCCATACCATCTTGATGATCTAGGTAAGAGAACCTGCGCTGAACTGGCGAATCATTCCCGGAGAAGCTCATGCCAACAGTATTAATCCGGCGTCTTGACAAACCGCCCTGTTGAAGCGTAATTTTCCCTTGGGGTAAAAAAAAGCGCAAAAACCACCTCCCACACCACCATAACCAACGGGAGCGCTGCCAGAGATCTCCGCCCGAAGCGAAGAGGGCAATGACACCTAAGCATTTGGGGTATCTTAACGGAACAGTTTTCAATGAAAATTTTTTTTGTGTTCATAAATGACTAATTTTTTAGTTTTTTTTCAAATTTGATTTTCTTTAAATTTAAAAAATAATTTTTTTTTTTTTTCTTAAAGGTTGAAAGAAGTTTAATTACAGAATGCTTAAATAAATTTAGATACATTGAAAAAATCTCTTTTTCTAACAGTTTTACATTTCACAGTTTTAAGAAACCTTAAACTTTTTTGCCCCAGTCAGATTCTTTATCACATCGTTTTCTTCTTCTTCTTCCACTTATTCTAAAACTTTCTTTTATAACTTCAAATTTCCTTATTTGACCGGCTTTAAATTTTCGACTGTGGTCAGCTGTTATTATTAAAAGCTACATAGAATTACTGATATGGGCAGGAGCCCTCTGCTCAATTTTAAATAAACAATTCTTGAAATTGATGACTATGAAATTACCAACTCAGCTAAGTTGGATGCAAAACATGTATGTGATAACTCAGGAATAAGTTATTGATGTTATTTTCCTTCTCCTGCGAAGAGTTTTTATAGGAGCATCATGATTTTTTCACACGTTATTGAGGGATGATCGTTCTATTAAAAGAGAGAAGGGTTTTGTGATATGTATTACCGTTTTGTTTTTATGGATTTTTTTCTTACAAAAAAAAATTAACATTTTGCATTATGTAATCTATTGACATTTCGCTCAACCCCTTCTACTAGATTATCTAGATTTTTATCTTTCGTCTGATGTCAACTAGAACATTGTACATCTTACCAAATTTGTAGAAAAAAGAAAGTTGTAAGATCTATTGAATATAACACTTTTTTCTCTATCTAACTTTAAGGAACAAAGTGAAAAGAAACACATCGTGTAGTTTCTCAAATGCTGCTTAATTCACGGAAAATTTTTCATTAAAATTAGAGCCAAAAAAGGCAAAAGAATTCATTCCCATTTCGATACTCTCTTCTGATAGGCTTCAAAAGCTGAACAAACGAGTGTCCTAATTAGAAGAAGGCTGGCATTGGTAACGGAGTGTATAGGTGCAATTTGCCAATTTTAATCTCGAAATGGAATAACAACGTTTTACATTACTCAGCTGGATTATACTTCCAGACGGTGAGGGTTGGAGCGCCTTTATGCTGGTGTTAGTGGATTATACTTCCAGACGGTGAGGGTTGGATCGCCTTCATGCTGGTGTTAGTGGATTATACTTCCAGACAGTAGGGGTTGGAGCGCCTTAATGCTGGTGTTAGTGGATTATACTTCCAGACGGTGAGGGTTGGAGCGCCTTCATGCTGGTGTTAGTGGATTATACTTCCAGACAGTAGGGTTGGAGCGCCTTAATGCTGGTGTTAGTGGATTATACTTCCAGACAGTAGGGGTTGGAGCGCCTTAATGCTGGTGTTAGTGGATTATACTTTCAGACGGTGAGGGTTGGATCGCCTTAATGCTGGTGTTAGTGGATTATACTTCCAGACGGTGAGGGTTGGATCGCCTTCATGCTGGTGTTAGTGGATTATACTTCCAGACAGTAGGGGTTGGAGCGCCTTAATGCTGGTGTTAGTGGATTATACTTCCAGACGGTGAGGGTTGGAGCGCCTTAATGCTGGTGTTAGTGGATTATACTTCCAGACAGTAGGGGTTGGAGCGCCTTAATGCTGGTGTTAGTGGATTATACTTTCAGACAGTAAGGGTTGGAGCTCCTTAATGCTGGTATTAGTGGATTGTACTTCCAGACGGTGAGGGTTGGATCGCCTTAATGTTGGTGTTAGTGGATTATACTTCCAGACGGTGCGGGTGGGAGTGCCTTTATGCTGGTGTTAGTGGATTATACTTCCAGACGGTGCGGGTGGGAGTGCCTTAATGCTGGTGTCAGTGGATTATACTTCCAGACGGTGAGGGCTGGAGCGCCTTTATGCTGGTGTTAGTGGACTATACTTCCAGACAGTAAGGGTTGGATCGCCTTAATGCTGGTGTTAGTGGATTATACTTCCAGACGGTGAGGGTTGGATCGCCTTAATGCTGGTGTTAGTGGATTATACTTCCAGACGGTGAGGGTGGGAGTGCCTTTATGATGATCCAAAGGGCACACAGATGTTTTACGCATATAAAAAACATTAATTTTATTTAACCTTGGATAACCAAATAACGTCAAACGCTGCGACTTATTACTGTTCAGAAGAAATATTACGATAAACTTTATAAATAATAATGTTAGTCTAGGGGATTTTCTTAAAGAATCATACTCCAGTTATATCGTAATAAGGACAGATTTAATAAGGAGATCGAGAAACTCAGTGAAATGTATTTTTAATATAACGTAGATGACGTTATTGACTTAAGGTATTTTAGTTATACCTTCAGTTATTATATATGAACACAGACTTTATACACAATTTATAAATTACCATGACCTTCATTCTAGCTGAATGGGCCTTTTATGATCAATAAAGTTACAGCTCACTATTTTCTGAGACGATTAGGGTGTTGACTAGAATACTTGAAGTCTCTTAACAGACGAGAACTTCTAGATGCACAAGATCTCACAATTTCTGGTGACTTTAAAGAATAAAGCTCTGGGCCAATAGCTTCTCAATTTAAGTTAAAATGAGTAAGCCCTGAAGACCTCTATATACAGGGAAGTGCTGTACTGAATACTCTACTCCACTCACCTCTGATGTAAGCTTGTGTCAGGCGAGTAGTAACCAGAGGGGAGGTCATCCAAACATTAAATGGCTGTTACCACCGGTAAATGATTCATCCAATATATATATATATATTAATATATATATATATATATATATATTATATATATATATATATATATATATATATATATATATATATATATATATATATATATATATATAATATATATATATATTATATAATAATATAAAATGTCGTGCCGAATATGTAAAACTGGTCAATTAGCAAGAACCCATTTAAAATTAAGTCCTTTCTAAATTTTCTCTTATACGTTTAAGATATATTTTTTTCATTAATGTTGATGTAAAAATTTATAATTTGCACCAAAAGGAACATAAAAAACTTACCTAACCTTATTATAACATGAACAATTTATTTTAGCCTAACCCAACTAAATATATTTTAGATTTGTTTATAATAATTTAATACTAAACAAACACAGAGAATTATATTTTTTTCGTTAGGTTCAGAATGATTTTGGCGAAATTATTGCATACACAAATTTTCACTTGTCCTATATGGCAAGATGAACGTTGCTATTTAAGCCAAGATTGCAAATTCTGCCTATTCGGCACGACATATATATATATATATATATATAATATATATATATATATATTATATATATATATATATATATATATATATATATATATATATATGTATATATATATATATATATATATATATAATATATATATATATAATATATATGTATATATGTTATATATATATATATATATATATATATATATATATATATATAATATATATATATATATATATATATATATATGTATATATATATATTTTATATATATATTATATATATATAAAATATATATATATATATATATATATATTATATATTTTGTGTGTGTGTGTGTGTGTGTGTGTGTGTGTGTGTGTATAAAATAAAAAACATGAGAAAGATGAAAATGAATATGTAATATTGTATAGCTGATTAATATCGTTTTAGCTAATAACGATGATAATGTCAATGTAATATTAGATAGATGAACAAAAATGCAAGACATATATAGAAAATCCCTATTTCGGCGTAACAAGAGACATTCACTAATTATTTCACAGAATCCAATTTGATTAATAAAATTGGCGCATTATAACTTGGACAACTTAACATAAAATGATTGTTTCTTTTGATAACATATCAGTACTAAAAATTCGAAGCTGACCAGAAGATACATTTTCAAACAAGGGGATATGTCCAGTTCCTTGGATCAAAAGCCCCTACCATCATTAAGGCAAAACAGTGCAAAAAGATAAAATAATTCTAGCCTATTTCGTTTTCTAACGAGGCAAAATGACAATATATGCTCCATTAGATATATAAACCTTCTAAGTAGGATATATGAGTATCAACATTGTGAAGGCGATCAGAGGTGCCTCATGTCTCCACCTATCATATAGTAACAAGATCTGAGAATGACCTGTGTAGCAGCACTGTGTATAGGGCGCCCACACATCCAGATAGTTCCATCAATCTCGCCCAAAATATGTTCTATAAGAGTTGAAAATTTAAAGGAGGCCAAATAAAGTGTTCACGATTATTAAACGGAAATTTGCGAGAAAGCCATGGAAAAATATTGATGAGAATGTTGCGAAAAATAGGAGAGTCTTCCGTCGTAAAAAAAAAAAAAATGGAAGCTAATATTTATATTATTTCCAATTAACCATCAAGCTGTTTGTGAACGTTCCAACTCTCCTAGTACTATAAAGAATAGGATAACAAGTACTCAATAACGAACAGCAATTGGTAATTTATAGTAGAACAGAGCAAGCAGACAGGGGAAGCCTAGAAGATTAACCTGGTAGGCGGGTGTGGGTCAGGTCAGGTGGGTGTGGGTCAGGTCAGAAGAGCACTGCAGACTACGTGTCACACACAAACTCCATATACACACTCATACACCATAACACACAATCCCACCCACTACATTTCACACAGTAAACCCACACTCATATAGTTCCACACACACATCTCTCCATGGGTCCTTAGAGAGGGAGCAGAGACACTGTGTGTGCCACTTACCACAATCTTCAACACATCCCATGAAACTGGGCAACTACCTGAGGTATGGAAGACGGCAAATGTGATCCCCATCTTTAAGAAAGGGGACAGAAACAAAGCACTAAACTATAGACCGGTGTCACTGACGTGTATAGTATGCAAAGTCGTGGAGAAGATTATCAGGAGGAGAGCAGTGGAGCACCTGGAATGGAACAAGGTTATAAACGACACCCAGCACGGATTCATGGAAGGCAAATCCTGTGTCACAAACCTACTGGAGTTTCATGACAAGGTAACTGAAGTAAGACATGAGAGGGAGGGGTGGGTCGATTGCATTTTCTTGGACTGCAAGAAGGCCTTCGACACAGTTCCTCACAAGAGATTAGTGCAGAAGCTAGAGGATTAGGCACATATAACAGGAAGGACATTGCAATGGATCAAAGAATACCTGACAGGGAGGCAACAGTGAGCCATGGTACATGATGAGGCATCACAGTGGGCGCCTGTGATGAGCAGGGTCCCACAGGGGTCAGTTCTGGGACCAGTGCTATTCTTGGTATATGTGAATGACATGACTGAAGGGATAGACTCAGAAGTGTCTTATTTGCAGATGATGTAGGAGAATTAAATCAGATGTGGCCCAGACAGGTCTACAAAGAGGCCTGGACAGGCTGGATGCGTGGTCCAGCAACTGGCTCCTAGAATATAACCCTGTCAAATGCAAAGTCATGAAGATCGGGGAAGGGCAAAGTAGACCACAGACAGAGTATGGGATAGGGGGCCAAAGACTGCAAATCTCACTCAAAGAGAAAAATCTGGGAGTGAGTATAACACCGAGCACATCCCCGGAAGCCCACATATTCAAAAAACTGTTGCGGCATATGGGCGCCTGGCAAACCTGAGAACAGCATTCCGATACTTCAGTAAGGAATCGTTCAAGGCACTGTACACCATATACGTCAGGCCCATATTGGAGTATGCAGCACCAGTTTGGAATCCACACCCGGTCAAGCAAGTCAAGAAATTAGAGAAAATGCAAAGGTTTGCAACAAGACTAGTCCCAGAGCTAAGGGGATTCTCCTACGAAGAAAGGTTAAGGGAAATCAGCCTGACGACACTGGAGGACAGGAGGGTCAGGGGAGACATGATAACGACATATAAAATACTGCAGGAATTGACAAAGTGAACAAACACAGGATGTTCCAAAGATGGATCACAGGCCCATACTGGAGTGAACAGCAACAGTTTGGAGCCCACGCCTGATCAAGCACATCAAGAAATTAGAGAAAGTGCAAAGTACGCTGAGGTCAGTGGTCATGTGTGGTCATACTTGTCCTGAGCTGTCTGGGTATTAGTGTGGGGTGTTACCAAGCACCATGGCTTGTTGTAGTGTTTTAGAATCTCAGCTTAAATGTTGAAGAAGGAGGTTCTACTTCTTCAGGAGGAAAACAGGAGGCTGAAGCTTCGATTAGATGTGTTTGGGAGCGAGTGTGAGATAGTTGGTGCTGGTAAGGGGAAATGCTTACCACCAGTGAGAGTGGCAGCGCTTTAAGTGGCAGGTGGTTCACAGTTCAGGAAGAAGGAAGTTAAGGAGGGTTAATAAAGAAGATGTGAAAGTAGGAAATCGATTCTCTGTTCTCCAAGACGAGTGTACTTCAGTGGTTAGTGAGGTTAAAGATACCTCTGACTCCCCTTCTAATCAAGGTAAGAATATTCTGATTGTGGGAGGCTCTCGGGTAAGATATATGGACCGTGCTTTTTGTAACAGAGATAGAAAAGTCAGACAGAGTGTGTGCCTCCCAGGAGCTGGTGTTGGTGACATAGTCAGCAGGTTGGATAATATTATGTCAGGTAATGGAAACAAGCCCATTATCTGTCTTAGTGCTGGTGGAAATGACACTGGCAAGGGTAGGAGACAGGAGCTACTGGATAAGTACAGGTTAGCTATAGAAGTAGTCAAGTCTAAGGGAGGGATCCCTATCATATGTAGCACCTTGCCTAGAAGGGGAGTGGGCAATAAATGGATGTCTAGGGCAGTTGGTATAAATTGCTGGCTAGACAGGTACTGCAAGGAACTTGCAATTCCATTCATTGATAACTGGGACAAATCCTATGGCAAACATGAAATGTATGCATTTCTCTGGGGTTGGAGTGGTTGCATTAGACAATTCGATTGAGGGGGTAATTGATGACTTGTCTAGGACTTTAAACTGATAGATTTTAGAGGTATGGGTGTTTGTGGGAAACAGTCAGGCTGCAGTATTATTGTTGGAAACAGCAGACATTACCAGGATACCTCAGGGATATGTTTAAAAGTCAATATTCAAAATGAAGTTCCTAATAAAGACAAAGCAACTGATCAACAAAGGGAGATAGTAGAGGGCAACGAGTGACTAGTTCTTTTAAGGTTTACTATACAAATAGTAGGAGTCTAAGAAATAAGATAGATGAGCTAAGATTACTTGCAAGTGTAGGTAATATAGATATTATTGGTATAACAGAGACCTGGTTCAACCTGAAAGATAGAGAAATGCCTTCTGAATGCAACATACAGGGTTATAAACTATTCCACACTGATAGGGTCAACAGGAAGGGTGGTGGTGTGGCGATGTATGTCATTGATAATATAACTTGTTGTGTTAGACATGATATAGGAATAGAAACATCGGACACAGTATCTGTTTGGCCACAGTTTCTCGAGGGGTATGAAAAATTAATTTTGGGTGTGATATATAGGTCCCCAAACCTTGATAGGGAGTGCAGTAAGCTGCTATGGGACGAAATTCATAAGGCGTCTAGATATGAAAATGTTGTGTAATGGGGGATTTTAACTTTAGATAAATTGATTGGAACAATTTGACAGGAAATCTTGAGTCTAGTGACTTTCTTGATACAGTTCAGGATTGCTTTTTGAAACAGTCTGTGGCAGAACCAACTAGAGGAAACAATCTGCTTGACTTGGTTCTTGCCAACAAAGATTCACTAATAATCTTGAGGTTAATGATGAGCTTGGGGAAAGTGATCACAGATCACTTAGTTCCAATATATTATGGAATTACCCAGTAAACTGCAATCAAGTCTCTGTCCCAGATTTTCGATTGGCTGATTTCCTGGGACTGAAAAATTACCTGGGTGGGCTAAATTGGGATGTCCTGACTATGGGTCAGGTAGCTGGTTTTGGTTGCCAATATGACGCTTTTCAGAACATAGTTTTAGCTGCTCAGTCAACTTTTTTTTTCTGAATAGGGAAATTAGATCTAACAAAAATGATCCCAAATGGATGAACAATAGATTAAAACATCTCCTTGGTCAAAAGAGAGGCGTATCAAAAGAGGGGATGGGCAGTTAAGAAATCAATATATTCAATTAAAGAGAGAAATGAAGAAAGGAATAAGAAAAGCAAAAAGGGATTATGAGGCTAAGGTCGCAAGGGATTCGAAGACTAATCCAAAAGGGTTCTTTCAGGTATACAGAAGTAAGATTAGGACAAGATTGGCCCACTTAAGAGTAACTCAGGCCAGCTCACTGACAGTGAGAGGGATATGTGTGAAATTTTCAATTCTTACTTCCTCTCAGTCTTTACTCAGGAAGATACTAGCGAAATTCCAGAAATAATAAATTATGATGAACATGTCGATAATAAACTATGCACGATTGCAGTAACTAGTGACATGGTCCTCAGATAAATAGAGAAATTAAAACCCAACAAATCCCCAGTCCTGATGAACTGTTTGCAAGGGTGTTAAAAGAATGTAAAGAGGAACTTAACATACCTTTGGCTAATCTTTTCAACATATCACTACAAACTGGCATAGTGACTGATAAGTGGAAAATGGCAAATTTACAAGGCAGGTGACAGGTCCTTACCTTCGAACTATAGACTAATAAGCCTTACCTCCATAGTGAGAAAATTTATGGAATCAATAATTGCCGAGGCAATTTGTAGCCATCTTGATAGGCATAAATTGATAAATGAATCTCAACACGGTTTTATTAAGGGGCGTTCCTGTCTTACGAATTTACTAATTTTTTTCGCTAAGGTGTTTGAGGAGGTAGATCATGGTAATGAACATGATATTGTGTATATGGACTTCAGTAAGGCTTTCGATAGAGTTCCACATCAGAGACTTTTGAGGAAACTTAAGGCACATGGAATAGGAGGAGAATTTTTTTCCTGGGTAGAGGCGTGGTTGACAAATAGGCAGCAAAGAGTTTGCATAAATGGGGAGAAATCAGAATGGGGGCACGTCACAAGCGGTGTTCCACAGGGGTCAGTGTTGGGCCCCTTCTTCACAATTTACATAAAGATATAGATGAGGGAATAAATAGCGACATAAGCAAATTTGCTGATGGCACCAAAATAGGCCGTCCAATTCATTCTATTGAGGACATTATTGCACTCCAGGATGATTTGAATAGACTGATGCAGTGGTCGGAGAAGTGGCAGATGCAGTTTAATATAAACAAATGCAAAGTGCTAAATGTTAGACAGGACAATAACCATGCCACTTATAAACTAAATAGTGTAGATCTTAATACTGCTGATTGCGAAAAGGATTTAGGAGTTCTGGTTAGCAGTAATCTGAAACCAAGACAACAGTGCATAAGTGTTCGTAATAAAGCTAACAGAATCCTTGGCTTCATATCAAAAAATATCAATAATAGAAGTCCTCGGGTTGTTCTTTAACTCTATATAGCCTTGGTTAGGCCTCATTTAGATTATGCCGCACAGTTCTGGTCACCATATTACAGAATGGATATAAATGCACTGGAAAACATACAGAGGAGGATGACAAAATTGATCCCATGTATCAGAAATCTTCCTTATGAGGATAGACTGAGGGCCCTGAATCTGCACTCTCTCTCGAAAGGCGTGGAATTAGGGGGGATGTGATTGAGGTGTATAAATGGAAAACAGGAATAAATAAAGGGGATGTAAATAGCGTGCTGAAAATATCCAGCCAAGACAGGACTCGCAGCAATGGCTTCAAGTTGGAAAAGTTCAGATTCAGGAAGGATATAGGAAAGCATTGGTTTGGTAACAGAGTTGTGGATGAGTGGAACAAACTCTCGAGCACCACCGTAGACGCTAAGACGTTGTGCAGTTTTAAAAATAGGTTGGATAAATGCATGAGTGGGTGTGGGTGGGTGTGAGTTGGACCTGACTAGCCTGGGCTACCAGGTTTGGTGCCGTGCTCCTTCCTTAAGTGGAGTGACCTGACTAGATGGTCCTTATTCTAGGCCGGGGGGGGGGGATGGACCGGCTTCGCATGGGTCAGTAGGCCTTTTGCAGTGTTCCTTTTTTTATGTTCTTATGTTCTTAAAGGTTTGCAACAAGGCTGGTTCTAGATCTAAGGGAAATGTCCTACGAAGAAAGATTAAGGGAAATCTGTCTGACAACACTGGAGGACAGGAGGGTCAGGGGTGACATGATAACAACATACAAAATATTGCGTGGAATAAATAAGGTGGACAGAGACAGGATATTCCAGAGATAGGACACAGAAACAAGGGGTCACAATTGGAAGTTGAAGACTCAGATGAGGCAAAGGGATGTTAGGATGTATATCTTCAGCCACAGAGTTGTCTGGAAGTGGAATAGTCTGGCAAGTGATGTAGTGGAACCAAGAACTATACATATTTTTAAGACGAGGTATGATAAAGCTCATGGAGCAAGGAGAGGGAGGACCCAGTAGCAGTCAGTGAATAGGCGGAGCCAGGAGCTGAGTTTCGACCCCTGGAACCACAATTAGGTGAGTACACACAGAACACAACACACACACACACACACACACACACACACACACACACACACACACACACACACACACACACACACATTCACACCCGCTTATTCCCACATATGCAGACCCATACACTCTCTCTCCCCCATGCACCCTCCCCCCACCTCTCTCCTACTCCCTTCCATGATCCCCCCTCTCTCACCCCCTCCTTCTCCCCCCTCACTCAGCCTCCTCCTTCTCCCTACCTCATTCCCATTTCCCCACTGTCTCTTGCCTCCTCCTCTCCCTCCCTCCACCCCCCTACACACACTCAAACACACCACTAAACAACTTCACAGAAATACATAGTTTTTCATTCTGTGGAAACCAAAAAAATGATTCGCCAAAGAGCAGGACAGAAAAACCACAGGACTGGAGGATGAGTCTGTGAAGGAAGATTGGGTAGCAGAGCTCATGAAAAGGGAACATGAGTAGGGAAGGAAGCTAGAAAAGCTTAGCATGAAAATGGAGGAGAGGATAGCTGCAGAGAGTGGGTAGTGGGAGATGCAAGTCACAGCAGCAGAGGCTAAGATACAGAGATTAGAAGAGGAACTGAAAAACCTGAAACAGCCTAAAGAACTAAAGAGCAAAGTGGGCATGACATCAGAAACTGCTACCTCAGTCACAAACAAGGTTACTGTAGGGAACAAAGAAGTGAAACTGTATGCAGAGGACATATCAGACCATTGTGGAACCCATGAAAAAAAAGAGGATCACATCAGGAACAATCGAGGGGACTGTAGAAAATGAAAGAGCTAAGCTACACCTAGAGGCCCTAACAGACCACAGCAGTGCCCAGGGAAAGCTGACAAGGGAGAATAACAGACCACTGGGCCCAGGGACAACAGACAGTGAAGAGATTGAAGAATGGAAAGCTGCAATGGAGGCAACTAAATCGAATCAAGGGATACATAGGGATGTGCAGTGGGAGAATGAAAGGGAGAGATCAGTCTTTGTTTATGGGCTCCATGAAGTTGAAGGGGAAACTTACGAAGCAAGAAGACAAGGGGAGAAAAAAAAGATTGAAACCAACATGAAAACAATAGATGACATGACCCAGCTGGCAAATTTTCTGAGAATAGGGGGATTTGCAAGAGGAAGAATCCGACCAGTCAAAGTGATTTTCAAGGCAGAATTGGCTTGAAACAGGATCCTGCAGGAGAAAGCAAGACTAAGGGACATGTCGGCATAACAGAAGGTGTATCTTGACTGCGACAGAAGACGAGAAGGCAGAAACCGAAAGAGAGGGTACAAAGACGAAAGGAGGAAAGAGAGGTGAAGATGGAGATGGCCAGGAGAACCCAGACTCAGGAGGAAGTTCAAATACAACTTTACTCACAACCACCTACAGAAGCCCCCCAAAACACAGATGCCATACCAAGTGCCCCCATCCACCTTATTACAAACTCCACCTTCACAGCAACCACCCATAGTTCCTCATCACGTTTCCTGCTTCCCCAACCCAAATGTACCCCCCAGACGACAGTTTTAGAAAAGAAGTTGAAGTTTTGGCATACAAATGCAGATGGAATAACAAATAAATGTGAGGAGTGGCATGAAAAAATCAAAGAGACATCTCCAGATAAAATAGCACTCACAGAAACAAAACTCACCAGGATGATAACAGATGCAATCTTTTCACCTGGATATTAAATCCTCAGGAAAGATAGAGGGACCAGAGGGGAAGGAGGAGATGTACTGCTCATTAAAAACCGGTGGGGATTTGAGGAAATGGGAGGAATAGATGGAATGGGTGAAAGTGACTACATAGAAACAGTACAGTCTGAGGGCCATAAGGTGGTAATTGCAGTAATGTACAACCCAACACAGAACTGCAGGAGGCCAAGAGAAGTATATGACTAGCACAACGGAGCAATGGTAGACACATTAGCCGAGGTGGCCAGAAGAGCACACAAGGGGAGAGCAAAGTTACTATTTCAGTCTCAGTGAGATTGACTGGGAAAGCCTGGAGCCCCATGGGGGTCCCAAAACATAGAGAGCCAAGATGATGGATGTGGTACTGGAAAACTTCATGCATCAACACGTTAGAGACACTACCAGAGAGAGAGGTGAGGATGATCCAGCAAGACTGGACCTAATATTCACCTTGTGTAGTTCGGACATCGAGGCTATCATGTACGAAAGGCCCTTTGGAGCTAGTGATCATATGGTTCTGTGCTTTGACTACATAGTTGAGCTACAAGTGGAGAGAGTAGCAGGAATAGGATGGGAAAAACCACACTACAAAATGGGAGACTACACAGGCATGAAGAACTTCCTACAAGACATTCAGTTCGAGAGAGAACTGGCAGGAAAACCAGTAAAAGAAATGATGGATTATGTGACAACAAAATGCAAGGAAGCAGAAGAGAGATTTGTTCCCATGGGAAACAGAGATAATGAGAAGGCGAGAACGAGTCCTTGGTTCACCCAAAGATGCAGTGAGGCAAAAAACTAAGTGCACTAGAGAATGGAAAAAGTACAGAAGACAAAGGACCCAGGAAAATAAAGAGATTAGCTGATTGCCAGAAACGAATATGCACAGATAAGAAGGGAGGCTCAGTGACAATTCGAAACTGACTTAAGATCGAAAGTCAAATCTGAACCGAAGCTGTTGTATAGCCACATTAAAAGGAAAACAACAGTCAAAGATAAGATAATCAGGCTGAGGAAGGAATGTGGGGAGTTCACAAGAAACAACCAAGAGGTATGTGAGGAGCTCAACATGAGATTTAAAGAAGTATTCACAGTGTAGACAGGAAGGACTCCAGGAATTCAGAATAGGGAGGTACACCAACAAGTGCTGGATGAAATACACAACCGAGGAGGAGGTGAAGAAGCTGCTATGTGAACTTGATACCTCAAAGGCAGTGGGACCAGACAACATCTCTCCGTGGGTCCTAAGAGACGGAGAAGAGATGCTATGTGTGCCAGTAACAAAAGTCCTTAACACATCCATTGATACTGGGCAAGTACCTGAGATATGGAAGATGGCAAATGTAGTCCCGATTTTTAAGAAAGGAGACAGACATAGGCATTAAACTACAGACCTGTGTCACTGACGTGTATAGCATGCAAAGTCATGGAGACAATCATCAGGAGAGTGGTGGAGCACCTAGAAAGACACCGGGTTATAAACAATAACCAGCACGGTTTCAGGGAAGGAAAATCCTTTGTCACAAGCCTACTAGAGTTTTATGACAAGATAACAGAAGTAACACAGAGAGAGGGGTGGATAGACTGCATCTTCTTGGACTGCAAAAAGGCACGCATAACAGGAAAGGCACTGCAGTGGATCAGAGAATACCTGACAAGGAGGCAACAACGAGTTTTGGTACCGGACGAGGTGTCAGAGTGGGCGCCTGTGACGAGCGGGTTTCCACAGGGGTCCTAGGATCTGTGCTTTTTTGGTATATGTGAATGACATAACTAAAGGAGAAGATTCAGACGTGTCCCTGTTTGAAAATGATATGAAGTTCATGAGAAGAATTAAATCGGTCGAGGATCAGGCAGGACTACAAAGAGACCTGGACACGCTACAAGCCTGGTCTAGCAACTTGCTCCTTGAATTCATCCCCGCCAAATGCAGAGTCATGAAGATCGGGGAAGGGCAAAGAAGACCGCAGACAGAGTATACTTTAGGTGGCCAAAGACTGCAAACCTCGCTCAAAGAAAAAGATCTTGGGTTGAGTATAATACCGAGCACATCTGCGGCGCACATCAACCAAATAACTGCTGCAGCATATGGGCGTCTGGCAAACCTGAGAATAGCGTTCCGATAGCTCAGTAAGGAATTGTTCAAGACTCTGTACACCATATACGTCACGCCCATACTGGAGTATGCAGCACCAGTTTGGAATCCACGCCTGGTCAAGCACGTCAAGAAATTAGAGAAAATGCAAAGGTTTGCAACAAGACTAGTCCCAGAGCCAAGGGGATTGTCCTACGAAGAAAGGTTAAGGTAAATCGGCCTGACGACACTGGAGGACAGGAGGGTCAGGGGAGACATAACGACATATAAAATACTGCGAGGAATTGACAAAGTAGACAAAGATAGAATGTTCCAGAGATGGATCACAGAAAGAAAGGTACACAATTGGAAGTTGAAGATTCCTGTGAGTCAAAGGGATGTTAGGAAGTATTTCTTCAATCATAGAGTTGTCAGGAAGTGGAATAGCCTAGAAAGTGACGTAGTGGGGGCAGGCACCATACATATTTTTAAAGGCGGGGTTTTTATAAAGCTTATGGACAGGGAGAGAGAGGACCTATACAATCAGGGGAAAAGGGGGGGCCGGGACAAAGACCCGACCCCTCCCAACAAAAATTAGATGAGTACTTTTGGGGTTAATTGCACACACACAAACTCACTCTCTCCCCTTTCTCTCTCTTTCTCCTCCCCTTTTCTTTCTCTTTTTTTTCTCTTTTTTTCCCCTCCCTCTTTCCCCCTCTTTCCTCTCTTTTCTCTCTTTTTTTCCTCCTCTTTCTTTTTCTCTAAACAAATACCCACTACGGGAGAAAACATTTGGGCCCAAGGAAAAGGGATGCATAAGGGACCCAAGGAATAGTTTTTTTTAAACAAAAATAAAGGGAAAAAAAAGAAAAAAAGGGAAAACAAAACCTTTTAAAACCCTTTGGGGAAAAAATGCAAAGAGGGGCAGGGGGAAGGTTATTAAAAGAACAAGAGAAAAAGATTGAGAAAGAATTCGGAAACCAAACCCCCCCCCTTGCAATGAAAAGATATAGTTTCCTTTTTTCCATCAAAACCACACCCTTCTGCCATATTAAATTCCAAAGTAAAAAACCAATTTAAAAGGTTTGTGTTTTTTTGGGTTTTTTACGGGTATAATGTGTGCCCCTTACCAAGAAAATGTTTCCATCATTTACCTCGCCTCGCACCAAGATTCTTCTTAAAAACCCTTCTTTGGGTCTTGCATTTTTTGTTTCCCAAATAAACAAAATTTAAATCAATACCAAACTTTTTCACAGCCCACGCAAAATTTAAAAATTTTGGGAAAACCGAATTTATTTCCTCTTTTTTGGGATATACATTTTTTGGGAAGATTTTAATTTAAGGAAAAGGTTGGGGGTTGGAAACAAAAAAATTTAACTGAACTTATTTTTAAAATTGCTTTTTGTAAAGGGCCCTGTTTTATCTGAGAAATGCAGTTTCGCAGCAGCGGGAAAAAACGTTGAAAGGGACGGGACACGGAAACGCCGGGGGAAACATATAAGGGGGGTCTTCGATCAATATAATTCAAAAGGTATTTAATATAAATGGGGGCATAAGCATGATTGTGACAATCAGAGATGCATCTCGGGGCCACAGTTGGTCTTTCCCAAAATTAAAAAGCGGGGTTTAAAGGTGTAAAATTGGTAGAAACTTTTGGTTTTTTTGACCACTGTTTTTTTTCCCAGGGGTTGACGAAATAGACCCTTTTCAAAAAAAAATACCCCTTAGCGTCGTTCCAAAGGGTACAATTTGATTGGATTCCAACTCTGATGTCGTCAAATCAAAGGGGGACTGAGCACAAATTGTGCACCCCTCTTGCCAATCAGGGGAGTCGGTCAGGTGCAGTTTTACTGGATATTTGTAGCGGGTTTTTTGGGGGGTGGTGGGTGGGGTGGGGGGGGGTGGGGTGGGTGGGGGGGTTTGGGGTGGTGGGGGTGGTGGGGGGGGGGTTTGGGTGGAAAGGGGTGGGGGTTTGGGGGTTGGGGGGGGTTTTGGGTGGTGGGTTAAAGGTGGGGGGGGGGGGGGGGTAAAGGTGGGGTGGGGGGTTTTGGGTTGGGGGTTGGGGTTTTAGTGGGGGGGGGGTTTGGGGTGTGGGGGTGGTTTTAAATTGGTTTGGTGGGGGGGGGGAGGGAGGTGGTCGGTCGGTGGGGGTGGGGTGGTTTTGGGTTGGGGTTTGGTGGGGTCCCCCCCCTTTGGGGGTGGGGTTGGTGGGGTGGGGGGGGTGGGGGGGTGGGTGCTTTTTATGGCTGTTAGTGTGCGTAGGGGACGTGGCCTGGTGTTTTTTGGCCCGTGATGAGGCTAGCCCTTTCCCTTACCGGGGCTAGCTGTGGTGCCGCCCCAGCTCTTGCCCCCATTTACCGGGAACAGCAACCCACGCCACATTGCCCGCACCTACGGGCCCAGGGCCACAAATACCAAAAAACCCATCATTACACTATCAGTCCACGGGGATTTTTTTCCCGGTGATTACCCATTTCGTTAGTAAAAAAGGGGACATTTTAAGCCCAAATGCATTGCCGTATAGATCGACCCCAAACCAAGGATAATTATTATCTTTTTCATTTCATCTTCATAAATTTGTTTGGAAACCCTTAGTCCACAAAAATATTATCATTTTCACCTCTCATCAATCCCAAAACCAAAGGATAATATTATTTTTCGCTTGCTGCCTGAACCTTTTGATTACACATCCGAGTCAAAGGGGGAGGAAAAGGCCCTCTTGGGTTTTTCGGGAACAATTTCTTGCTTTTTCCATTTTTGCTTTCAGTCACTTTTACCCCTCGAAAAAAAAAGAACCCCTCGTCGAAATCAAAATTTCTCTTTAATGGGAACTTTTTACGGGGAAAAAGGGTGGGTGCATTTTTTCCCCGGGGTTGGGTTGACTACAAAACGGGGGGCGGCCCAAGGGTCCAGTACTAAAATAAGATCCATTGTGGTGGCTCTGTTTTTTTTTTTTGTATACTGCACATACGGGCAAAACCGTTTTTTCCCGCTATCCTACCAGGCCCCCCTTCTGCCATTTCCGAAAGGGCTGGAAAATTTTTTTAGTATCTGTATTAAGGGGAAAATCGTCCCCCACTTATGTAAATTTTACGGGGGAGATAAACAAAAGGGGGTTGTACCCAAATATAAAAAAGCCCCCGGTTTTTAAAATTAAAAAATGCAATAGGCCAAAGGGAAAGGGGGGGAAAGGGGTTTTGAAAAATTGTTTAAATTTAAAATTTAAAGTGGGAGAAAACCGGGACGACTGTAAAAGGGAAAAAGTGAAGAGGGAGAAAGGGAAAGGGGCGCAAAAAAAGAATTTAAGAAAATTATGTGAAAACAGAAAACAGTAAAATTATCGGAAGGGACAATAGTCTGGAAAAAACCAACAAATACCCCCTAGCAACCCCAAAGAAAAATAAAAGTTAAAGAGACAAATACAAGGGGAAATAGCAAAAACAACAGGACCCCCCAACACTCCCCATGAGGCAAACGAAGGTTTCCAAAAAATCAACGAGGGATGTAACCTGAAAAAGAAGGTAAACCCAAAAAATTTTTTGGTTTAAAAGGGAATTTAACCAGTTTGCAAAAAAATTTTTAAAAATTGGGTGAAAGCTTTCTGTGTGTGAAAAAATAGGACAAACAAGGGAAACCCTGAATCAAAAGGCAAATCCCCTGACCCTGCATAATGTTAAAAAAAACGGCGAAAAAAGAAAAGGGAAAAAATATTGAGACACTGAAAAAAAAGGGAAAAAAATTTATAGAGAACCCCATAAAATTTAGAGGTGGATAATTTACTGGGAAATCCCATGACAGTTAAAAGGGATAAAAAAGATGGGAAAAATGGTTTAGGGGGATTTGTTTTTTTTTTGTAAAAAAAAAAATACTTTTTGGGGAAAAAAAAGGGGGGCGAATACTCCGAAAATTTTAAAAAAGTTGGTTTTAAAAGCAGAGGGGGTTTTAGTGGGTTTAAGGGGTAATTTTTTAAACGCCAGAAAGGGAGAGATTTAAAAGTAATTTGGAATGAAACAAATAAAAAGGGGGAAAAGAACCATTAGGGGGGTTTCCCCAAGGGGGAAATTTTAACACCACTGTCCTTGATACACGGGGAAAGGGTCTCACAAAAGGGGACTGAAGCCTATTGGGGATGTGCCAAAATGATTGCAGACAGTGTATACTTTTGAAAAGATTTAAAAAAAAGAGAATACCGTTTAAAAACATCAAAAAGGGCTTTACAGACGCAAAAAGTGGTCATTCAAGGGGGTTTTTTTGAGCTCCCAAACCAAGGGAAAAAGCAAAGCGCACCCTAACCCCCACCTTTTAAGGGAGGTTAAAATTTTCTGGAAACCCAGAAAATGTTTCAAGAAACCTTTCCCCGGGGGCGCATAAAGGATAAAACACCCAATTTTCGGGGGCGCTTTAGGGTTTTCTGAACCGAAAATTCCCCCGGAACGCAGGCGGGAGAGATATATGATTTAAACACCTGGAAAAACCCCAGAGGGGGCTAGTACCGAACTTGCACACGAAAGTCACTCCCCTACGAAAGCCAAAAGACTTTGGGGGGGGCGATGCAAAAATCCCCCCAATGAAAAGCAGGGGGTGGCCCCTAGCACGTTTTAAAAGACCATACAAAAAGTGTCAGGGGGCCCGGGGCTGATCAACTGCCTCCCAGCATACAAAAGGTGGTTTTCCAAAGAACCACCCGGGGGAGTCCTTCCCAAACTGGCCCTGGGCAAAACACCTTAAAGTTTTGGGACCTAAACCCGGGCCGGGGTGGGGGGCTCGAAAGTTGGGGTTTCGTGCAGCCAGCAGTAAACAGCCCCCCGGGTTTTCCCGGCCTTTTGATCCACCAAAGGGGCCTGGTCCGACCGGACCGGGGGGGGCGGGTTTACCCCCCAAATCCCCTCCAGGGAGACTCCAGGTTTTGTTTTAGAAAATAGACAGCAGGCCAACTAACGTGTAATACAGGGGGGAAAGAAGCTTTCAAATATAAAGTGAATTTCGACTTTTGGGGGGGAAAAAGACTCTACTCTAAAATATCACCAAACTGTACATAAAGGGGTATAAAGGAAAAAACCCAAAATGCAAGAAAATTTAAAATTCAGAATAGGAATTTAAAAAGATCAAAAAAGGGAAAACCCCAAACTTTCCCGCCCGCCCTATTTTGAAAAAAAATTGAATCCCCGGGCCCCTAAGAGCTCATAACTACTCAAGCATGTGAAGGAACTGGAAAAAAGGGCTTAGGTTGCCCTCCAGGCGAACCAGGACTGAGAGACAAAGCAGAATGAGAAAGGTTGAAGGAACCCCAACCTGGTTTAAAATGGTTATAATTTTAAAAACCATCAAAGGTTATCAAAGGGAAAGAGTGGAGAACATTTGGAAAAGGGTAAACGTCAAAAGGTTTCAACCCTTTCCCGAAGAGAAAGGGCCTCGGGGGAAAAAAAATTTCCGAGAAAAATTTCCTGAACGTACCAATGCAAAAACCCGCATCACAAACACAAGATTATAAATTTTTAATTTTGTTTTTAAAGGGAAAATCAAAAAAAGAGTCCCTTCACGAAACGCATGTAGCAAAAAACACTCCCGAACCTTTGAAAACAACACCAATAGAGTACACTCACACATAAAGCAAGGCAAGAAAAAAACCTAAAGTTTTCCCTTTTTTTAAAAAAGGGCTAGTCCCCCGGGCAAGGGAAAGGGTAAAAGTCTATACCAAAGGGCATTAGAGGACGGAAAGCCCCTGACTGACATATTACGATGCCCAAAATACTCAAACTCTTGAGAGGTTTAAAATTTTTAATGCTTTTTTATATCGCCAAAAAATATCGCCAGCCCCCCAAAATCCATCTGCTCTCTCTCTCTCCGTTACTCCCCTCTCCTCTCTCTTCTCCCCTCTCCACTCCCCCCCTCTTTTCTCTCTCTCTTTTCCCTCACCCCCTCTCTCTCCTCTCTCTCCCCTCCTCTCTACTCCATCTCTCTCTCCATCGAGAAAGCTTATCCGTGGCCCGGTAGAAAAAAGCTCCGCTTTTGCAAGCTGAAGTTCGGGTTCGATTCCCCGGGAAGGGGAAAACCCTTGGGCGTATTTAAAATGAACAGGGTGGAACCAACCTGGGGCAAAACTGATTTTATTTTCCCCAAAATGCCGGGAAAAAAAGGGGGGTTTCTAAATATTTCTATATCACTGAATTCAGCTAGGTCGTATACCTTTACATGACTTTTAAAAAACAAAGTAAAATTTAATTATTAAGGGCGTCCCTGCTAGTTTATAATGAAGGAAGAAGAAAAGAAATTTGTCCCCGTTCCCTGACAATAATAACTAAAAAATAAAACCAAGATGTTAATTTTTTTCCCCCTTAAAAAATTTTTAAAAACCCCCCTTTCCAAAAACGTAATAAAAACGCCTTTGGAAAAAAAAGCCCCAAAGCCCCGGGGGGGGTTTCGAACCCCTTCCGGGAGTTTTTCGACTCACCAATTTCCCTGGCTAATTTAAGTTTCATTTTCTCCGGGACATAGGAAGAGAAGCATACGAAAACCCCACTTTTGGGCCAATTTGGGCCAAAATTACAAAGTAAACACTTTTGACCTTTGTAAATGGTCCAAAATCGGGCAAAACTGCCCAAAAATTTTTCCCCCTCTTCCTATGGCGGGTTTTCTTTGAAACGTTGGCAGTCACGATAGTGTCTAAAGTGTTTCCCTTTTTTATATAAAATATTAAAAGTTATCATTGAGGAACACCCAAAAAAAACCCAAATCTTACATACAGTACCCTGAGGACATTTAAATTAACCCTAAAAACCCACCCTAAAAGGGGTTTAGTTTGGCCCCACTTTTCCATTAAGCCCCTAAACCCGGAAAAGCAAAAAACTAAACAATAAAATTTTATTAGATAAATAAACAATGTGTTTTTCCCATAAAAAAACCCAAACCGGGCCCCGAAGGCATTTAATACAAAATTTTGAAGCATTTCCCAAAAAGGTTTTTCAAAATTTTAAAAAGGGTAAGCCCTACATAAAAAATTCACTTGTTTTATATTAAAGTTTTTTGGAAATTCCCAAAGAAAAAAACGGGTTTAAAAAATTAAATTTTCAAAGTGTGTTTTAAAATTCCGGGGAGGTTTAAAAAATTTAAAATTTTTTATTCCCCGGGGATAATTCTCCCCCCAAGGCGTGTCTATGTTTCCCCCCCCAACCGCTGTGGCTAGGTTTCCCCTCACCAGGGGTGTGTCTTTTTTTTCCCCCCCTTTAAAACCTTGCTTTGTTTTCTATTTTCCCTCCCCCCCAACCTGTTTTGGGGCCTTAATTTTTTTCCCTCACCTGCGTGCCCATGACTTAAAAAATCGAAAAAGACACTTCAAATAAAAACCCTACCCCCGGGCCGGGATTGAACCCCGGGCATAGAGTCCAAAAACCTTTCCCCCCGTCGCCTAGCCACTAACCACAAACCACAATAAGATTTCCCTCCAATAGGGATATTTTCTACACCATAGGAAAATTTTTGCAAAAGGCACCCGTGACCACAAATGCAAGTTTTTTTACAGACGAATCCCACTAGCGTTCCCTGACGAACTCTAGCCCAAGTCCCCCTTTACGCCCTCAACATACTTAAGAAATCGTAAAAACACGAATTTCAAAAAACCTACCCCCGGCCGATTTGTCTGGGGATTCCTCTTAAAAAAATTGCCCTTTGGGGGTCACAGAGGGGGCCGTGCTAACTTTTTCCTTTTTGGGGAGAAAAAAATTTCCCCAGTTGGGTGAAAACTTTTGTGGCTGCTGGTCAAGTGGCTAGCGCACGGGGTGGAATTTTTTAGACCCTAAAGACCCCCGGGGTTTAATCCCGTCCGGGGGGATGGTTTTTTTTCTTTGCTGTGCATTTTTTCCCCAACCGGGCTGTCGGGTTTTCCCCCACCTTCTGTTCTATGTTCTTTCCCCCACAGGCTGTCTGTTTTCCCTCACCTGCTGTGTCTATGTTTCCCCCCAACGGGTGTGTCTTGTTTCTTTCCCCCAACGGCTTAGTCTATTTTTTCCCCCCTCACCTGCTGTTTTCATTTCTCCCTCAACGGCTGTGTCTATTTTCTCCCTCACCTTCTTTTGTCTATGTTTTCCCCCCCCTGCGTGTCATGTTCCCCCAAAAGCTGGGGCGCTTTTCCCCCCAACCCCTGTGTCCCGTGTTTTCCCTCACCTGGCCGTTCTATGTTTTTCCCTCACCGCCTTTTTCTGTGTTTTTTCCCTCACCGCTGGTCCCAAGTTTTTTCCCCCACCTGTTTTTATGTTCTCCCCCCAAAGGCTGTTTTCCCGTTTTCCCCCTCACCTGCGTGTTAAAGTTCTCCCCCCAAAAGGCCCGGTTGGGCTGGGTTTTTCCCCCACCTCTGTGTTATGTTTTTCCTCACCTGCTGGGGGGATGTCTCCCCACCTGCTGTGTCTTGTTCTCACTCACTTGCTGTGTCAATGTTCTCCTCACCTGCTGTGTCTATTTTCTCCTCACCTGCTGTGTCGATGCTCTCACTACTTCTGTGTCTAATGTTCTCCTCACCTGCTGTGTCATGTTTCTCCCTCAACCGCTGTGTCGATGTTTCTCCTCACCTGCTGTGTCATGTTCTCCTCACCTGCTGGCGATGTCCCTCACGTGTCGATGTTCTTCCCTCACCTGCTGTGTCAAGTCTCCCTCACTGCTGTGTCATGTCTCCCTCACCTGCTGTGTCGATGTTCTTCCCTCACCTCTGTGTCTATGTTTGCTCCTCACCTGCTGTGTCGATGCTTCTCACTTCTTGCTGTGTCTATGTTCTGCCTCACCTGCTGTGCGATGCTCTCACTACTGCTGGTCATGTTCTGCCTCACCTGCTGTGTCGATGTTCTCCTCACCTGCTGTGTCTATGTTCTGCCTCACCTGCTGTGTCGATGTTCTCCCTCACCTGCTGTGTCGATGTTCTCCGTCACCTGCTGTGCCGATGTTCTCCCTCACCTGCTGTGCCGATATTCTGCCTCACCTGCTGTGTCGATGTTCTCCCTCGCCCGCTGTGCATTTATTATTATTATTATTATTATTATTATTATTATTATTATTATTATTATTATTATTATTATTATTATTATTATTATTATTATTATTATTATTATTATAGTAAGAGAACGCTAAAGTTTATTAGCAAATAAAAATAATCGACTAACAGCTTACTAAAGAACACTAAGAACTGACGAAGAGATTGTATCGTAAGAAACGTAAATAGCTGTCATTGTTTCTCTGGTACAACTTTTCAACAGAAATGAATTAATTTGTCTATTTTAGTATTTGTTTCTATTGGGTTCTAAGATGATTTGGATTTATAATTATTTATCAAAGACAATGACGTTGATATTGTTGATTATTTTCAGTTGACGTGAAGAAACAAACCTGTCTGACTCATTCACAGGAACCACTGAAAGAAGCTCCATCGTTATTTCGCTAAGATCAAACCAGTCACATTACCAGACTGTAATTATCTATATGATTAGAGACTGGAAGAGGCAAGAAGTCTCGCCTATGGTGGTGGTACAATAACATCTACTTGGTAAACTAACTGGCTAACGCTGAGAAGTAGTGTACTGTCAGTGACTGGAGAAATTTCCAGATGACGAAATTCCGCTATGGAATAAAACTGGAGGAATACCAAATCTAAGAAAAAAAAACTTTTGGTAATTTCGTGCCTCCGGAAATCTTACCCTGTTAGCATTCGGACTGACACACGTGCCGTTATAGCATAAAGAATACTCAAAGAAGTGTCTTTATGGTGGATAAATTGAAAGTGGGAAGTTTTTACCAAACTTCCGAGCAGCACTCTACTCTGGGGAAGAAATTTTTTGATGACTTCTGGACAGCGAACAAGATGTTCCAGCGATAAAAGCCAGACATGAGCGACCAGAGAGACCAAACCATGAATATTTCACCCATACTGTACACACGGTTCTAAAACTTTGCATAACACACTTTTAGCTTTGTTAACGATACACATTAACAAATTTGTTAAACTAATTTTGTCAGCTTTGATCTCAATGCAAGTAATTAGTGAAAAGAAGTTAGTGCCGCATTTGGGTTAACAGTTGTTAAATAGCGAGACCTAGACGACTAGTGAGGGAGAACCCCTTATCAAGGTGTGAGGAAGAACCCCTTATCAAGGTGTGAGGGAGAACCCCTTATCAAGGTGTGAGGGAGAACCCCTTATCAAGGTGTGAGGGAGAACCCCTTATCAAGGTGTAGGGAGTCCCCCCTTCCAAAAGTGGAGGGAAAAAACCCTTTAGGTGTGAGGAGAACCCTATCAAGGTTTGAGGGAGAAAAAATCAAGGTTGTGAGGGAGTGCCCGCTATCAAGGTGTGAGGGAGTACCCCTTATCAAGATGTGAGGGAGAACCCCTTATCAAGGTGTGAGGGAGAAACCCTTATCAAGGTGTAAGGGCGAATCCCTTATCAAGGCGTGAAAGACAACCCCTTATCAAGGTGTGAGGGAGAACCCCTTATCAAGGTGTTAAGGAAAACCTTTTATCAAGGTGTGAGGCAAAACCTCTTATCAAGGAGTGATGGAGATCCCTTATCAAGATGTGAGGGTGTACCCCTTATCAAGGTGTGAGGGAGAACCCCTTATCAAGGTGTGAGGGAGAATCCCTTATCAAGGTGTGAGGGAGAACCCCTAACCAAGGTGTTAGGGAAAACCCTTATCAAGGTGTGAGGCAAACCACTTATCAAGGTGTGAGGAGAACACCTTATCAAGGTGTGGGGAACCCCTTATCAAGGTGTGAGGGAGAACCACTATATAACAACATACAATGAGAGGAAACACCCACACATGAGAGAGACAACAAAAACATTGAGAAAGAACACTTTAACACAAGTGAGGGAGAACATCACACTGCCGTGGGAAACATGACACAGCGGGTATGAGAACATAGACAAGCAGTTTGACGGAGAACATAGCACAGCAGGTGAGGAGAACACAGACGCAGCAGGTGAGGAGAACACTATTCACAGCGGTGATGGAGAACACACAACAGGTGAGTGAGACATTAGACACAGCAGGTGAGGGAGAACATAAGGTGTGAGGGAAAACCCCTGATACAACAGGTGAGGGAGAACATCGACACAGCAGGTGAGGGAGAACATCTCATCAAGTTGAGGAGAATATCTAAACACAACATTGAGACCATAGACACAGCAGTGAGGGAGAATTACTCCAAGTGGTGGAGAACATAGACACAGCAGGTTGAGGAGAACATCGACACAGATGAGAGGAGAACATCGACACAGTCATGGTGAGGAGAGAATACGACACATGCAGTGTGAGGGCAGAACATCGACACAGCAGGTGAGGGAGAAACACCGACACGGGTGTGAGGGAGAACATCGACCATCAGGTGAGGGAGAACATAGACACAGCAGGTGAGGGAGAAACATCGACACAGCGGTGAGGGAGACATATGACAGGCAGTGAGAGTAACATAGACACAGCAGTGAGGGATAACTTAGACACAGCGGTGAGGGAGAACATAGACAAGGGTGAGGAAAATCCATAACACGGCAGTAAGCACAAATACAAGCAGTGAGGGAGAACATCGACTACAAGGTGATGTAGAGAACATAGACACAGCAGGTGAAGGAGAACATCATCACAGCAGGTGAGGGAGACATAGACACAGCAGGTGAGAGAGAACATAAACAAAGCAGGTGAGGGAGAACATCGACACAGCGAATGAGGGAGAACATCGACACAGCGAATGAGGAGAACACGACACAGCAGTGAGGAGAACATCTGACACAATGGGAGGGAGAACATAGACACAGCAGGTGAGGGAGATCATCTACACAGCAGGTCAGGGAGAACAAAGACACAGCAGGTGAGGGAGAATATAGACACAGCAGGTGAGGCAGAACATCGACACAGCAGGTGAGGCAGAGCATAGACACAGCAGGGAAGGGATAACATAGAGACAGCAGGTGAAGGAGAACATCGATTTAGCAGGTGAGGGAGAACTTAGACACGGCAGGTAAGGGAGAACATAGACACATCAGATGAGGGAGAACATAGACACAGCAGGTGAGGGAGATCATAGACACAGCAGGTGAAGGAGAATATCGACACAGCAGGTGAGCAGACATAGACACAGCAGGTGATGGAGAACATTGACACAGCAGGCGAGGGAGAACATCGTCACAGCAGGTGAGTCAGAACATAGACACAGCAAGTAAGTGAGAGCATCGACACAGCAGATGAGGCAGACATCGACACAGCAGGTGAGGCAGATATAGACACAGCAGGTGAGGGAGCACATTGACACAGCAAGTAAATGAGAGCATCGACACAGCAGGTGAGGCAGAACATAGACACAGCAGGTGAGGGAGAACATAGACACAGCAGGTGAGGGAGAACATCGACACAGCAGGTGAGGCAGACATAGACACAGCAGGTGAGGGAGAACATTGACACAGCAAGTGAGAGCATCGACACAGCAGGTGAGGGAGAACATCGACACAGCAGGTGAGGCAGACATAGACACAGCAGGTGAGGGAGCACATTGACACAGCAAGTAAGTGAGAGCATCGACACAGCAGGTGAGGCAGAACATAGACACAGCAGGTGAGGGAGAACATAGACACAGCAGGTGAGGGAGAACATCGACACAGCAGGTGAGGCAGACATAGACAAGCAGGTGAGGGAGAACATGACACAGCAAGTAAGTGAGGGCACGAACAAGGTGAGGCGACATACAGCAGTGAGGGAACATAGACACAGCAGGTGAGGGAGAACATCGACACAGCATGGTGAGGCAGACATAGACACAGCAGTGAGGAGACATTGACACAGCAGTAAGTGAGAAGCATACGACACAAGCAGGTGAGGCAGAACATAGACACAGCAGGTGAGGGAGAACATCGACACAGCAGGTGAGGGAGAACATAGACACAGCAGGTGAGGCAGAACATCGACACAGCAGGTGTGGGAGAGCATCGACACAGCAGGTGAGGGAGAATATGGACACAGCAGGTGAGGGAGAACATCGACACAGCGGTGAGGGAGAACATAGACACGGCAGGTGAGGGAGAACATAGACACAGCAGGTGAGGGATAACATAGACACAGCGGTGAGGGAGAACATAGACACAGGGGTGAGGAAGAACATAGACACGGCAGGTAAGGCAAAACATAGACACAGCAGGTGAGGGAGAACATCGACACAGCAGGTGAGGGAGAACATAGACACAGCAGGTGAAGGAGAACATCATCACAGCAGGTGAGGGAGACATAGACACAGCAGGTGAGAGAGAACATAAACAAAGCAGGTGAGGGAGAACATCGACACAGCGAATGAGGGAGAACATCGACACAGCGAACGAGGGAGAACATCGACACAGCAGGTGAGGCAGAACATCGACACAATATGGGAGGGAGAACATAGACACAGCAGGTGAGGGAGATCATCTACACAGCAGGTCAGGGAGAACAAAGACACAGCAGGTGAGGGAGAACATAGACACAGCAGGTGAGGCAGAACATCGACACAGCAGGTGAGGCAGAGCATAGACACAGCAGGGAAGGGATAACATAGAGACAGCAGGTGAAGGAGAACATCGATTCAGCAGGTGAGGGAGAACATTGACACGCAGTAAGGAGAACATAGACACTAGATAGGGAGAACATGACACAGCAGGTGAGGGAGACATGACACAGCAGGTGAAGGAGAAACGACTACACAATCAGACATAGACAAGCAGGTAGAGAGAACTTCAAGCAGCGAGGGAGAACATCGCACAGCACGTGAGGCAGAACATAGACATCAGCAGTGAGGAGAACATAGACACAGCAGGTGAGAGGAGAACATCGACACAGCATGTGAGGCAGACATAGACACAGCAGTGAGGGAGAACATGACACAGCAAGTGTGAGCAGCATCGACACAGCAGGTGAGGGAGAACATCGACACAGCAGTGGGAGACAGACCAACACATCAGGTGAGGGAGCACATAGACACAGCAAGTAGTGGAGAGCATCGACACAGCAGGTGAGGCAGAACATAGACACGCAGGTGAGGAGAAACATCGACACAGCAGGTGAGGCATACATACAAACCTAGAAGAATGACACATTGCAAATAACCATACCCCCGGCGGGATTGAACCCGCGGTCAAAGCTAAACACAGCCCGTCGGCTAGCCATAGACCAGCTAGCCACATAGGAGATACAATGCACCACTAGGTAAACACACCATAGGAAAGTTGCAAGGGCACCATCAGTGACCACAAAGCAAGTTTTACAGACGAATTCACTAGCGGGCCGATGACGAACTCTAGCTCAAGCCCTTCACTGCGTCAACATGACATAGACATAACACCGCAGGAGGGAGAACATGACACAGCAAGTAAGTGAGAGCATCGACACAGCAGGTGAGGCAGAACATAGACACAGCAGGTGAGGGAGAACATCGACACAGCAGGTGAGAATATCGACACAGAAGGTGAGGCAGAACATCGACACAGCAGGTGAGGGAGAACATCGACACAGCAGTTGAGGCAGAACATAGACACAGCAGGTGAGGGAGAACAGTGATACAGCAAGTAAGTGAGAGCATCGACACAGCAGGTGAGGGAGAACATCGACACAGCAGTGAGGCAGAACATAGACACAGCAGGTGAGGCAGAACATAGACACAGCAGGTGAGGGAGAACATAGACACAGCAGGTGAGGGAGATCATCTACCCAGCAGGTGAGGGAGAACATAGACACAGCAGGTGAGGGAGAACATAGACACAGCAGGTGAGGGAGAACATAGACACAGCAGGTGAGGGAGAACATAGACACAGCAGGTGAGGGAGAACACAGACACAGCAGGTGAGGGAGAACATAGACACAGCAGGTGAGGGAGAACACAGACACAGCAGGTGAGGGAAAGCAGACACAGCCGTTGAGGGAGAAAATAGACACAGCAGGTGAGGGAGAACATAGACACAGCAGGTGAGGGAGAACACAGACACAGCAGGTGAGGGAAAACATACACAGCCGTTGAGGGAGAACATAGACACGACATGTGAGAATAAACAAGAATAAAACAACCAAAGAACATATCACCTGCAGGAATAATAACACACTGAAAAATAATTCTTATAACAATTCTTTTACATTAGAATCTCTAAAACCTTTAATATCAAACAAGATGACATTATTTATGTATGTCATATCATGTTCAAATTTGAAAATCTCTTGAATGCTTCTAAATCTGTAAATAATGCCTCTCAGAGGCCTGTAAGTGAAGTACAGGTTATATATTTATAGAATATACATCATGATCTTACTTCATCTAATACGAATATTTGATGAAGCTTTTTCAAGCTTGTCTCTTGTACTGAGCTTAATGCAATAGTGAGACTCACACTACAACAGCAGTTATTGTGGTAATATATGTAATTAATGTCCACTCATGTATTCTGTATGTAAGAAGTGAGGTTTTTATGTGTTCCTCATTATGATAACTTTTAATATTTATATATAAAATAAGAACACATAGACACTATACAGTGACTGCAACGATACACAGATAACCCGCACATAGGAGAGAGGAACTTATGACGACGTTTTAGTCCGACTTGGACCATTTACAAAGTCACAGTGTTACTTTGTAATTGGTCCAAATCGGACCAAAGTATCGTTGTAAGCGTCTCTCTGCTATGTGCGAGTTATCTGTGTATACATGTATATAAATTTACCACGGAACGAGTGAGAAATAAAACACCCGGCATGTGCCTTTCGTGAATATCAAAATGGTATACAATACCGACAGGTTGGTAGGTAAGACACAGGCAACATTTAGGCAACTTTATTCCGAAATAAAGCTGTCGGAATAAAGTTGTCGGAATAAAGTTGTCGGAATAAAGTTGTCGGAATAAAGTTGCCTAAATGTTGCCTATGTGTCTTACCTACCAGGTGCTTTTTGTACTCACTGATTACATCGATCTATAAACCAAATATGTAGTCGAAACTTTTCAACAGTAAAGATACCATCTGCTGGATAGTTGTCTTAATCATCATTTAGATCTTTCAATGGTTTCTTCAGATCACCTCCCATTTTGTGTACTGTTTTTAGTGCTCATCCGTAAACTCTTCCTATTTCGTTCTCTGGTAATCTTCCTATTTCCACTGAGAATATCTACCTAAATCTTTCGTTCATTTCTTTGCAGACTTCCTAGTCACTTCTATATGCTCCCCTTCTTCCCGATTCGGCTTAATTACCTGGTTCTTCCATGTAGTTGTCTTTCTGATGTAGATTTAGTGTGACGCATATTTAGCTGCCGTTGCCATGGCG
This sequence comes from Cherax quadricarinatus, assembly GCF_026875155.1. NCBI lineage: Eukaryota > Metazoa > Arthropoda > Malacostraca > Decapoda > Parastacidae > Cherax > Cherax quadricarinatus. The sequence goes on along the minus strand of NC_069403.1, from coordinate 101,405,559 downwards.
TTCTCAGTTTACTGTTCATCCTTTATTCATATTCATTCGTATTCGTACATGGCTGCTCTGCTCACTTCCATATTCTCTGGCATTCTTTGCTTTCTATATTTCTTCCATTCTATTGCACTTTTACCCCTTGTCTTTCTTCACTCTGGGTGAGTGGGAGGTGCAGAAAGAATTTGCTCCTTTTGCTTCAGTGTATTAAATTCTCTTTTTCCGCCTGGCTCTTTCCATTTACATACTTCATCATTGTTCATCCATCTATTTCCCTTTTCCACACTGCTCCATTTAAGAATTGTTTCATTCCACTATAATCTCTTCTTAAGTCAGATTAGTCCCTTCTTTCCCACTCTGTTTCTTTCCACTTTCATCTCAGAGTGGATGTTGTGTGTGTGTGTGTGTGTATGTATATATATATATATATGTGTGTGTGTGTGTGTGTGTGTGTGGTGTGTGTGTGTGTGTGTGTTTTGTGTGTGTGTGTGTGTGTGTGTGTGTGTGTGTGTGTGTGTGTATGTGTGTGTGTGTGTTTGCGCACGCACGCGTTATTGCGTTATTGTCTTTGTGTGACACGTACATGGTTATCCCTCCGCACACATGCGTGCGTACCATCACTTGCCTCTGCAAGTGATGGTGCACCACAGAATAGTAACGGTGACCGGGACCAGGAAACATTGCTTGTATGAGCGGGTATCAAGAAAGACTTACTGATATTTAGGTAAGGAAGGTGAGCAGTTAGCCAGGTCCAAGATGGTAACAACGATGGTTTCAGTAAGAGGCAGCCAATACAGACCAGCACCAAACATCACTGTGAGTGAGGAACCACTACCTCAAGTATCACAAGCTTTTACCTTGCCAGACTAAAAATGCTTTTACAACGTAAATATTACTTGTAAGATTATTGGAGAATTTTACGACAAACTATTATCGATAGACAGGAGGTGCAAGACATAAATATTTGGTAATGATATTCTGTCAATACTCTGAGAATGATGTATTATTATTATTATTATTATTATTATTATTATTATTATTATTATTATTATTATTATTATTTTATAGCAGTAATAATAATAATAACAATAACACTAATAGTAGTAGTAGTAATAGTAGTAGAAGTATCAGCAGTAGTAGTAGTAGCAGTAGTAGTCGTAGTAGCAGTTGTAGTAGTAGTATTAGTAATAACAATAGTAGTTGTATTAGGTATCCCCTAAGGAGAACCCTTAAGAGATTACCGGATTTTTTGGTTCTTCCTTCAACTTTTCATTTTATTTTGCTCACAACTGGAGAACGTTTGAGTTAAACGGCTTCAAGATTCCAAAGCTTGTGCACGGTCACTAGTGCTAGATTATTAAAACAATTGTCATGTACTATAGAGGTGTTGCCTCCTAATTACACAATGGCGGAGAGTGAAATTTAAGTGTGCAAATACAGATTTGACCATTTTATGTGTAAAATAACGCGAGATTTTTAATCCCTGTTAAACCATAATAAATAAATATCAATTTACGTCTTTTGAACATCCAAGATCGTAGCCGCTAGATGTTTACACACAGGTGAACTTAGTGATGCATTGAAATAAGTTAAAATGAACTTGGAACTCTTAGAATCCGATCAGAGCTGAAGAATCACTTATCTTTTGGTGATGTTAGTTGTAAGTCAATAACTAAACTATTCTTCTTCTAATTGGTGATGCATTTATTAATTATTACCCATAAAATTACTCCGAACAAGTGCAAATTTGAAACTTTCCAAAATATTAAAATAATAAAAAAAAAGGAATCATTGGATTTAGATCAATTCTTCGCAAAAGCCTTTTTTTTTCTTTTGGTCGGCAACAAACTTTTATTATTATGGTCTATTTCTTTCCTTGATATCAACTGGATAAAAAAAAAAATGGAAAAAATAATGACTTAATGCACTCTGAACACAGACACAAATTTTTATTTATAATTTACCACTAGGGGAAATAATTGTCTTCAAGCGTGGCTTTAATGGTCAATATATTTACACACACATATATATGTATACATATAAATACATACACAAGGATAAGTACACATGCATAAGCACAAGCGTACATATGCACATCATGTACACATAAATACATACATATTCATGTGTACATATACACAAGAGTTCATGCATTCACATAAATATATGTACACAAGATAACATACACACACACACATACATATGCACATACATGTGCACATATATACGTATGCATATTCATACATGCACAAAAGTGTAGAGACATTTATTCACACAAACGGATATACATATAAATTACAGCTCATTCATATATGCATAACTATGCACACACATGCATATGCATATGTATGCATGCGAGAAAGTGTACACATGCAAAATCGTGAAGCGTTCCACATTTTTTGGGTCTGGTCTCAGGCCGAGCCGCGGGGCGTTGACCCCCGTAACCCTCTCCAAGTATACTCAAGGTATACATAGATGCATATTTTTATACTTTCATTAGAATTATGTCACCGCCCTGTGCTATTCGTCTTGTTAATATTGAGGGAGAGTCAGCCGGGTATATTTAGTGCGAGGATAAATATATTTTTCTCGGATCACACAGCGACCGAAATATATTTAGTTGGAATTATTGTTAGTATTTTACCTTTTTAAAGTGGTACTCTAAATCTTTAGGGAATTATACAGCGATTGTGAGAATGGAAGGGAATCAGAGTCTATCAGAAGAAGAGGAAGATGCTTTCAGTTCCTTGGATCAAGAACCCTTCATTACTATCCAGACACCACCTTCGATGGGAGAAACTGTGTTAGGAAGTTATAGAATGACTCTGCATTATTGATGAGATACTCAGAGAGGCGTGTACGCCAGTAAGTTAGTCAGGATATTGAAGAGATGTGAACAAGAGTAGTGTACTTTTCTCCTGTACGGTCGGGATACGCTCTAGCTCTTGGACCCTAGAAAGGGATTCTTTTGAGCGATCGGCTCCAATTTCTCTAATCATATTTTTTTTCCAAGATGAAAAAAGACTTATAAGAGCAATCTTCCCCTGGTTGTCCCTGAGTGGTCTTCCCTTGGTTGTCCCTGAGTGGTCTTCCCCTGGTTGTCCGTGAGTGGTCTTCCCCTGGTTGTCCTGAGTGGTCTTCCCTGGTTGTCCTGAGTGGTCTTCCCCTGGTTGTCCCTGAGTGGTCTTCCCCTGGTTGTCCCTGAGTGGTCTTCCCCTGGTTGTCCCTGAGTGATCTTCCCCTGGTTGTCCCTGAGTGGTCTTCCCCTGGTTGTCCCAGAGTGGTCTTCCCTGGGGTTTTCCCTGAGTGGTTTCCCCTTTGGGTTTTCCTGAGTGGTCTTCCCTGGCTGTCCCCCGAGTGATCTTCCCTGGTTGTCCCTGAGTGGTCTTCCCCTGGTTGTCCCTGAGTGGTCTTCCCCTGGTTGTCCCTGAGTGATCTTCCCCTGGTTGTCCCTGAGTGGTCTTCCCCTGGTTGTCCCTGAGTGGTCTTCCCCTGGTTGTCCCTGAGTGGTCTTCCCCTGGTTGTCCCTGAGTGGTCTTCCCCTGGCTGTCCCTGAGTGAAACTTTCCCCCGGCTGTCCCCGAGTGGTCTTCCCCTGGTTGTCCCTGAGGGGTCTTCCCCTGGTTGTCCCCGAGTGGTCTTCCCCTGGAGTCCTGAGTGGTCTTCCCCCGGTTGTCCCTGAGTGGTCTTCCCCTGGTTGTCCCTGAGTGGTCTTCCCCTGGTTGTCCCTGAGTGGTCTTCCCCTGGGTTTTCCCTGAGTGGTTCTTCCCTGGTTGTCCCTGAGTGGTCTTCCCCTGGTTGTCCCTGAGTGATCTTCCCCTGGTTGTCCCTGAGTGGTCTTCCCCTGGTTGTCCCTGAGTGGTCTTCCCCTGGTTGGGCCCTGAGTGGTCTTCCCTGGTTGGGCCCTGAGTGGTCTTCCCCCGGCTGTCCCTGAGTGATCTTCCCTGGCGTCCTGAGTGGTCTTCCCCTGGTTGTCCCTGAGTGGCTTCCCTGGTTGTCCCCGAGTGATCTTCCAGTGGTTGTCCCTGAGTGGTCTTCCCCTGGTTGTCCCTGAGTGGTCTTCCCCTGGCTGTCCCTGAGTGATCTTCCCCTGGCTGTCCCTGAGTGGTCTTCCCCTGGTTGTCCCTGAGTGGTCTTCCCTGGTTGTCCCTGAGTGATCTTCCCTGGTTGTCCCTGAGTGGTCTTCCCCCGGTTGTCCTGAGTGGTCTTCCCCTGGTTGTCCCTGAGTGGTCTTCCCCCGGTTGTCCCCGAGTGGTCTTCCCCCGGCTGTCCCCGAGTGATCTTCCCTGGCTGTCCCTGAGTGGTCTTCCCTGGTTTCCCTGAGGGTCTTCCCTGGCTGTCGTGAGTGATCTCCCCCCGGCTGTCCTGAGTGGTCTTCCCCTGGTTGTCCCTGAGTGGTCTTCCCCCGGTTGTCCTTGAGTGGTCTTCCCTGGTTGTCCCTGAGTGGTCTTCCCCTTTGGGTTTTCCCTGAGTGGTCTTTCCCCCGGGTTTTCCCTGAGTGGTCTTCCCTGGTTGTCCCTGAGTGGTTTCCCCCGGTTGTCCCTGAGTGGTCTTCCCTGGTTGTCCCTGAGTGTCTTCCCCTGGTTGTCCCTGAGTGGTCTTCCCCTGGTTGTCCCCGAGTGATCTTCCCCTGGTTGTCCCTGAGTGGGTCTTCCCCCGGTTTTCCTGAGTGATCTTCCCCTGGTTGTCCCTGAGTGGTCTTCCCCTGGTTGTCCTGAGTGGTCTTCCCCTGGTTGTCCTGAGTGGTCTTCCCCTGGTTGTCCCTGAGTGGTCTTCCCCCGGTTGTCCCCGAGTGATCTTCCCCTGGTTGTCCCTGAGTGATCTTCCCCTGGTTGTCCTGAGTGGTCTTCCCCTGGTTGTCCCGAGTGATCTTCCCCCGGTTGTCCCTGAGTGATCTTCCCCTGGTTGTCCCTAGAGTGGTCTTCCCCCGGTTGTCCCTGAGTGGTCTTCCCTGGTTGTCCCTGAGTGGTCTTCCCTGGTTGTCCCTGAGTGGTCTTCCCCTGGTTGTCCCTGAGTGGTCTTCCCCCGGTTGTCCTGAGTGATCTTCCCTGGTTTTCCCTGAGTGGTTTCCCCTGGTTGTCCTGAGTGATCTTCCCCTGGTTGTCCCTGAGTGGTCTTCCCTTTGGTTGTTCCCTTGAGTGGTCTTCCTTGGTTTTTCCCTGAGTGGTCTTCCCCTGGTTGTCCCTGAGTGATCTTCCCCTGGTTGTCCCTGAGTGATCTTCCCCTGGTTGTCCCTGAGTGATCTTCCCCTGGTTGTCCCTGAGTGATCTTCCCCTGGTTGTTCCTGAGTGGTCTTCCCCTGGTTGTCCCTGAGTGGTCTTCCCCTGGTTGTCCCCGGTTATCTCCCCTGGTTGTCCCTGGTGATCTTCCCCCGGTTGTCCCTGAGTGATCTTTCCCTGGTTGTCCCTGAGTGGTCACCTCCTCGTTTTTCCTGAGTGGTCTTCCCCTGGCTGTCCCTGAGTGGTTTTCCCCTGGTTGTCCCTGAGTGGTCATCCCTTGGTTGTCCCTGAGTGGTCTTCACCTGGTTGTCCCTGAGTGGTCTTCCCCTGGTTGTCCCTGAGTGGTCTTCCCCTGGTTGTCCCTGAGTGATCTTCCCCTGGTTGTCCCTGAGTGGTCTTCTCCTGGTTGTCCCTGAGTGGTCTTCCCTTGGTTGTCCCTGAGTGGTCTTCCCCTGGTTGTCCCTGAGTGGTCTTCCCTGGTTGTCCTGAGTGGTCTTCCCCTGGTTGTCCCGAGTGGTCTTCCCTGGTTTTTCCCTGAGTGATCTTCCCCTGGTTGTCCCTGAGTGGTCTTCTCCTGGTTGTCCTGAGGGTCTTCCCTTGGTTGTCCCTGAGGATCTTCCCCTGGTTGTCCCTGAGTGGTCTTTCCCCTGGGTTTTCCCTGAGTGGTCTTCCCATGGTTGTCCCTGAGTGGGGCTTCCCTGGTTGTCCCTGAGTGGTCTTCCCTGGTTGTCCCTGAGTGATCTTCCCCTGGTTGTCCCTGAGTGGTCTTCTCTGGTTTTTCCCTGAGTGGTCTTCCCCTGGTTGTCCTGAGTGGTCTTCCCTTGGTTGTCCCTGAGTGATCTTCCCCTGGTTGTCCCTGAGTGGTCTTCCCCTGGTTGTCCCTGAGTGGTCTTCCCCTGGTTGTCCCTGAGTGGTCTTCCCCTGGTTGTCCCTGAGTGGTCTTCCTCTTTGGGTTTTCCCTGAGTGGTCTTCCCCTGGTTGTCCCTGAGTGGTCTTCCTTGGTTGTCCCTGAGTGATCTTCCCCTGGGTTTTCCCTGAGTGTCTTCCTGTTGTCCCTGAGTGATCTTCCCTGGTTGTCCTGAGTGGTCTTTCCCCGGTTGTCCTGAGTGGTCTTCCCTGGTTGTCCCCGAGTGATCTTCCCCTGGGGTTTTTCCTGAGTGGTCTTCCCCTGGTTGTCCCTGAGTGGTTTTTTCCCCCGGTTGTCCTGGAGTGGTCTTCCCTTGGTTGTCCCTGAGTGGTCTTCCCCTTGTTGTCCCTGGTGGTCTTCCCTGGTTGTCCTGAGTGGTCTCCCCTGGTTGTCCCTGAGTGGTCTTCCCTGGTTGTCCCTGAGTGGTCTTCCCCTGGTTTTCCCTGAGTGGTCTTCCCCTGGTTGTCCCCGGTGGTCTTTTCCCCCGGTTGTCCCCGAGTGGTCTTCCCCTGGTTTTTCCCTGAGTGGTCTTCCCCTGGGTTTTCCCTGAGTGGTCTTCCCTGGTTGTCCCTGAGTGGTCTTCCCCTGGTTGTCCCTGAGTGGTCTTCCCCTGGTTGTCCCTGAGTGGTCTTCCCCTGGTTGTCCCTGAGTGATCTTCCCTGGTTGTCCCTGAGAGTCTTCCCTGGTTGTCCCTGAGTGGTCTTCCCTGGTTGTCCCCGAGTGGTCTTCCCTGGTTGTCCCTGAGTGGTCTTCCCCTGGTTGTCCCTGAGTGGTCTTCCCCTGGTTGTCCCTGAGTGGTCTTCCCCTGGTTGTCCCTGAGTGGTCTTCCCCTGGTTGTCCCTGAGTGGTCTTCCCCTGGTTGTCCCTGAACAAGCTGTCACAGTACGGTCTCTATCACTTCCTCGGATCAACTTTTTTTCCCAAGATTAAATTTTTTTTCGGATGAAATCTATTTCACTTCCTCATGAGTTAATCTTCCCTCAATTTCCTCGACAATATTTTTTTCAGTGTTTTTGGTAAATGTGTAATTCGATTTTTCAGAAGAATATAATAAACATACATTACATATTTATGGTGAAATGTTGATGGTGTTGTTCTTAGAGTTTTGTCATACAGTGTCGTCGTTCACAGGGAATTCTCTAATTTTAACCTTATTCCATTTAGGTATAACATACAGTATTTATTATATGAAAGGTATATACTATGAAGTGTATCTCAGACGGTGTAAGTATTTTAAGTATTATATAATTACAAGCTGAGAATTATTTATTGGTCCAATGGTATAATTATCACATATATTCTACCAAAGGTATGTTCAATGTACACATACCACATAGTTGTGTTGTGTGTATAAGGTGTATATTACAATATACACAGGTATGGTCTGGTATTGTAATATACAGCTCCTGGTCCCATTTTTAAAGGGTGAAGTAAGCTGGTGTAACCACATAAATAATGTTTAGATATTCAAAAACAGGCAAGATTAAATTTTGATAAAAAAAATCAAAAAACATAACGTTAAGTTTTATTAAAAATTTTCAAGAAGCAGGGGGGTTAACTGTAAACTTCCAAAAGTGTAGCTCCGGGTTCCAAAATGATCAACGGGAAATTTGTACATAAAATTTTTTAGTCCCTTCTTGGTAAGACATGTTAAAAAAAATTTTGATATTGATTTTAAATATTTTCGAGGTATAACATCACTTTCCTAGTTCAGTTTTTTCCTTTCTCTATTAAACACTCCACGCATATTTTTCCCAATCGAAAAAAGCCATATAAAAACAGTAAATTTCGACTTCCAATCTGAAAATCTATTCATGTTACCGAACCTGCATCAACAATCCTCACATTTCCGAAAGCAGAGATAAATACGCCAGCTTCCTCAAGTGAGCCCCCGATCCCCGAAATAATAAACAGGACATAATACAAAATATCATTCACACCTCATACAGTCATTATACGAGTAATTTTTTTAAAAGCAGAGCACAGTAATATTTATACATAACTCCCCAAAATCTATGTAAAAAACATTTATTCACATACACATTTCATTCAGGTACATGAGACGAGTAAATTCCATAAAAAATTTCCTCTATCAGATTTTTTTTTAAAGTAAAAGTAATTGCAAATTCTTTCACAACCCGTTTTCAAGACCCCCTTCTTCATTTTTACACATTTCAGCCACTGTCCCTCAGCATAACACCCACACCTCCCCCACTATTCTCAGCTAACCACGCCCCCAGTACCCAGCAGAGGGCGACAAACACAAGTCTCTTTTCCAGACACAAAGCTGGAATTGCCCATACATGTTTCGTTTAAGCGGATTTTAATACTTTCATTTTCTTCTTTAAAGAATCAAGAGATACCCAAATTACCCCTCAGCGAAATTGGAGCCCCGGGGGGGTACTACTTTTTGGACGCCCTTCCTGGAAATTCCCTAATTACCTCCACCTTTTTCGATCAAAGATTCCCCCACCCAATTAACATAAAAACTTTTAAAAAATACTTTCCTGTTATGAGCTTACTATGAATGTCATCTTTTTTTTCAAGTGATCTCCGGCAGGTTTGCCTTTGTGGCGCTGGGCAGCGGTGTCTTATGTTGGTAAGTCAGTTAATACTGTTTTTAGACTCATTGAATTCACACGATTCAAGTAGCATCCATTTTATGTGGAACGAAAAGAAATGCGAGTTAAATTTTCCCTTTACGCCTTCCAGATCAAAGACACCCCAAAATTTCCCATTCCTTCAAGATATAGCTCTGTTATATTTTACCTAGTCCTGAATATTCCCCAAAGGGACAAAATTGTTACTGTTAATTTCCTATCACCTCTTCCCACAAGCACAAACACACCCGTTATACCACAACACCACAGCTGACTCCCCCACTCAGCACCCATACAGTATACATGATTGAAGGCACATGAAAAAAATAGGGGGGGCGGGTTGACCCCGGTGAAAATTTTCAGAGAATTGGGTGGTTTGCGAGGGGGGATACGGCCTGTCAAGTAAATTTAAGGGGAAGAACAGTTCGAACCAGGGTTCTGCAAGAAAGCAAGATGAGGGACAAAAAGGGGGCCAGAGAGTAACCTCACCGCGACGAACACAAGAAGAAAGGCTACACTGAAAGAGAGGATACAGAGACGCAAGGAGGAACGAGAGGCAATGACGAAAATGAGCAGGACCCAGACACAGGAGGGAAAGGGGAAAAAAACACCCCACAGAATCTTCCACCAAAAGACTCCCAAACCCCGACATTCCCAACGCACTGAGCAACTATACTACAACCCACCACTGTTCCCCCTGCCACCAACCCCCATATCACAAACCTACCCCAAAGCTGTCCCCTTTTGGGGGTTCTGACCCGACCCCCATCAAAAACAAACCCCCCTACACCACACCCCCATATGGGCCCCCCCCCCAAGGCTCTCGCCCCCCCAACCCCAATTTCTTGCAGACCACAATGAAAAAAAGAAACTAAAGGGTTTGGGTACCAACCGGATGGATAACGAATAAACAGGAGGAGTGGAACGAAAGAATCAGTGAAAAATCCCCAGACATCATAGCAGTCAAAGAAACAAAACTCGCTGAGACAATAACAGACACAATCTTCCCAACAGGATATCAGATCCTGAGGAAAGATAGAAGGAGTAGAGGGGAGGAGGGGTTGCATGCTCATAAAACACCGATGGGGATTTGAGGAAATGGAAGGCATGGACATGATTGGAGAGAAGAGACTACATTGTAGGTACAATTCAGTCCGAAGAACATAAAGTAGTCATTGGAGTGATGTATAACCCACCACAGAACTGCAGGAGGCCAAGAGAGGAGTACGAAGAAAACAACAGGGTGATGGTGGACACACTGGCTGAGGTGGCAAGAGAGCTCACTCGAGCAGAGCAAAGTTACTGGTAATGGGCGATTTCAAACCACAGGGAGATCGACTGGGAAAACCTGGAGCCACATGGGGGTCCCGAAACATGGAGAGCCAAGATGATGGATGTGGTACTTGAAAACCTCATGCATCAACATGTCAGGGACACAACCAGAGAGAGAGGGGAGGATGAGCCAGCAAGACTGGATCTTGTGTTCACCCTGAGCAGTTCAGACATTGAGGACATCACTTACGAGAGGCCCCTTGGAGCTAGCGATCACGTGGTTCTGAGTTTTGACTATATAGTAGAGTTACAAGTGGAGAAGGTAACAGGAACTGAAGGGGACAGGCCAAACTATAAAAGGGGGGACTACACAGGTATGAGAAACTTCCTGCAGGAGGTTCAGTGGGACAGAGAAATGGTAGGAAAATCAGTAAACGAGATGATGGAATATGTGGCAACAAAGTGCAAGGAGGCAGAGGAAAGTTTTGTTCCAAGGGAAACAGAAATAATAGAAGACCAAAACGAGTCCTTGGTTTACCCGAAGGTGTAGGAGGCAAAAACTAAGTGCAACAGAGAATGGAAAAGGATACAGGAGGCATAGGACCCAGGAAAACAAGGAGATTAGTAGAAGAGCCAGAAACGAGTATGCACAGATAAGGAGGGAGGCCCAGCGACAGTATGAAAACGACATAGCATCGAAAGTCAAATCTGACCCGAAACTGCTGTATAGCCACATTAGGAGGAAGACAACAGTCAAGGACCAGGTGATAAGGCTGAGGAAAGAAGGTGGAGAACTCACAAGAAACGATCAAGAGGTATGTGAGGAGCTCAACACGAGATTTAAGGAAGTATTTACAGTAGAGACAGGAAGGACTCTGGGGGGACAGACCAGATGGGGACACCAGCACGGAATACACCAACAAGTGTTGGACGACATACATACAGATGAGGAGGAGGTGAAGAAACTGCTAAGGGACATCGATACCTCAAAGGCAATGGGACCGGACAACATCTCCCCGTGGGTCCTTAGAGAAGGAGCAGATATGTTGTGCGTGCCACTTACCGCAATCTTCAACACGTCCCTGGAAACTGGGCAACTACCTGAGGTATGGAAGACGGCAAATGTAGTTCCCATTTTTAAAAAAGGAGACAGAAAAGAGGCACTAAACTGTAGACCTGTGTCATTGACGTGTATAGTATGCAAAATTATGGAGAAGATTATCAGGAGGAGAGTGGTGGAGCACCTGGAACGAAACAAGAGTATAAATGCCAACCAGCACGGATTCACGGAAGGCAAATCCTGTGTCACAAACCTTCTGGAGTTTTATGATAAAATAGCAGAAGTAAGACACGAGAGAGAGGGGTGGGTTGATTGCATCTTCTTGGACTGCAAGAAGACCTTTGACACAGTTCCTCACAAGAGATTAGTGCAGAAGCTAGAGCATCAGGGCATATAACAGGAAGGGCACTGCAATGGATCAGAGAATACCTGACAGGGAGGCAACAACGAGTCATGGTACGTAATGATGTATCACAGTGGGCACCTGTGACGAGCGGGGTCCCACAGGGGTCGGTCCTAGGACCAGTGCTATTTTTGGTATATGTGAACGACATGATGGAAGGGTTAGACTCAGAAGTGTCCCTGTTTGCAGATGATGTGAAGTTAATGAGAAGAATTAAATCTGATGAGGACCAGGCAGGACTTCAAGAGACCTGGACAGACTGGACACCTGGTCCAGCAAATGGCTTCTCGAATTTAATCCTGCCAAATGCAAAGTCATGAAGATAGGGGAAGGGCACAGAAGACCACAGACAGAGTATAGTATAGGCTAGGTGGCCAAAGACTGCAAACCTCACTCAAGGAGAAAGATCTTGGGGTGAGTATAACACCGAGCATGTCTCCGGAAGCACACATCAATCAGATAACTGCTGCAGCATATGGGCGCCTGGCAAACCTGAGAACAGCATTCCGATACCTTAGTAAGGAATCATTCAAGACACTGTACACCGTGTATGTCAGGCCCATACTGGAGTATGCAGCACCTGTTTGGAACCCGCACTTGATAAAGCACGTCAAGAAACTAGAGAAAGTACAAAGGTTTGCGACAAGGTTAGTTCCAGAGCTAAGGGGAATGTCCTATGAAGAAAGATTAAGGGAAATCGGCCTGACGACACTGGAGGACAGGAGGGTCAGGGGAGACATGATAACGACATATAAAATACTGCGTGGAATAGACAAGGTGGACAAAGACAGGATGTTCCAGGGAGGGGACACAGAAACAAGAGGCCACAATTGGAAGTTGAAGACACAAATGAGTCAGAGAGATAGTAGGAAGTATTTCTTCAGTCATAGAGTTGTAAGGCAGTGGAATAGCCTAGAAAATGACGTAGTGGAGGCAGGAACCATACACAGTTTTAAGACGAGGTTTGATAAAGCTCATGGAGCGGGGAGAGAGAGGGCCCAGTAGCAACCGGTGAAGAGGCGGGGCCAGGAGCTAGGACTCGACCCCTGCAACCACAAATAGGTGAGTACACATTTAAACACACAATATACATACATGCACACAGACACACACACACACACACACACACACACACACACACACACACCACACACACACACACACACACACACACACACACACACACACACACACACACACGTGTCAGAGACACGTCCCACCCAGATTAAATCTCTGATCATACAAAGAACGTTACACACACACTACTTATTATCACATCCGTGATTACAACTCTATCTCCATCAACAGTTTTCACAACGACCAACCTATATCCAGCGCTTTACATCATGAACGCTAAATTTACAAACCCATTAACTATTCTCAAACACAAAATTTACATACTCAGTAACCAAATCAATCATCAAA
>NC_069403.1:101332689-101385189 GCF_026875155.1 Cherax quadricarinatus | reverse complement strand
CCCCTTTGGAATAGTCTCAAACACCATTGTACTCCCAAAATACACCACTGAATACTACTAAAACACCACTGATTACGGTCAAAACACCACCAAATCCAAAACTATGTCAACATCACAGACTTAACAACCCATTTTTCACACAAATCCTCTCAAAAACACTATAACCAAGACGATTACCAATTTCTAATGAGAACTCCCCTCCAACTAAGTTGTAACATGAGCGCAAAAAACATGAACACAAACCAACCACACACAAAACACTTACAAACGAATCAACCTCTTTTCGGTATTCTAGTTTCGACAACAACCCCCCACAACCCAATCACCCACATCCCACAACCACCCACAACCCACATCACCCACACCCCACAATTATTTCCTTTTTAAACTAATTTCATCAGAAAAAGTCACAACAACAACCCAAACTTAAAACCACTTTTCAGTATCTCTAGTTCGAAAAACTTCACCCAAACCCAAACACCCCACCCACAACACCCCACAACCCAACAACACCCACAAAACCCTCAACCCACTTATAACATCTTTTTTGGTATCTCTAGTTCGACAACAACACACCCACAACCCACAACATTTCACAAACCCACAACACCACAACAACAACCCGTTTATAACATCTTTTTTGGTACCCTTTTAGTTCGACAACAATACCCAAAACCCCACAACAACCCCAAACAACCCACTTATAACATCTTTTCGGTATCTCTAGTTCGACAACAACACCCACAACCCAAACAACACCCACAACCCACAAAAACCCACAAACCCACATCACCCACAACAACAACCCACTTATAACATCTTTTCGGTATCTACTAGTTCGACAACAACCCCCCACAACCCACAACACCCACAACCCACATCACCCACAACAACAACACCACTTATAACATCTTTTCGGTATCTCTAGTTCGACAACAACACCCACAACCCACAACACCCACAACCCACAACACCCCACAACACCCACAACAACAATCACTTATAACATTTTTTTCGATATCTCTAGTTCGAAAACAATACCCACAACCCTCTCACTTCCCAATTTATTCACAATTTTTCCTCTTTCGATACAAATTTTTCCACTTCTTTTTATTGAATCTTAAAATGTAATACACAGTCCTCCCTACATTACTAAAATTCTAATAAAATCCTCTCCATACCCATCTCCTTGTATCCACATATATTAATATTATATTCACAACAAGTAATCTCACTACCCAACTACTGCGACATGTTTCTACACACTCCAATCTTTTCCAGTGTATCATAACTTTTCACTTCTATATTTTTTTTTATAATATTCACACATTACCTTTATTTTCAGCAAAATCCCCCATACTTCATTAAATTTTTTAATAAAACCCCTCCCCATACCCCTCTCCATCTAACCCACATTTCTTCACATCCACTCACCCGTCTCCCAACACATCTCTTCGGAACAAACACAAAAATCACATAAATGCATCTCATAAATGCATCTCATCACCCATCTCAAATCCACTAAAATCACTGTATCCAAGATATTCACAAAATTCTATGATCACCTAACTCACACAGACAACTCACTTTACTTTGAACACCTTCAAAACACTCTCATACATCATCATTTGAGACCACCTTTTCTCAATATCTCTTAAGAAATATTCTCTTATCGACAACCTTTATCATCTCACTACAGAACAACCCCAAGATTACTTCGAACACTCTCAGAAATCATTTGAATACTCACATAAACACCTTTGGACATTTTCCAAACAACACTGAAACATTTCCAAGTCAACATTTTGAATACTCCCAAATAAGATTTGACATCTCTAATTTATCTACACTTACATATTCCATTAAATTACAACTCATCCCCCAAAACTCCCCCCTCATTCTCCAGATTTTACAACAGTATCACAAAAACTAACTCATACACTTATGTCTGAGACATTACCAACACTAACAACACACACACACACCCCACACACAACACACCACACACCACACACAACACACAACCACTTTACTTTGTACAACACCAAAAAATCATTTCCCAAATTTCCTTTGATTACTCCAAAAAACTTTTGAACACATTCAAGAAACATCATCAAAACTCCTTTGAATACTCCCAAAACACCACTGAATACTACCAAAACAGCACCGAACACTGCCAAAAAAAACACTAAAAACCACCAGAAACTAAGATCAACACCACCAACTAACACCCATTTTATAGAAAACCCCTCAAATCATTTTAACCAAGACGATCCCACTCCCCCTCAGCCTTTATATAACATGACCGCAAAAAGAAAAAAACGTTCTAAAATCATTTGAATACTCACAAAAAAACACTTGAAAATTTCCAAACAACACCGAAACACTTACAGCAGGATCACCACCAAACTGAAAACATAACATGTACACACACACAAAAAAAACTAAGACATCCATCAATATCATCAATGACTACTCTTTTTTTTAAACATTCGCACAAAAAATCACAATCACCAACTCCATACAATATCTAATACACTCCCCTCACTACCACCAGACATACCAGCACAGATAGGATACCTCCCTTGACATCACACTCCATCCTGTGTTTACTTGACGACGTCAACCCCACTTTTACTTTATTTAACTTATGGAGGAAGCTACTTGTTTCAACCTGTTATATTCTCCAATATCTAAGATCACCACAATCAAAAGTTTACAAAATTCTATAACCCACCACTAAGATCACAAAATTTTTGTACACATTCTCTTAAAACATCATAACGAAGATCACTAAAACTATCTATACTTTTACAAAGAT
The DNA here is from genome assembly GCF_026875155.1 of Cherax quadricarinatus. NCBI lineage: Eukaryota > Metazoa > Arthropoda > Malacostraca > Decapoda > Parastacidae > Cherax > Cherax quadricarinatus. The sequence goes on along the minus strand of NC_069403.1, from coordinate 101,382,368 downwards.
CACATAACATTTTGTCTTCTCTAAAATCCCCTCACCAATTTACATTCTCTTCACACTTACACATTTCATTAACCGAAATTACATCTCATCCACCAAACTCCTCCCTCATTCTCCAGACTTTACAACATTAGCACAAAAAAAAAACTAACTCATACACATATGACATGAGACATTACCACAAAATAACAACTGACTAAACTTTGAACCAACTCTGACTTTACCAAAACACCACTGAACATCTTCAAAAATACTCTGCACATCATTTGAACACTTCAAAAACACCATCAAACACCTCTGAATACTCCCAAAACACTACTGATTACTACCAAATCACCACTGAATACTACCAAAAACACCGTCAAAATCCCAGAAACTAAGTTTTAGCATCACAGCTAACACCCATTTTATGAAATTCCCTCAAATCACTATAACCCAAAAACTCCTCCCCATGGGCGCAAAAAAAAAAGAAGGAAAAACTTGAAAACAAACCTAATACACAAACACTTAGTACATGAACCCATCAATGAAAACATATCTTGTACACACATAAATCTAAGACAACCACCAACAACAATCACCCATGTTCACTTTCCTCAAAAATCACTTATATCACAGAAAACACAAATTTTTTTTTAAACTTTCACACAAAAAAAATCATATTTGACAATATCTAAGCGCACTCACCTCACTACCACCAAAAACACGATGTCACACCTCACAGGACCGGCAAGGTCACCTCCGTGACGTCACATTCCCATTGTGTTTACTTGGCGGTCGGTAACATCACACCCAACACACCTTGTTTCAACCTGTTGTAGCCACAATATCTAAGAACACTATAACCAAAGACGATTACCCGATTTTATGACCCCACCACTAATATCACAAAAAAACACTCATTTTTTTTAAAACATTCACACAAAAATCCGATCACCAATTCCATATCATGTTTACCATTTATCTATAACCCTCATCACCAAGCTCACCAAAAATCTAAGATCAGCATCTCAAAACTACTATGATCACTGAAAAAACTTATTTTTTAAACATTCGCCCAAAAATAAGGGCATACACAAAAAATACCACGACACTTCCACCAACCCTCATAACATAACTGAGCACTATATATATCACCATCACCAAAAAAAAAAAAAAATAATAACACACACACCCACAACTTATACATTTCAATCACAAATTTAAGACATGAGACATACTCACCAAATCTAGACATTCACCTCCCAACTAAGACATACACATCATTAACTAAGACATACACCAAAACCTATACTTGACATATTAACAATAAAAATAAGACATAAGCAAAAAAAAAATTTTACCCTGTCATGAGACATTACCAGAACTAAGTCACACACCTCCCAAATAATACACAATCACTTTTCTAAGTTCATGTTAACTATTCATCAACTAAAATATTAATACAATTTACCCACCATTTTGCTATAATCATCAAAAAATAAAACTGTTTTACACATTTTTTCTCAAACTAAATATTCATACCACATTTATCATTTCTCACCTATGCTACATATCATATTTCTCATCCACATCATCCCTAAAACATCCTTCCTTATTAATCCGTATATCTCTTAGAGATATTTTATCCCGACGACCCATCATGACACTAGGAGTCAGAGTGTAGTAGGTGGTGTTGGAGTGGTGATGGTTGCTCTGGCTCCTACGTCGTGATGGGTCGTCGGGGTTAAAACATCAATTCACTAAGGATAAATCACAAAGACATTTTTAATAAGAAAAAATTTCACTCGTAGGTCCTTGATCACTCTTGCTATTAAAGTAGAAATGATCAAGATGCTAGAACTAAAAAGTTTATTATAAATGTCCAGATTGTTCGCTTGTGTGTCGTATCATCTTGTGTGGCATGCAAAGAGTACGTAACCTTTATTCGGCGCATGTTCACACCCTCACTGAAAGGCTATTTCCCCCAACCAGCAAACCAGGTGCTAAGGGTTAACGATGGGGCCCCATAGTTCAATCAGTACCCAGGTTCCAGCCAATGAGAAGATGGTTTTGGCAATCGCAGAGGTGTTGTGGGTACCACACACCTGTCTACATTTGTCATTCCCATTCTAGAGCTGGTTGAAGCACGGTCTGCATTCTAGTGGCTTCTGTTCTGCCTTGCTTACCGTGGAATGCACTAATACCTATTGTTGTACATAGTGTATATAGTGTACATACTTCTGTTCTAATTTGATTTCATTAAAGATTTGCCGGTACTTCCGGCCCGGGTCTTCTCCAGATGGTGACCCGGCGATTTCTAATTTGGTCAAAAGTTTTTCTATTGTGTTTATTTTGTTCCCTTTACACCCAAGATAACAGGCCTTCGGGACTCCTGGGTTGTAATATCTTGTCAATTTTATACATCAAATTTCGACCAATTTATTGAAAGATAAGATTAGGACAATAATTCTGATGCAAATTTAGCAATAGTTATTTGATGATAATTCTTAGAAGTTGGATATATAACGGTACGAAGTATCGACACAACAGTGAAAGAGACGCAAATGCAGAATAAAGTAATTCATTACTAAAGACGTTTCATTAACGAAGCAATTGATTTAGAGTCATGTGACTTGATAAAGCCAACTGCTTGCGCCAAACATCGCCAATATAGCATTACTTTACATGTAAGAACAGTTTGGTTAACTTGACACACTCTATCAATATGGAAAAACTGAATTACTGTTTGATAACTTTCGTGGCAAAACCATACATGGCAATTGACATGCAGTTCATCAATTAATGGTTTTGTTTCTGCGATTACAAATTGAGGTTTGAAGGATGCACTCTTCATCGTCCATGGGTATCTACATGTAATGTCTTGACAGATGCAGGATACAAGCTGAAAATATGTTGACTGCAAGAAACGCGTTAATTGTAAGCATGAAAATCACTGACATAAATTCAGGACATTATGAATAACACTGTATAGATACAGGTAACAAGAGAGACGTTAATTTCGTCCATTATTGGTGTGTCCATTCTTACAGACATCACACTACTGCTGATTCTCTCAAAATCATATATTAAATTCAGTAATATAGTAAATCTGTTAGAGTGAGTAATGTACTTATAGCATATTCATTTACGTTTAATCATAAATTGATAGGTCATCATTATTATAAGTAGCCTTTAAAGTGTTTATAAATATTGTTTAAGAAAATGAAAGCAATAAAATAAAGTCGTGAATCAAAATATTTAACTCACAAAAATGCAAATTCTTAATCACCCTATATGGCTGCTAACTGGCCATCTAGGACCACAGTGATTCCTGGAGCAAGTGGCTCAAAAAAAGTCACTAGTTAAACAGTAAAAACATGATAAATGTTTGCTGTTTATTACTTCTGATCAAATTCCATAGATTATTTTACATTCATTACGGTTGGTAACTGACTGAGACTTTTATATTTCTATCAAAATTTAATAGCAATTTGAAACAAGTATTTTTCTGGAATTCTTATTTAATTTATCAATTTAAAAAAAAACACCATGTGAAACTGTTTAAGATGTACATTATAACCGAAAAAAACAACATAAAACTTAGAAAAAAGAAAAAGATGATCAAAAAATATATAAAACATGTATTCTTTTTTCTTTCAGGTAAATGGGAGGACATTAAGAGGCGCCTGAGTTTCTCTGTCTCCAAATATCATGTTTATTTTTCCCCTATAATCTACCTTGTCCGTAATTACTATCACATTTGCTCTGTATGCTTTCGTAAGATGAAGTCTAAGATCTTTCCTTAATTCATGGTATAACTTAACAAATCTTTGAAGACAATGTTTTGAGGACAATTGTGTTGTAGAGGTCTCAGCAGCAAAGCTCAAACCTTTACAACACAGTTCTCCTCAAACATTTACAACATGTTTTTGTTGATTGGTGAACATAACACGGATATATTATGCTTTGATTGGCCTTTCTTGCCGCTATGTTCGTGAAATTCCATATTTTCTTTTTGTAAAAGTATGCTTTGTTTCTGTAAGCTGTGTGTATAATGTGTACATATAGTGGCAGTGTCGGTGGCTGTTCACCTTAGTAATGCAGATGTTCGGTGGATACGTACATGACTATGATTAATTATTTTGTGTGTACTTATGCAAAATATAAATAGTAGTTGGCATGCCTTTCCATTGGGGAGGGGGAGGGGTTAGTGTGTGTAGGATGCATGGTGTATATACTATGGCATGATGCAGACCATGGTACTAGTTGCTAATTATTATTATTATTATAAAAAAGCGCTAAACCCAAAGGGCTATACGGCACTGCAGGGTAGGAAGGAAGCTAGGGTATCAGGTGGTAAAAGGTAGAGGGATGATTAGTAGGTTATGGAGAACAGCGGGGCAGTGGCTAGTGCCGGGGTAGAGGGTAGCAAGAGATTGAGGTAGAAAGGGCTGAGGGGAGTGCGAAAGGTATCATCATCAGAGTTTGTGGAGTAAATCAGTTGTTGTCAAGAAGTCAATGAGAGAGTCAGGATTAGAGTCCATCAGCAAGAAGGGAAGGTAAAGAGAGAGTAGTAGAGCGGAGACGACGTTGGAGGTAAATTCTGCGTGCTCCTTGATAGAGAGGGCAGTCTAACAGAATGTGGCTAATCGATACTGGAACCTGACACTTCTCACAGAAAGGAACAGGGTGCCTCCTCATGAGATACCCATGAGTAAGACGAGTGTGGCCAATGCGAAGACAGGAAGAAGACGGCCAGTAACCTATACTCGGCTTAATAGACTGACATTTGTTACCGAGCAGGTTAGACCAAGGTTGTTGCCAACGGGTGTGAAGGTGGCAAGCTTTTACAGCAAAATAGTCCGTAAATGGAACACCTCTATATGAAACTGGTAGGTCATGTACTGCTGACCGTGCAGCAGTGTCTGCCTGTTCATTGCCCTGTACGTCAACATGACCAGGGACCCAACAAAAAACAATATCTTTATGCTTGGTAGATATACGGCGTAACCAAAGTTGGATACTGAGAACTAGGGGGTGAGGTGTATCAAATTTTTGTATAGTCTGTAAAGCACTAAGGGAGTCTGAGACAACCACAAATGATGACACAGGCATAGATGCAATACGGATCAGTGCTGCAAGAATGGCATACAATTCAGCTGTAAAAATGCTAGCCGAGGATAGTTAATGTCCTCGCACGACACTGTCCGGAAACGCTGCCGCGAATCCGACGCCATCAGAAGACTTAGAGCCATCTGTATACACTGCGATGGCATGAGAATGAGAGTGGAAGTGGTCAAGAAAAAGAGAGCGGGAAGCTACCGTAGGCAGTTGGGCTTTCGCGCAAGGGAGTGAGAAAGAACAGACTCGAACAGCTGGACCTTCCCAAGTGAGCAGGGAAAAGTTAGATGCTACATGAACACAGAAAGGTGGTAACTGGAGGGAAGACAAGAGCGAATGTAGTCGAAGAGAAAAGGGACGGAGCAAACAGGGGCGACGAACAAATAAAGAATGTCTACTAACATCGGTGACTATTCTATATATGGAAGGATTACGAAGATCGTGAGAGCGAAGATAGTAGCGAAGGCAATGGGCATCACGGCGATCGGACAAGGATGGAATATTCGCTTCAGCATAGAAGCTCTCAACAGGGAAAGAGCGAAAAGCACCAAGGCATAAACGCAATCCCTGGTGATGGATGGGATTAAGGCTAGAGAGAGCAGCAGGAGAGGCCGCTGAAAAGATCTGGTAAACCATAATCGAGTTTCGATAAAATAAGGGCTGAATGTATTTGAAGGAGAGCTCGACGGTCAGCTCCCCATGAAAGATGAGCAAGGGTTTTAAGAAGGTTCAGCCGGCTGTGACAAGTTGCTTTCAGAGAGGTAATGTGAGGCTTCCAGGATAACCTACGGTCAAAGAGAAGGCCTAGAAAACTGACCGCATCACGTTCAGAGATACGTGAGCCATAGAGGTACAAAGGATGATCGGTGATGACAGAGCGTCTGGTGAAGGTAATTTGGTGAGTTCCAGTACTGGAAAATTTAAACCCATGCGTGTTGGCTCAATTGGAAACACGGTTGACCGCATGCTGGAGAGAAACTGTAATGAGGTGACAGTCAGCGCCTGCACAAGCTATAGCGAAGTCATCAACATAGAGGGATGACCAAATATTGGATGGAAGACTAGAGGCCAAATCATTTATAGCAAGGAGAAAAAGTGTTGTGCTCAGAACACATCCCTGGGGGACACCTTCAACTTGGACAAAGTCCTGGAAGAGCATATAATTAACCCGAACACGGAAATGTCTGTCAGTTAAGAAGTTCTTAAGGAAGGATGGTAGATTGCCTCGGAGGCCTAAGGAGTGGGCTTGGGCCAAAATATTATACCTCCAAGTTGTGTCATATTCCTTCTCAAGATCAAAAAATATGGCAATAACTAGTTGTCAATGTATTTGCCTGTGGACTGATTGTTAGGTTAGCTTTAGTGCTGTTATGCATGGTGTATTTTCTTCATGGCTTGGTGTAGTGTTAGGGCGGAGTTTATATTTATTACTACCAAAATTGTATCTTTTTCCTATGTGTACCTATCCATGTATGTATATGTATGTGCTGTTTTTAATAAAATATACAAAAAAATTGTCCTCAAACATTTGTTAAGTTATATCATTAATTAAGGAAAGATCCTAGATTTCACCTTACGAGACAGACAGAGCAAATGCGATAGTAGTTATGGACAAGGTAGATTATAGGGGAAATATAACATATTATTAGAAAACAGGGGAAGTGACATGTCCCTCAAGGTACCTTTAGCTGGTACAGTCTTCTGAAACAATACTCACTCGAAGAGCACATATCAAGTTTCTTCTCATGAAATTCAACTTTTAAGGTTTGACGATTTTATCAAATTCTGCAAATTGAATTTACAAGGACTTCATTAATCAACTTCCGAAATATTTTACCAATAAGTAAAAACATTAAGCTAGTATACAATGATAAATATTCTCTCAGTTTCTCTGACTCTCATAACAAAACATTGTTAATCACCTCCTGATTTTTCCAGCTACTCAGTCACAATAAAACTTGTGTTTCTAGCAGCATTGTCCTGCAAGCAAAATTGAATAATAATATTAACTGACATTTAAGGGTTTGCCTTTTTTTTTCATTTAAAATTAAGTAATAAAAAAAATATTAAAAATTAAAAATCAAATTATACTTCATTATAAATTATTTCATCGTGATGACATACAAGGAATAAAATTAGTAAAACTCTTAAATTTATTAACAAATTTAGGTTAAGGTTTCACAGAACTTCATCTTCAAGAAATTAATACAGTGGACCCCCGGTTAACGAACTTTTTTCATTCCAGTAGTATGTTTAGGTGCCAGTACTGACCGAATTTTTTCCCATAAGGAATATTGTGAAGTAGATTAGTCCATTTCAGACCCCCAAACATACACGTACAAACGCACTTACATAAATACACATACATAATTGGTCGCATTTGGAGGTGATCGTTAAGCGGACCCTATATGCTGTTTTTATGTTGATTCATGACGAGGTAAACCTAACATTTCTCTCAGATTTGTTCAATGTGGAAGTAGGTCGTGCCCAAGAATTAGGCAAGCGAAGAATTTAGGTTAATTCTTGGGCACGACCTACTTCCACATTGAACAAATGTGACACCACCTATGACTGCTGCACCTCTCCTGCCATACGGTTTATAAGCTGCTTCTCCGCTCACATGCCGTATTCTACTCAAGATTGATGGACTGAACACATCGACTCAAGGTTGAGGGACTGATTACCTCATTCTCCTCCTGTTCTTCAAGATTCTCCTTTGTATGGACTGATGAAGCCACTGTGTGGCGAAACGTTTCCTCAATAAAGATACCCAAGAGTTGCACATGTGTCTAATTTATCAACATGTCGGTTCTCTGAACCATTCATCCACAAATCTGTCAGACACTGCAACTTCTTGGGATCTTAATACTTGGGAATTCTCTCAGACATCGAATCATCTTATAATTAAGTCTACACAAGATTTTCTTGCCTTCAAATATTAAATCAGCATATCTATCCAGTGAAGCTTTCCTGTCTATCAGAAATTCCTGGTAGCGCACATCTGACCAAACTATGGAAACTGTTGTCCAAAAAAAAAAAAAAAAAAAATTAGCGAATCTGAATTAGGTAAGTTATTATAAGTGATAACTAATTTCATGTTCTTACATATGCTAATACATTTCAAAAATTGTATGCAGTGATAAAAAAATTTAAATATATTTCCACAAAACTAATGCTACTATTTAAACATAAACTTCACAAAATACACATAAAAACATTATATATATATATATATATATATATATATATATAAAATATATATATATAATATATAATAATATATATATATATATATATATATATTTATATATTTATATATATATATATATACATATAAAATTAATATATATATATATATATATATATATATATATATATATATATAATATATATATATATATATATATATATATAAAACTGGGATGCGTGCATGTAGTGCGATGAAAAGAAACAGATGATTGCTGATGTTATGAATGAAAAGAATTGGATGTCCTGGCCCTAAGCGAAACAAAGCTGAAGGGGGTAGGGGAGTTTCGGTGGGGAGAAATAAATGGATTAAATCTGGAGTATCTGAAAGAGTTAGAGCAAAGGAAGGGGTAGCAGTAATGTTGAAGGATCAGTTATGGAAGGAGAAAAGAGAATATGAATGTGTAAATTCAAGAATTTTTGTGGATTAAAGTAAAGGTTGGATGCGAAAAGTGGGTCATAATAAGCGTGTTATGCACCTGGAGAAGAGAGGAATGTAAAGGAAAGAGAGAGATTTTGGGAGATGTTAAGTGAATGTATAGGAGCCTTTGAACCAAGTGAGAGAGTAATTGTGGTAGGGGACCTGAATGCTAAAGTAGGAGAAACTTTTAGAGAGGGTGTGGTAGGTAAGTTTGGGGTGCCGGGTGTAAATGATAATGGGAGCCCTTTGATTGAACTTTGTATAGAAAGGGTTTAGTTATAGGTAATACATATTTTAAGAAAAAGAGGATAAATAAGTATACAAGATATGATGTAGGGCGAAATGACAGTAGTTTGTTGGATTATGTATTGGTAGTTAAAAGGCTGTTGAGTAGACTTCAGGATGTACATGTTTATAGAGGGGCCACAGATATATCAGATCACTTTCTAGTTGTAGCTTCACTGAGAGTAAAAGGTAGATGGGATACAAGGAGAATAGAAGCATCAGGGAAGAGAGAGGTGAAGGTTTATAAACTAAAAGAGGAGGCAGTTAGGGTAAGATATAAACAGCTATTGGAGGATAGATGGGCTAATGAGAGCATAGGCAATGGGGTCGAAGAGGTATGAGGTACGTTTAAAAATGTAGTGTTAGAGTGTTCAGCTGAAGTTTGTGGTTACAGGAAAGTGGGTGCGGGAGGGAAGAGGAGTGATTGGTGGAATGATAATGTAAAGAGAGTAGTAAGGGAGAAAAAGTTAGCATATGAGAAGTTTTTATGAAGTAGAAGTGATGCAAGGAGGGAAGAGTATATGGAGAAAAAAAAGAAAAAAAGAGAGAGGTTAAGAGAGTGGTGAAGCAATGTAAAAAGAGAGCAAATGAGAGAGTGGGTGAGATGTTATCAACAAATTTTGTTGAAAATAAGAAAAAGTTTTGGAGTGAGATTAACAAGTTAAGGAAGCCTAGAGAACAAATGGATTTGTCAGTTAAAAATAGGAGAGGAGAGTTATTAAATGGAGAGTTAGCGTTAGAGGTATTGGGAAGATGGATGGAATATTTTGAGGAATTGTTAAATGTTGATGAAGATAGGGAAGCTGTGATTTCGTGTATAGGGCAAGGAGGAATAACATCTTGTAGGAGTAAGGAAGAACCAGTTGTGAGTGTGGGGGAATTTCGTGAGGAAGTAGGTAAAATGAAAGGGGGTAAGGCAGCCGGGATTGATGGGATAAAGATAGAAATGTTAAAAGCAGGTGGGGATATAGTTTTGGAGTGGTTGGTGAAATTATTTAATAAATGTATGGAAGAGGGTAAGGTCCCTGGGGATTGGCAGAGAGCATGCAAGTTCCTTTTTTATAAGGCAAAGGGGACAAAAGAGGTGCAAAAATTATAGGGGAATAAGTCTTTTTGAGTATACCTGGTAAAGTGTATGGTAGAGTTTTTATTGAAAGAATTAAGAGTCAGACGGAGAATAGGATAGCAGATGAACAAGGGGGCTTTAGGAAAGGTAGGGGGTGTGTGGACCAGGTGTTTACAGTGAAACATATAAGTGAACGTATTTAGATAAGGCTAAAGAGGTTTTTGTAGCATTTATGGATTTGGAAAAGGCGTATGACAGGGTGGATGGGGGGGCAATGAGGCAGATGTTGCAGGTGTATGGTGTAGGATGTAGGTTACTGAAAGCAGTGAAGAGTTTTACGAGGGTAGTGAGGCTCAAGTTAGAGTATGTAGGAAAGAGGGAAATTTTTTCCAGTAAATGTAGGCCTTAGACAAGGATGTGTGATGTCCCCCATGGTTGTTTAATATATTTTTTAGATGGGGTTGTAAATGAAGTAAATGCGAGGGTCTTGGGAAGAGGCGTGGAGTTAAAAGATAAAGAATCACACATAAAAGTGGGAGTTGTCACAGTTGCTCTTTGCTGATGACACTGTGCTTTTGGGAGATTCTTAAAAGAAGTTGTAAGAGATTGGTGGATGAATTTGGTAGGGTGTGCAAAAGAAGAAAATTTAAAAATGAATAAGGAAAGAGTAAGGTTATGAGGATAACAAAAGGATTAGGTGATGAAAGATTGGATATTTAGATTGGAGGGGGAGAGTATGGAGGAGGTGAATGTATTCAGATATTTTTAAGTGGACGTGTCAGCAGATGGGTCTATGAAAGATAAGGTGAATCATTGAATTGATGAGGGGAAAAGGGTGAGTGGTGCACTTAGGAGTCTGTGGAGACAAAGAACTTTGTCCTTGGAGGCAAAGAGGGAATGTATTTAGAGTATAGTTTTACCAACGCTCTTATATGGGTGTGAAGCATGGGTGATGAATGTTGCAGCTAGGAGAAGGCTGGAGGCAGTGGAGATGTCATGTCTGAGGGCAATGTGTGGTTTGAATATAAGCAGAGAATTCGTAGTTTGGAAGTTAGGAGGATGTGCGGGATTCCCAAAAAACTGTTGTCCATAGGGCTGAGGAAGGGTTGTTGAGGTGGTTCGGACATGTAGAGAGAAGGAGCGAACAGAGTGACTTCAAGAGTGTATCAGTCTGTATGGAAGGAAGGCGGGGTAGGGGTGGGCCTAGGAAAGGTTGGAGGGAGGGGGTAAGGGGGTTTTGTGTGCGAGGGGTTTGGGACTTCCAGCAGGCATGCGTGAGCGTGTTTGATGGGAGTGAATGGAGACAAATGGTTTTTAATACTTGACCGTGCGAGGATATGAGGCTCAAGTTAGAGAAATTGTAAAAAGGGGGGGAAAATTTTTTCCCCAGTAAAATTAGCCTTGGGAAAGGATTGTGAGGGGTTCCCCCCCCCCAAGGGGTTTTTTTTAATATATTTATAGAGGGGGTTGAAAGAAGTAAATCCCAAGGGGTCTTGGAAAGGGGCGGGAGTTAAAAGATAAAAAATTTCACACATAAAGGGGGAGTTTTCACATTTGGGCCTTTGCTGATGACACTGTGTTTTTGGGAAAACTGAAGAAAGTTTTTAAGATTGGTGGATAATTTTTGGTGGGGTTTTCCAAAAGAAGAAATTAAAAGTGAATACAGAAAAAGAAGGTTATGAGGATAAAAAAAGGGATTAGGTATAAAAAAGATTGGATACAGTTGGAGGGGAGAGAGTATAGGGGGGTGAATTATTCAATTTTGGGGAGTGGCCCTGCCAGCAGATGGGTCCATAAAGATAAAGGTGAATCAAAATTGATAAAGGGGAAAAAAGGGTGTTTGGTGCCTTAGGAGCCCTGTGGAGACAAAGAATTTTTGTCCTTGAGGCAAAGGGGGAATGTATGAGAGTATATTTTTTTACAACGCTTTTAAATATGGGGGGGAAGCGTGGGTGATGAAGGGGTTGCAGCAGGAGAAGGCTGGGGGCAGTGGAGATGTCTTGTATGAGGGCAATGTGGGGGTTTTTGAATAAAAAAAATTTTCAAGAATTCGTATTTGGGGAAATTTAAAGGAGGATGTGCGGGATTACCAAAACTGTTGTCCCCCAAAGGGGTGAGGGAAAAGTTTTTAGGGGGTTCGGACCCTGTAGAAAAGAATGGAGCGAAACGAGTTTACTTCCCAAAAGTGTATCAACCCGGGAGTGGAAGGGAAAGGGGGGTAAAGGGGGCGGCCTAGGGGAAAAGGGTTTGGAGGGAGGGGGTAAAGGAGGGGTTTTTGTGCGAGGGGGTTTTGGAAATTTTCCCGCAGGCATGCGTGAGCGGTTTTATAGGAGTGAATGGAGGGCAAATGGTTTTTTTAAAAACTTGAACGTGGGTGTTGGGTGTGAGCAAAATAACCCTTTATGAAGGGGTTCAGGGAAACCGGGAGGCAGGACCCTTTAGTCCTGGAGATGGGGGAAATACAGGGGCCTTCCCTCCGAAGGAGGGGGGGTTAAAAGTTGCAGTTTAAAAAAATGTAATGTAAAGCACCCTTTTTGGCAAACCCGTGATGGAGTAATGATGGTGAAAGTTTTTTTTTTTTCGGGCCACCCTGGCCCTTTTTTTGGGAAAACCGGGGCCCGTGTGATAATAAAAAATAAAAAAAAATACAACCGGGCCCCCCCCCACACAAAAAAAACAAAACCAAAAAACAAAACCACAAAACACACACACACACACCACACACACACCCCACACACCACACACACACACAACACACACACACACCCCACGCAAAACCCCACACACACCCACCACAAAACCCTATAATACAAGACAAACCACGGGGGGGGAAATGGGCTTGTCCCTTTTCAAATTTTTAAGGGCACCTTTCTGGCACCACCGGGAAAATTTTAAACAGGCCTTCCCCGCGGGGGTAAAAAAGAAAATTTGGGCCCGTAGTATTCCCGGGTACCCAAATGCTTAGCTCGGTGTGACAGATCCCGTGAACTCGCTGGGGGTTTTTTGGTGTTTGAAACAGGTGGTGAAGTAGGGTTTTTAAAAAGGGTCCCGGACTTTTTAGCTTGGCTCCCACGATCCCGGGGGTTAAAATGCCCGGGGGGGTTTTTGTTGCATCTGGTTTTCAGTATAATTTTTTCGATGATTCTTTTTATCCGCCTTTGGGGGCCCCAATGAAACAAACATTCCCTTAAAACCCCGAAAAAACTGGGGGATGTCTTTCCTTAGCAACCCAAAAAAAAACCCCTTTGGGTTATGGATAAATATATATATATATATATATATTATATATATATATATTATATATATATTTATATATATATAAAATATATTGTATATATAAAAAAAATATATTAAAAATATATATTAATATATAAATTTAAAATTTTTATATATATAAATAAATATTAAAAAAATATAATTCCAAAAACTTTTCCCCAAAAATTATTTTTAAAGATTAGTAAAAAATCATTTTTAAATTTGTTGGGCCCGTGTTATAAACACTTTTTTTTTTTGGAAACCCAAAAAAAATTTAAAAAGTTACCTAAACTCCCTTTAAAGTAAAAAAAATTTTTTTTTGCAAATTCCGGGGAATAATTCCCCTAGGTCACTTTAAAAAATTTAATTTTTAAAATTACTTAAAAACTGAGAAATGTGTTTCTAAACGTTAAAATTCAGATTGAATTTTTACCCGAGTTATAACAAATACATTTTTTCGCCCTACACATATCGTGTATACTTATTTATCCCTTTTTCTTAAAATATTTATTACCTAAAAACAAAACCCCCTTTCATAAAAAGTTCAATAAAAGGTCCCATTATCTTTTTACACCTGGCCCCCCAAAATTTACCTACCCACCCTCTCTAAAATTTTCTCCTACTTTAGCATTCAAGTCCCCCCCACAATTCTCTCTCATTTGGGTTCAAAGGCTCCTATACTTCACTTAACACCCCCAAAAATCTCTCTCTCTCCTCTCATTCCTCTTTTTCCCGGGTGCTACCCCTTTATATGCCCCCACTTCTCGCCCAAAACCTTTACTTTAATCCACATAATTCTTAATTTACAATTCATATTCTTTTTTTCCCCTTCCATAACTGATCATTTAACATTACGCTACCCCTTCCCTTTGCTCTAACTCTCTCAGAATCCGATTTAATCCCTTTTTTTTTCCCCCCCCATGAAACTCTCCTACCCCCTTCAGTTTTTTTTTCGCTTGGGGCCGGGACACCCAACTTCTTTTCTTTCATAACATCACAATCACTTTTCTTGTCATCCGCACAACCAGCACTTTAAGAAACCCCGTTTAAAAAAAGTTTTTTTTTTCTCTTTTTAGAAATTGTATACAGGAGAAGGGGGTTTACTACCCATTGCCCCCCGGCATTTTAGTCCCCTCTAGACAGCTGGTTACGGAGGAAAGATTTTTTTTCCACTTCCCCATGGAAAATAGAAAAAATAAAAAGAACAAGAGCTATTTAAAAAAAAGGAAAAAAACCTAGAGTAGATATAATAATATGTGCGTGTCTGTGAAGTGTGACCAAAGTTTAAGTGGGAGTAGAAAGTACCCCTTTATTTTAGCGTGTTTATGAGACAGAAAAAGAAACCAGCAACCCTACCATCTGCAAAAAAGTTACAGGTTTTTGTTTTTACATCATTGGCGGACGGTAGTACTTCCCCGGGGGTTGCTGTCTACCAACCCACTACCTATAATATATATAATAATTATAATATATATAATATATAAATATATAATATTAATATATTATTTATAATATTATATATATAAAATATATAATATAAGCTGAACTCTCTAAGGAATTAACTTTTCCAAACATTATTTCACAATTTGTAATCATTTATTCGTTGCCAGTGTTATAAAAATTTTATTTTGGACCAAAAAAATTAGAAACGTTACCTAAATCTTTAAATAAAATAATTTTTTTTGCTAAATTCTGCTATATATACATAGGTCACTTTTCATTAATTTAATATTACTTAAAATTGAGAAATGTATTTCATCGTTATATTCAGATTGAAAATTTGACAGAGTTATAACAAAAACATTTTTTTCTCCGTTTAATCCACCGAAACCTGTCTTCACTGTAAGGCAAACTCACGAGTGGGAGCCACCGTGGGTGTGTGGTGTGTGTTTGTTGTGATGTGTGTGTGTGTGGTGTGGTGGGTGTGTGTGGTGTTTTGTGTGTGTGTGTGGTGGTGTGTGTGTGTGTGTGTTGTGTGTAGGGCATCAAGGAAAAGACCTGGTAAGAAGAATGGAAAGAAAAACAATGTAAAAAAGGGTGGAATAGCAAGTAAAAAGGGTGGAACAAGAGGGGAAGAAACCAGGTGAGTTTTTTTTTTGTGAGGTGGGAAACAGAGTAAAAAAAATGGGGGTCAAAAGCTGAAAAGCAGAAATAGGTAGAGGGCCCCAGAATACGAGGTATAAATGCTGAAGAAGTTCAAGGCTATTGTGGAATAATAAAAATTTCCTGCATTAAAAATTTTTTTTCTCATTGCCCAAATTTACAGTTTTCATAAAAAATGTCATAAAAATTGAGCCCTTTTTCTGAGAGAAAAACCAATAATTTTAGAGTTTTGGATCCCCATTTTTTACCTGCTCCCATTCAGACTTTTTTTTTTATGAAAGTACGCGTAATCCCTAGTCTAAAAAATATAAGAACATAAGAACGAAGGAACCTGCGCAGGGCCCACTGGCCATGCGAGGGGCAGGGCCAATTCCCTACCCGGGTTAAGCCAATCACCCAACTAGTCAGGTCAATCACATTGACTTAAGGGAGGAACACGGCAACCGACCTGGTAGCACAAGCTATCAGGTCCAACTCACACCCACCCACATCCACTCATGTATTTATCCAACCTATTTTCAAAGCTACACAACGTTCTGGCCTCTATAACTGTACTTGGGAGTTTGTTCCACTCATCCACAACTGTATTACCAAACCAGTACTTTCCTATATCCTTCCTGAATCTGAATTTTTCCAACTTAAAACCATTGCTGCGAGTCCTGTCAAGGCTAGATATTTTCAGCACACTATTTACATCCCCTTTATTTATTCCTGTCTTCCATTTATACACCTCAATCATATCCCCCCTAATTCTACGTCTTTCTAGAGAGTGCAGATTCAGGGCCCTTAGTCTATCCTCATAGGGAAGGTTTCTGATACATGGGATCAACTTTGTCATCCTCCTTTGTACATTTTCCAGAGCATTTATATCCATTCTGTAATATGGTGACCAAAACTGTGCAGCATAATCTAAATGAGGCCTAACCAAGGATGTATAGAGTTGAAGAACAACCTGAGGACTCCTATTATTTATGCTTCTTGATATGAAGCCAAGGATTCTATTAGCTTTATTGCGAACACTTATGCACTGTTGTCTTGGTTTCAGATTACTGCTAACCAGAACTCCTAAATCTTTTTCGCAATCCGTAATATTAAGATCTACATTATTTATTTTATATGTGGCATGGTTATTTATGCCTTTTATCATCAGTTTTTACCTGTAACACAGGTAAGGCTATTTCAGCAAAACCATCATTATTAACATTAGCATCAATTTTTACATTAGCTACTGTTGTGTCAGGATTGTCAACATTATCATTATTATCAACATTATCATATAGACCCTTTCACATGACTGTATGTTGTCTTCCTTTGTGACATTGATAACAGTTGTTTAATTTGGCATGACAGTCCTTTACATCGTGATTACCTAGACATCTGATACATCTGTCAAGTTCTTCCAATCTTTCAACTTTATCATTCCATGAATTGTATGCACTGCAATTCTTAGAAAAATGAGTGCCCTTGCAGAAAAGACAATCTCTCTTTTCTTTGACTGGTTTCTTATTAACTGGGCTACTCTTAGGAGGGTACTTATTCTTCTTATTTTGTGGAGAATCATTATTTCTGATTCCTGCTACTTGATATGTACCTATGCAACTCTTTTTAGGAAATGAATTTTGATTATTACCATTGGGATATTTTTTCCCTTTGTGAAACTTGACAGATACCTCAGAGTTATTATGTGTTGCATCTTTAAAATGAGTTAGTTGGCTGGTCTGCAACTGAACAATTAATTTTTGTAGACCTAGTCTTATTTCCTCCACACCAAAATAACCTTTGTGATACTTGTTCGAGAGTCATTCAAGTGTTTTACAGCTTAATTTATTCTGTACCATTGCACTCAATAACCAGTCTGATTCCTTCAGATTATATTTATTACTTAAAGTTTTGAGAGTGCTCTTCAGTTTAACTCTAAACTGGTGTAAACCTTTGTAAGTGTGATCTGGAGTTTTTAAATTAACAATGATATTCACTAGATCCAACCTACTTTGTTCTATATTATCATAAGTGACCTTCAACAAGTCAACTGCTTCTTTGTAAGAATCATTTACACTGGGAAAGGATTGTATGAGTATGTGAGCATCTCCTCTTATCTGTCCTTTGAGGTAAAATAATTTAGTTACACAGGCTAGGTCACTCCTATCATGCACAGCTGCTTTAAAAATAGACCAACACTCCTCCCAATTTTCTCCAGGATTAAATACAGGTAAACAATTCTGAGAGTTTTGGCAAAGACATCTTATTTATTGGAATAGATTGATTAACTGCCTGGTTTACACCTTTTAATTTATTCAAATCCTGACTTTTACAAGAAATTATTTTCTCTTCTAATTCATAATACTGGTTAATCATAAGATCCATTTCTGTCTCATCTCCACAACAAATCTCCACTAACAAATCTCCTTCATATTTTTTATAATATAATTTGTATGAATCCTTTAAGCATCTAAATACAATTTTAAATCATTAGTATTCACAGTTTCCTGATTCATTAATTCCAAACATTTATTGTATGCTTTTGTTACATGGCCCTTTCTAGCCTGTAATGATCCTTTCTTGGCTCTAAATTCCATGGGTTTGTCATTTACATTAATTTCCTCATTTTCACCCATGGTGCAATGTATTAAATTCAACTTAATTAATAACACTGATTATGTACCTAATTATGCACTATATAAAGGTAAATATTACAACTTACCTTTGTATAAATCCTAGCTACACTTGAGCTTAGCAATTACACATGTAATGAAATTATAATTTAAATTTTAAATATGCATTAATATAAATCCTAGCTACACTTGAGCTTAGCAATTACACATGTAAGGAAATTATAATATAAATTTTAAATACACATTAATATAAATCGTAGCTAAAATTGAGCTTAGCAATTACTATTGTAGTAATTATAATCCACTACACATTAAGTAAATTTGTGGGCTTAACATCTACCTCCTTCTGTCATGTCACTTATAATTATTAAGTAATTAATTCACTAATTAATGTCTTCACTAATTACATCCAGTTCAAACAAGGACCAACGTGCAACTATATGGAAAATTAAAAATTGCCTGAATGAAACTCATTAGATACATACCTGTAATTTAATAAAAGTAACAAAGATAATTATTGTTTATCAAGGTTACCGAGATATGACAGTATTAGGTATCCTTCGATACCTAATACTGTCATATCTCCACAAGTCACTCTGGACCTATATTAATTTCAAATGAAATATACATCACCAGGAATTCTGAGAAACATTAATATAAATTTGTGGACTGTACGTTAAATTTAATAAATAACTACATATACCTTGAAGGAGAATTTTTAATAATAACACTCACCAATTTGTCTGGAGATTACTTGGTGTGTCATACACAAACCCCCCTGCCTAAAATATGAAGAAAATACTGGCCAGAATTTCAACATAAATATGTAGACATGACTTAGCTGGGGTTCCCTGACTGTCCTATCCACTTGCCTAATTCTCACGTTCTGCAGGACTGCAAATCGAACAATTTCGGCTCCTATTTGAGAGGTTTCAACCACAATTTAACTTCCAGAGCGACGAAATTTATGCACATTTCACTAGCATGTCTTTGCCCACTTCAAAACAATGGTGTATCTTCCAAGGGACGCTAACCCACCGTCACTGGTTCATTTTTCTATTTACAAATTAATTTTTGTTAACTACAATGTATTCCATCAATTTACATACAAAATACACTGTTTTTTCGGAAAATATTCAGCATTTTCCACAGCTATTGCCCATTGGAGACATGGCATCTGAAGTAGGTACACCCCTATTAAATGAGCAGCCCAGTAGAAAGGAAGGAGACAAAAATTATGCTAATGCCCTATCAGTACACCATGCAAGGCTGAGTAATGTAGCAGGAAAGCTGTTAGGAGTAGAGATTGCAGTAAGTGAGGGGGGAGAAGGCAGAGGTGACAGGCCCCATGCGGAGGCATGACCAAGCCATCAAGAGTTACCGGAAAAATAAGGGAGACAATGGCTATGTACAAACAGGACTCAGTGACACAGAGGGAAAGGCAATGGGAGTAGGAGAGGGAAAAGTCAGCGTTTATTCATGGGCTTCAGGGGAGTGAAGGGAAGACACATAATGAAAGATGGCAGAAAGAAAAACAGGAGATTGAAAACATCATCAGAGAAATAAGTGAGGCGGATATGACTGAGAGTAAATTCTCAGTGAATAGGAGGGTACTTGAAGGGGAGAAATTGGCTGGACAAAGTGATTTTCAGGACAGAAATAGTGCAGAACAGGATCCTGCAAGAGAAACCACAGCTGAAGGAATCATCAACATACAAGAGGGTGATCCTAGATTGTGACAGAACAAGAACAGAATGACAACAGCTGAGAGAGAAGTCACAGAGACGAAAAGGACTATCAAGAGGGACAAAGACAGAGTCAGCAGAGGACAACCAGAGCAGGACAGAGCAAGAAGTGCAGACATACACAGAGCTACCATCAGAACCCCACAGCCAAACACACTAACCCAACACAACCCACAATCCACACGTACAGCAGATTAGAAACTGAAGGTATAGTACACCAACACTGATTGAATAAATAAGTGGCACGAGAGAATCAAAGAGGTATCACCGGACATCATAGCTCTCACTGATATGAAGCTCACAGGAATGATAACAGATGACATCTTTCCAATGGGATATCAAATCCTGAGGAAAGACAGAGGGAACAGAGGGGGTGGAGAAGTGGCCCTGCTCATCAAAAAACAATAGGATTTTGACGAGCTGGAGAGAGGAGGCAGAGGAGAAGCAAGACAATACACAATAGGAACACTTCAGTCTGTAGGTCCCAAGGTGATAATTGCAGTGATGTATAACCCACCACAGAACAGCAGGAGGCCAATGAAAGAGTATAATAAGAGTAACAAAGTGAAGGCTGAAACAATGGCTGAAGTACTCAAAAGAGCTCATACGAGCAGGGCAAAGCTACTGATTGTGGATGACTTCAGTCACAAAGAAATTGGCTGGGAGTACTTGGAGCCACATCGGGGCCCAGAAACATGGAGGGCTAAGATGATAGAGATGGTACTGGAAAACCTCATGTACCAACACGTAAGGGACACTATCAGAGAGAGAGGAGAAGATGAACCAGCAAGCTTGAACTTACTATTCACCTCGAGTAGTGCAGATACTGATTACATCATGTATGAAAGACCCCTCGAGGCAAGTGACCAATTGGTTCTGAGTTTCGAATACATAGTAGAGTTACAAGTGAAGAGGGAAGCACGAAGGGCAGGACAAATGAAGCCAAATTATAAGAAAGAGGACTACAGAAGCATGAAAAATTTCCTGCACGAGGTTCAGTGGGACAGAGCACTGGCAGGGAAGTCAGTAAATGAGATGAAGGAATATGTGACAACAATATGCAAGCTGAGGAGAGGTTTGTACCCACAATGGTAACAGAAATAACGAGAAAACCAGGATGAACCCTTGCTTCACCCAAAGGTGTAGAGAGGCCAAAACCAAGTGTGCTAGAGAATAGAAGAAGTATGGAAGGCAAAGGACCCAGGAGAATAAGGAGAGCAGTCATAGATCCAGAAATTAATATGCACAGGTAAGAAGGGAGGCCCAACAACATTACAAACATGACACAGCATGAAAGTCAAATCTTTCCGAAGGTGTCATACAACCACATAAAGAGGAAAATAACAGTCAAGGACCAGGTAATCAGGCTGAGGAAGGAAGGAGGGGAGATCACAAGAAATGACAGAAAAGTATGTGAGGCGCTCAACTTGAGATTCAAAGAAGTGTTCACAGAGGAAACAGCAGGAACTCCTGAAAGACGGACAAGTGGATAACAACATCAAGTGTTGGACACAATACATATGTACATCCTAGGAAGAAGTGAAGAGACTGCTAAGCGAGGTAGATACCTCAAATGTAATGGGGACGGATAGCATCTCTCCATGGGTCCTGAGAGAGGGAGCAGTGGTGCTATATGTGCCACTAACAACAGTCATTAACTCATCTATGGAAACAGGGCGACTACCTGAGGTATGGAAGACAGCAAATGAAGTCCCAATTTTTAGAAAAGGAGACTAACCTACAGACCAGTGTCACTAACATGTATATTATGCAAAGTCATGGAGAAGATTATCAGGACAAGAGTGGTGGAGCACCTAAAAATGAATGAGCTTATGAACGACAACAAGCACGCTTTCAAGAACAGGAGATCCTGTGTCGCAAACCTACTGGAGTTCTATGACAGGGTGACAGCAGTAAGACAAGAGAGAGAGAGAGAGAGAGAGGTGCTTAAATTGTGTTTTCTTGGAATGTAAGAAGGCTTTTGACACAGTTCCACCCAAGAGATTGGTAAAAAAGCTGGAAGACTAGGCAGGTATAACAAGCAAGGCACTGCAGTGGATCAGGGAATTCTGTCGGGAAGACATCAGCAAGTCGTGGTACGTGACGAGGTGTCAGATTGGGCGCCTGTGACGAGCGGGGTTCCTCAGGGATCAGTCCTAGGAACGGTGCTGTTTCTGGTGTATGTGAATGACATAATGGAAGGAATATAGTCAGAAGTGTCCCTGTCTGCAGATGATGAGAAGTTGATGAGAAGAATTCATCAGACGAGGACCAGGCAAGAACTACAAAGGGATCTGGACAGACTGGAGGCCTGGTCCGAAAACTGGCTCCTGGAGTTCAACCCCACCAAGTGGAAAGTTATGAAGATTAGGGAAGGGCAGACAAGACTGCAAATGGAATATAGTTTAGGGGGCCAGAGACTACAAACCTCACTCAACGAAAAGGTTAGTGTATCACCGGGCACATCTCCTGAGGCGCACATCAACCAAATAACTGCTGCAGCATATGGGCGCCTAGCAACCCTAAGAATAGCATTCCGACATATCAGTAAGGAATCGTTCAAGACTCTGTACACCGTGTACGTCAGACCCATACTGGAATATGCAGCACTAATTTGGAACCCAGACTTGGTCAAGCACGTCAAGAAATTAGAGAAAGTGCAAAGGTTTACAACGAGACTAATTCCAGAGCTAAGGGGAAATGTCATACGAAGAAAGGTTAAGGGAAATCGGACTGACGACACTGGAGAACAGGGGGATTAAGGAAGACATGATAACGACACCCAAAATATTGCGAGGAATTGATAAAGCGGACAAAGACAGGATGTTCCAGAGATGGGCCCCAGAAACAAGGGGTCACAATTGGAAGTTGAAGAGTCAGATGAGTCCAAGGGATGTTAGGAAGTATTTCTTCAGTCATAGAGTTGTCAGGTAAGTGACGTAGTGGAGGCTGGAACCATACATAGTTTTAAGACGAGGTTTGATGAAGCTCATGGAGCAGGGAGAAAGAAGACCTAGTAGCGATCATTGAAGAGGAGGGGCCAGGAGCTGTGACTCGACCCTTGCAACCACAAATAGGTGCGTACACACACACACACACACACACACACACACACACACACACACACACACACACACACACGGACACAGGGGTATGTCCTACGAAGAAAGCTTGAGGGAAATCGGACTGACGACATTGGAGGACAGGCGGGTCAGGGGAGACATGATAACGACATACAAAATACTGTGTGGAATAGATAAGGTAGACAGAGACAGGTTATTCCAGAAAGGGGACACAGAAACAAGGGGTCACAATTGGAAGCTGAAGACTCAGACGAGTCAGAGGAATGTTAGGAAGTATTTCTTCAGTCATGAGTTGTCAGGAAGTGGAATAGCCTAACAAGTGATGTAGTGGAGGCAGGAACCATACATAGCTTTAAGACGAGGTATGACAAAGCTCTGGAAGCAGAGAGAGAGGACCTAGTAGCGATCAGTGAAGAGGCGGGGTCAGGAACTGAGTCTCGACCCCTGCAACCATTAGCCACTGAGGTGGTTGCACCTCTGGCACCTGAAGCACCTCAAAGATTCTAGGTCGTACGTCCTAACCATGTATGTTTCCCAGCAACAGAGATCCAAATGAACTGGGAGATCCTCTATGCTGGATCAAGACCTGCCGTACCTCTTTGTGTGGAGCAGCTCAATTTTCAGGATTTTTTGTTACTATGGTTTGCACTGAGAGGCATGCCTAGTGGGTAGTACAATAGTACTGCTTCTGTTACCCACTCTATGATTTTTAGTTCTGTCAAGTCAAGTGGCGATTCGAGGTAGTACACCTGTAGTACTTCATAGAACTCTGTGTTTCGGGGAGTAAGAATAAACGCTTTGAGATTTATGGACATTGATATCTTCAGGCCATATTTCTTTTCGAGATAAGTTATAGCAGAATACGGGACGTCAGGGTGTTCTTTAATTATGAACCTGACTTTGTTGCCTGCAGACGCCTTGGCTTTCTCGATCTAAGGCAAGGCAACATTGTGTCTCCTCTATGTCAAGGGCAGCTCTATGTCAAGGGCAGCCCTATATCAAAGGCACAGTGAGTCTTCTTCAGCACAAATTGTGTAATAGTTTGCTACAATCGTCGTCGACGCCCTGTAGCTGGGGTACAGCACGTCTTCACTTCATGTGGTGTCAGGGCCGGTGTTCTCGCTGGGATGAGGCTTTCATCTCTCAAAAGCTCTGCTCGATTTTAGTTATTCCTGGCACTTGGGCTGCGGCCTGAAGGCCAGAGCGACTCACGAGATTCTCTCAACGTGTGTTGAACATTTGACGTCTGAGAGAAGTCTGCGTGAAGCCAGAAGGGAAGGAAGTCAGTATATATACGAGAAGTAGAGAGGCCAGGAATAGAACGAGCAGAAAAGTTGTAGTGGTAAAGGTAATAGTAGCAGTAGTAGTAGCAGTAGTAGTAGTAGTAGTAGTAGTAGTAGTAGTAGAAGTAGTAATAGAAGTAGTAGTAGTAGTAGTAGTAGTATTAGTAGTAGTAGTAGTAGTAGTAGAAATAGTAGTAGTAGAAGTAGTAGTAGTAGTAGTAGTAGTAGTAGTAGTAGTAGTAGTAGTAGTAGTAGTAGTAGTAGTAGTAGTTGTTGCTGTTGTTGTTGTTGTAAAAGTAGTAGCAGAAGTAGTAGTAGTAGTAATATGTTAAGAGATTTAAATCTTCTTTGTATGGAAGATTTCTTATTCAATTGATTAATTTTGTCATTTTTCACTGAATGTTTTCTAGTGAATTTATATCCATTACGTAAAGTGGAGACCAGAACTGAGCAGCGTATTCTAAGTGAGACCTTACTAATGATGTGTAGAGATATAATATAACCTTTATATAAATCCTAGTGATCTGTTTACTTTATTACGTATGCTTAGGCACTGCTGTGTTGGCTTCAGGTTGTTGCTGACCATAACTCCCAAGCCCTTTTCGTTTTCTGTATGATCTAGTTCTTTATTATTTAGTTTATAAGTGATGGGGTTATTTACATACTCGAGCTTCAGGATTTTGCATTCATCTAAATTGAACTGCATCTGCCACTTTTCTGACAGCAACATGAGCTTGTCTTAACCTTCTGAAAATCAATAACATCTCCCTCTTTAACAGTTATTGTGGAAAAAGACACTTATGTAATAAATATCCTGAACTGTACATAAGTGTCTTTTTCCACATCCTTGTTGGTATCACCATAACATTTCCTCCTTATCAGTTATTCTTCGCCAAGGTCATTAATGTATATTATGAACAACAGTGGCCCTAAAACTGATCCTTGTGGATGTCAATAGTGACTGATCCCCACAGACTTTACCCCATTTATGCACACTCTCTTCCTGTTGCTCAGCCACGCTTCAATCCATGACAGAACTTTCTCCCTATACCATGAGCTGCCACTTTCTTTAGCACTCTTTTGCATGGTACTTTATCACCATGTTTTTCTAAAAAGCAAATAAATAATACTGTATTCTTTATTATGATCAACTGCTTCAAATACTTTACTGAAGAAAGTAAGTAAATTAGTCAGACAGGAACAGCCCCTCGTGAATCAGTGCTGAGGATCATGAATTAAATTATGCTTATCAAGATGGCGTCTTGTAATATAGGATATAATTAACTCTAGTAATTTGTCTGCACTTGAGACGAGGCCTACTGGTCGGTAATTTGACGGTAATGATTTATCCCTTAATTTAAAAATAGGAATTATATTAGCCATCTTCCACATCTCATACACTATGCCTGTTCGAAGAGATATTTTAGAAAGGTTAGTTATGGTTCACATTGTTCCATTTTACATTAGTTAACAACCCTTTAAAAATTCATCAAGGCCTAGGAACATATTTTGCTTGAATCGGCCATCGTGTTTGATTACCATATCCGTAGTGACTGTGATATTATGTAATTCAGTTTCTTCAGGCCGGCTGTAAAGATTAATTACCGAGAGAAAATAATTATTAAAATTTGATCACCTTTCATTTTCTTTGTCAGAAAGCTTTCCAGAGTTAGTTTTAAGAGGCCCTAACTTTTCCCTTTTCTTATCCCTCTTAATGTGAATATATTGATTCATAAGATGACCTCTTACCTCTTTTGATACGCCTATAAATACTTTTCCTCTGCCCTAAATGATGATTGAACCTATTGTTTATCCATTTTGGATCATTTCTACTCTATCCTATTTCTCTAGCCGGAATAAATAATCTTTGGGCAGAGTACACAGTGTTTAGAAAACTGTCTTTATCCCTGTCCACAGATGAAAAGTGATCACTGAGCCCATTGTAATCTGCTAAGCAAAGATCTGGAACTGTTACTGAATTATCCCTACTGTTATACTTCCATTCAGTGCTGAAGGTAATCGGTTTGTGGTTGCTCTCTTCTTGTTCCTTTGTAATTTCTTGATTTTTAACAAGGTCCTTTTTGTTTTTCAGAACGAAATCAAGCAGGGTATTTCTCCTCGTTGGTTCTGTTACTGACTGCTTTAAAAAATAATCTTGAATTATCTCTACGAAGTCGTTGGACTTGAGATTCCGAGTCAAGGAATTCCAATAAATTTAATAAAGTTAAACTCTCCTCCCACAGTAGTCTCCATTGGTTCCTATCCAAGTCTGGGGACGGTTTGTCATGCCTAAAATAAAAATTTTCATGCCCCTCCGAAAATTCTACCCCGACAGACTGTGTATGTTCTTTATGTAACAATCAAGTACTCTCTGATATATAGTGCCATCTCACGTCTTTTCCGTTACTTCTATCAACGTGGAACAACTTAAAACCCTAAAGGTGAAATTCAGCAGGCATATTCCGAATCTTAGTATTAAACCACGTCTCACTTATGGCAAATATACGTCACTGTTACCTGCACTTGCAACTAATCTCAGCCCATACATTTTGTTTCTAGTGCTTCGAGTATTTGTATAATATGTCTTAAGAAACTCGCTCTTCTTTTTCCTCTCCCAGCTTCTGCCCTATCATTATTGCTGTTCTTATCACCTAGTACCACTGGCTTTCCAGTATTCACCAATAACCCTATCTCATTCTGCCTATAACTGGTATTCCTAGAACGTACATAATCATAACCTTGTTAATTTAAACAGTTCAAATCGCCGGTTCTATAATTCGCCCCTCCCCCACACACACAAAAACCCTTATCTGTATTTTTAGTTTCAAGTCCTGACAGCTTCTTCTGCTGTACTGGCCAGTGCCCCCACACCGGCCCCTAGATAAGTGAACCCTGTCTCTAGCCTACATGTTATTTCTGCCAAAGAAAAGGTCCCAGTTTTCTAATTTCTTTACAGAATTTGTCCAGCCAGCAATTAACACTAATTGCCCTGGACAACCATTCACTTCTAACTCTTCTTCCTGGCAAAATACCACATATTACAAGACTCTCTCCCTTACTCCTAATTATGTCCATTGCTGACCGATACCTGTTTATTAAGTCCTCACTCCTACGTCTGCCAACATTGTTGTCTCCAGCACCGAGACATAATAGAATAGTTCCCATTACCTTTCATAATTCTGTCAAGACGGCTAATAATATCATGCATCCCAGCCCCAGAAAAAATACACTTTATGCCTCCTCTTCCTCTCTCACTACGTCCTATTCGTAAATTGTCTTCATTGAGATGTCCTGGATCGTCGATTCCCACTCGTCTCCACAGCAATCTCCTGGACCTTCCTTAGCTTCACCTTCGTTTTCGACGACCTTGCTCCTGGGATAATTCTTGCACACCCCTCTCAACTGTTGAATCTCTCTTCCCTATGAGGATAGACTGAGGGCCCTGAAACTGCATTCTCTAGAAAGGCATAGAATTAGGGGGGATATGATTGAGGTGTATAAATGGAAAGCAGTAATAAATAAACGGGATGTAAATAGCGTGCTAAAAATATCTAGCCTAGACAGGACTCGCAGCAATGGCTTTAAGTTGGAAAAATTCAGATTCAGGAAGGAAGTAATAGAGTTGTGGATGAGTGGAACTAACTCCCAAGTGCAGTTATCGAGACTAAAACGTTGTGTAGTTTTAAAAATAGGTTAAATAAACACATTAGTGGATGTGGTTGGGTGTGAATTGGACCTGACTAGTGTGCTACTAGGTCAGATCCAGTGCTCCTTCCTTATATGTATTTGACCTGACCTGACTAGGTTAGGGCATTGGTTTATGCCGGTAGGAGATTTGGACCTGCCTCGCATGGGCCAGTAGACCTGCTGCAGTGTTCCTTCTTTCTTATGTTCTAGCTTCCTCTAACAGTGCCTTAACCTGAAGATGCATTTAGTCAAAGCTGAGGGAAGCCATCATCACAATCTCAGTCAGCCAAGAATGGAGAGCACACTAGGCATATCTTCACACGGCAAATCACCTCACCATTCAAATAAATCGCCTCACCACTAATGCAAATCACCTCACTACTAATACATATCACCTCACCACTAATACATATCACCTCACCACTGATACAGATCACCTCACCAGCAGTCAAACAGAACACCTGGAAATATAAACACATATGCAGTATAATGTAATCCTTTATTGACTACGTTTCGCCCACACAGTGGGCTTTTTCAAGTCACAAACAGAACTACCTGGGGTGGAAGGAACGCGAGTATTTATAGTCAGGTTCAGAATGCTGAGGTCAGGTGGAGAATGCTGCATCTGATGTACCGAGTGGGGTTATAGAGTCTAAAATCTTGGGTAGCTTGGAAAGGAGATTGGATAAGTTTGTGAGCAGACCTTCTACAGTGTTCTTATGTGGGTATAGCGATGAAGAAGTTTCTGGCAAGTGGTTCAGCTATGTTATAGAAGCCACTTTTCTGGTTGAAGTTGTCGGATATAGAAATAAGTGATGATTCCAGGATTCTTCGGTATTGAGTGTTGTCTTCTGTGGCGATAAGTCTTGAGTTTCTGTAGTTTATCAAGTGGTTGTGTGAATTACGGTGTTGTACGCAGGCATTCCTTGTGTCGTCAGACCTGCTTGCGTATTGGTGTTCCGAAATACGTGTTTGGAGGTCCCTTGATGTTTCGCCCACGTATAACTTGTTGCAGTCATTACAAGGGATTATGTATACCCCTGCAGAGTGGAAGCTTGTCCTGTCTATCACTGGTAATGTTCTTGATGGTCGTGGTTGTGGAGGTAGATACTTGAAATGAGGTATTGGAAAAGATGTTGGAAACGTGTTTGGCAATAGAGTTGGTGGGGAGGACTATGTATCTCTTCTCGGCAGTGTCTTCTCTGGGTGTGTTGAAGATGTTTAAAGCCCGTCGTCTGCAGTCTCTGATGAAGTGACGAAGATAGTGGAGTTTAGAAAATACTTGTTCAATCATCGTGCATTCTTCTTCAAGAAACTCATTGCTGCAGATTCTGAGCACACGCAGGAAGAAGCCTATAATTACACCACGCTTGGTTTTGGTGTCGTGGTGAGAGTAAAAGTGGAGAAGATCGTTTTGGTTGGTGGGTTTTCGATAGACTTTAAAACGAAGTTCGTGGTCAGTTTTGCAAAGCAGAACATCAAGGAAAGGAAGAGTGTTGTCGACTTCTTCTTCAAGTGTGAACTGGATTGAAGGCTCGACCTGGTTGAGCTTGTCTTGGAGAGCTTTAACATTGAAGCATTTAGGAGTTATGAGGAGAATGTCGTCAACATAACGGAGCCAGGTGACAGACGAAGGAATAATGGTGGAGAAACGTTCTGGGCTTCTAGATGTTCCATGTATAGGTTCGCCAGGACCGCACTGAGTGGTGAACCCATGGGTAGTCCAAAAGTCTGCTGAAAGAGGTGATTTTCGAAAGAGAAAACACGTAAAGCCAACACATAGTTCAACAAGGTCGATGAAATCGCTGGCTGGAATGGGAAGATCAAGTGAATCGTCAGTTTTCCTGCGCAAGAGATCGATGGCTTGTGTAGTAGGTACTTTGGTGAATAGGGAAGTCACGTCAAGGCTGGAAAGTTTTCTGTTCTGATGTTGATGTTGCGAATGCGATTGAGAAGATCACCCGAGTGTTTGCGATGGCTGGACTGATAGTGCCCAAGAGTTTAGAGAGGTGTTTTGCGAGAATTCCTGAGAGCTGGTGGGGAGGACTGCCTATTTCCGAGGATATGGGCCTCAGTGGGATACCTGGCTTGTGAGTTTTTGGCAGGCCGTACATCCTGGCAGGTCTGGGGTTGCTGGGTATGGTGTGCAGAAGTTTCTTCCCTTGTTCTGAGCCCCTCAGAATGCGGCGAGTCCTTTGAAGAAAAGTTTTAGTAAGGTTGTCCACTTGGTTAGTTGTGAGAGGTTTGTAGGTATCTGGGTCATTAAGTAGATTGGGCATTTTGTTCCTGTAATCGTCAGTGTTCATGATAACAACACCACCTCCTTTGTCAGCGGTGGTGACCCTGATGGTCGTGTCTTCTGCTAAACCTTTGAGTGCATTGATGTAACGTCGAGGTATGACTGGGGAGCTGCGTGTTGAGATGGCTGCTGAGATGATGTCTTTAAGATAGCCTTTTTGGAAGTCGGAGTCATTGTGTCTAGTTTTTGGCGATGAAATTGAGGTCTTGTTTTGGTTTCGTAATTCCTGTTGCGAATTTGAGGCCTAAACTGAGGGCTTCAGTTTCTGTGGTTGACAGTGGACGAGATGAAAGATTTTGAATAATTTCAGGTCTTCCTAAACTTTTCCAATTACTATTATCGCAGAGTGTTTGTAGTTTCCTAGTAAGTCTGATCTTCTGTTGAACATTCGCTGTGGTAACTCTGTTGCGAATGATTTCGGCGGTGCGTCTGTTCATGTTGCCCCGGAGTGTTGTGCCTACTGTTCTGGCTTGGAGAAAAGCTTCCTTTGTAGCATTGTTTAAGTCGTCTGCACACTCTTCAAGGTAGGTCCGAGCTGTAGCGGAGAAAGGCGGTTTGATGTTGGCAATTTGAGGAGGAGTAGATCTTGGTAAGACCATTTCTTCAATGCAATCACGAAGAAAATTGTGTCTGTTGCGAAGTGAGTAAGCTTTTAGAAGAAGGTCCAGGTATTCTCTGTGTGAAGGATCCATTTTTACTGCAGTGTTTGACACGATGGAAATAAATGATATAAAATACCGACACAATGGAAATATAAACACATATGCAGTATAATGTGATCCTTTATTGACTACATTTCGCCCACACAGTGGGCTTTTTCAGGTCACAAACAGAACTACCTGGGGTGGAAGGAACGCGAGTATTTATAGTCAGGTTCAGAATGCTGAGGTGGAGAATGCTGCATCTGATGATGTACCGAGTGGGGTTATAGAGTCTAAAATCTTGGGTAGCTTGGAAAGGAGATTGGATAAGTTTGTGAGCAGACCTTCTACAGTGTTCTTATGTGGGATAGCGATGAAGAAGTTTCTTGGCAAGTGGTTCAGCTATGTTATAGAAGCCAATATTCTGGTTGAAGTTGTCGGATATAGAAATAAGTGATGATTCCAGGATTCTTCGGTATTGAGTGTTGTCTTCTGTGGCGATAAGTCTTGAGTTTCTGTAGTTTATCAAGTGGTTGTGTGAATTACGGTGTTCTACGCAGGCATTCCTTGTGTCGTCAGGCCTGCTTGCGTATTGGTGTTCTGAAATACGTGTTTGGAGGTCCCTTGATGTTTCGCCCACGTATAACCTGTTGCAGTCATTACAAGGGATTATGTATACCCCTGCAGGCCCATATCCTCGGGAATAGGCAGTGCTCCCCACCAGCTCTCAGGAATTCTCGCAAAACACCTCTCTAAACTCTTGGGCACTATCAGTCCAGAACATCTCAAACACTCGGGTGATCTTCTCAATCGCATTCGCAACATCAACATCAGGAACAAGAAACTTTCCAGCCTTGACGTGACTTCCCTATTCACCAAAGTACCTACTACACAAGCCATCGATCTCTTGCGCAGGAAAATTGACGATTCACTTGATCTTCCCATTCCAGCCAGCGATTTCATCGACCTTGTTGAACTATGTGTTGGCTTTACGTGTTTCTCTTTCGAAAATCACCTCTTTCAGCAGACTTTTGGACTACCCATGGGTTCGCCACTCAGTGCGGTCCTGGCGAACCTATACATGGAACATCTAGAAGCCGAACGTTTCTCCACCATTATTCCTTCGTCTGTCACATGGCTCCGTTATGTTGACGACATTCTCCTCATAACTCCTAAACGCTTCAATGTTAAAGCCTCCAAGACAAGCTCAACCAGGTCGAGCCTTCATCCAGTTCACACTTGAAGAAGAAGTCGACAACACTCTTTCCTTTCCTTGATGTTCTGCTTTGCAAAGCTGACCACGAACTTCGTTTTAAAAGTCTATCGAAAACCCACCAACCAAAACGATCTTCCCCACTTTTACTCTCACCACGACACCAAAACCAAACGTGGTGTAATTATAGGCTTCTTCTGCGTGCGCTCAGAATCTGCAGCAATGAGTTTTCTTGAAGAAGAATGCACGATGATTGAACAAGTATTTTTCTAAAACTCCACTATCCTCGTCACTTCATCAGAGACTGCAGAAGACGGGCTTTAAACATCTTCAACCACCCAGAGAAGACACTGCCGAGAAGAGATACATAGTCCTCCCCCCAACTCCATTGCCAAACACGTTTCCAACATCTTTTTCCAATACCTCATTTCAAGTATCTACCTCCACAACCACGACCATCAAGGACATTACCAGTGATAGACAGGACAAGCTTCCACCCTCGCAGGGGTATACATAATTACTTGTAATGACTGCAACAAGTTATACGTGGGCGAAACATCAAGGGACCTCCAAACACGTATTTCAGAACACCAATACGCAAGCAGTCTGACACACAAGGAATGCCTGCGTACAACAACCGTAATTCACACAACCACTTGATAAACTACAGAAACTCAAGACTTATCGCCACAAGAAGACAACACTCAATACCGAAGAATCCTGGAATTATCACTTATTTCTATATCCGACAACTTCAACCAGAATAGTGGCTTCTATAACATAGCTGAACCACTTCCCTAGAAACTTCTTCATCGCTATCCCACATAAGAACACTGTAGAAGGTCTGCTCACAAACTTATCCAATCTCCTTTCCAAGCTACCCAAGATTTTAGACTCTATAACCCCACTCGGTACATCATCAGATGCAGCATTCTCCACCTGACCTCAGCATTCTGAACCTGACTATAAATACTCGCGTTCCTTCCACCCCAGGTAGTTCTGTTTGTGACTTGAAAAAGCCCACTGTGTGGGCGAAACGTAGTCAATAAAGGATCACATTATACTGCATATGTGTTTATATTTCCATTGTGTCGGTATTTTATACCATTTATTTCCATCAAACAGAACACCTCAACAAGGTTCTCAATCTTTCCTCGTATAAAAGATTTCTTGGACAATAGATTAATTTTGTCATCCTTCTCCGTACATTCTCCGATGAATTTATATCCATTAGGTTAATGAGACACTTGTGCAACACTTCGGTATCCTTATATGTGGAAACGTTTCGCCAGCCACTGGCTTCCTCAGTCCAATATAGAAAATCATGGAAGAAGTTCAGAAGAAGTTTGAGGTAATCAGTCCCTTAAAATTGAGTCGATGTGATCAATCCATAATCTTTTACATTTGATATACCTTTAACGAGTTTCGAAAGTTTTTTACTCCCAGAACCCTGCTTAGAGCGAGGTTCGTCTGGTGTTGCGCTGATCTTCATACCCATCACACCCGGGTTGACCTGGCAGCTGGTGATGAGACTCGTCCAGTTTCCACTTGAAGACTTCTACGCTTGTCCCAGTAGTGGTTTTGATATCCTCTGGTAAAATAATTTAATAGTCTAGGTCTACAGATAATAATACATTCATACTGACACAATAAGAGAACAGAAAGTAGGGGTGCTGTTGCCACCCCTACTTTTTACTGGGTTTAATTTTCCACTTTTTCCAGTGTTTTTTCACTCCAGTATGTTGTTATGGCAGTGTGCCGATTTGGGACAAGGTCCTCAACTACTTTCCATATGTATATTACCATGTATCTCTCTCTCTACCCTCCTCTCCAGTGAGTACATATTTAAGACTTTAAGGCTTTCCCAATCATTTAAATGCTTTATTGGCCCTATGCAGGCCGTAAACGATCTCTGTATCTCTTACCTCTCTGATATTTCTCCTACTCTGGAGGGGACCATCAGCACTGAGAAATTTGTCAAAAGCCTTTGCAAAAACCTGTGTTTATCACGTCCGCATTTTGGCTTTCTTCCAACGACTACTTAAATCTGCCATAGTAGTTCAGCAGCTCTGACAGGCATGATCGTCTAGTTCTAAAACCGTGCTGGTTCGCGTTAGGCAGATTGTGCTATTCCATTAAGATTTTTATGATGGGAGAAGTTCGTCCTACTGTTTTGTAATTTTAACTAGTGTTCTACTACCTCTCTTATGACTGTACCTTGATCAAGGTTCTCTTTCTAAAGAATACTGGGGATCATGCTAGTGGTGCTCTACACTTTTTTATATAAATAGGGAATCCCATATGTGTCGTCCCAGGTTTCTCTTACACCACAGATCTTATTTCTGGCCATTTTCACTGTGAATTATATATATATATATATATATATATATATATATATATATATATATATATATATATTATATATATAATATATATATATTAACTACTTGGTCTAATGTGATTGTCCCTCTGTTCCAGTCCTATTTTGTTCTACTTATATTTCTCTGTCTTTTATACTTCATACTATCCTGGGCTACTATTCCAACTATTGGTGGTAGTTATGGCCATTACGACGTTGTGGGGAAGGGAAAATAATGCAGATGTGGTGTGAGTGGAATGTGATGTTTGGTAGATGGGTGGATGGACGCTACGAGTATCACCTCACATAAATAATGAAAAGGCTCAGTGCCGTGAGTGAAACAAGTCACAAATGAATTGTACTTTTAACGATGCTTCTGTTCGAAGGTTCAGGTTCAGGGAAGTTTGCCAGGGAGGGTCAGGCCTGGGTCTTGTCCATGTTGGTGACCCGGCAGTAGCTCCCGAAGGAATGTCAGAGTTTGTACAAGTGATGTACTGTTTACAGCACTATGGCAAAGGCACCGGGACCATTCGTGTCAAGTGGAGAACAGTATACAGCCCTACGTAAAGGTCAGCCCTATGACAAAAGACACGGTGAGTCTTCTTCAGCAAAAATTATGTAACAGCTTGCTACAATCGTCACCTTGTAGCTGGGGAACAGCATGTCTTCGCTTTAAGTACTGTCAGGGCCGGTGTTCTCGCTGGTATGAGGCTTCATCTCTCATAAGCTCTACTCAGTTTGAGTCATTCGTGGCACTTGGGCTGCGGTCTGAAGGCCAGAGCGACTCAGATTTTCTGGATGTGTTCGATACCTAACATTTGAGAGAAGTCTGAGTGAAGCTTGAAGGGAATAGAGCCAGTACGTAGATATAAGAGAGGTGGAGGGGACAGGAATAGAATGAGAGTAGAAACATTTTATTGGTAGAGGTAGTAGTAGTAGTAATAGCAGTAGTAGTAGCAGCAACAGTGGCGATGGTAGTGGTGGTGGTAGTAGTAATAGTAGCAGTAGTAGAGGTAGTAGTAGTAGTAGAGGTAGTAGTAGCAGAGGTAGTAGTAGTAGAACTAGTAGTAGTAGTAGAACTAGTAGTAGTAGTAGAATTAGTAGTAGTGGTGGTGGTGAAAATATTATTTTTATTATTATTAATAGCACGAGTGGTAATAATAATTAT
The DNA here is from genome assembly GCF_026875155.1 of Cherax quadricarinatus. Lineage (NCBI taxonomy): Eukaryota > Metazoa > Arthropoda > Malacostraca > Decapoda > Parastacidae > Cherax > Cherax quadricarinatus. The sequence goes on along the minus strand of NC_069403.1, from coordinate 101,346,802 downwards.
AATAATAATAATAATAATAATAATAATATTAGAAGTAGTATTAATAGTTGAGGTAGTTAAATACCATGAGAAAAAAGGAGCTCCGCAGGAGAGCTAATGGCCCACTAAGGTGGGACCAAAAATACTGGGGAAAAATCATTGGACAGAATTCACCTAGGCAAAAGAAAGGAAAGGCAAAGAAAATATAGGAATGGAGAAGAGGTAAGGAGAGAAGAAGATAAAGATGAGGTTAAGATACGAGTGTTCTGAAGTTTGGAGACCACTCGTGACTTGATCTTTATCTCCTCCTCTTCTTATCTCTTCTACTTTCCTATATTTCCTTTGCCTTTCCTTTCTTCTCCCAAGGTGAGTTCTGTCCTATGAGTTTTCCCATGTGTTTTTGGTTTCACCCTCTGGGCCATTAGCTCTCCTGCAGTGCTTCTTGTGTCCACTACTACCTTCTTATTGTCACCACTGCTACTATTGTCACCACTGCTGCTATTGTCACCACTGCTACTATTGTCACCACTGCTACTATTGTCACCATCGCTACTATTTCACTACTTGCTGTTACTTCAAATACTACTACAATTACTATTGCTACTACTGTTAATACATCTTCCACCACTATTACTATCATTTGTCTAGTCTTGTTCTACTACTGAGCCAGCCTACCTCTCATACATATATATATATATAATATATATATATATATATATATATATATATATATATATATATATATATATATATATATATATATATATATATATATATGCAATAAGATCACAGTAAACAGGTGATTTCAAAATATGCAAAACAACCACTCTGAAAGAATAGAGAAATTCCAAGCGCTTTCGTGACTACTCACATTATCAAGGAACTATGAAAGTGAAGCATCCAAGGAAGCTATATAAGGGGTCCGGCCAGCACCTCACTATCAGATCCCACAACGGTTAAACACGTGACGCGCGGCGAGCCAACTTGGATAGGTCCTTTGCAAAACTCACCCTCATACTTTGGGGGTGAGTTTTGCAAAGGACCTATCCAAGTTGGCTCGCCGCGCGTCACGTGTTTAACCGTTGTGGGATCTGATAGTGAGGTGCTGGCCGGACCCCTTATATAGCTTCCTTGGATGCTTCACTTTCATAGTTCCTTGATAATGTGAGTAGTCACGAAAGCGCTTGGAATTTCTCTATTCTTTCAGAGTGGTTGTTTTGCATATATATATATATATATATATATATATATATAATATATATTATATATATATATATATATATATATATATATATATATATATATATATATATATATTGGCTCCCTCTGTGCACGAAGTGGTCATGTAGGTGTGTTGCTATGTAGGAAAATAGTGAAGGCGCTTCCTGGCACGGGGTTCACTTATGTTGTGAAAGTCGTTGTTGTGGTTGAAACAGTTGAAAATACAGACGAGTGATGATTCCAAGGTCCAGCGACACTGTGTATCTTCTTCCCTGGCGATGAGTCTTGCCTCTCTACATAACACCTTACCACTGATACATAACACCTTACCACTGACACATAACACCCATACCACTGACACATAACACCTTAAGACTGACACATAACACCTCACCACTGATACATAACACCTTACCACTGACACATAACACCTTACAACTGACACATAACACCTTACCACTGACACATAACACCTTACAACTGACACATAACACTTACCACTGACATAACACCCTTACCACTGACACACAACACCTTACCACTGACACATAACACCTTACCACTGACACATAACACCCATACCACTGACACACAACACCTTACCACTGACACACAACACTCCACCACTGATATATAACACCTCATCACTGATACATAACACCTCACCACTGATACAAAACACCTCACCACTGATACAAAACACCTCACTACTGATACAAAAACCCCTCACAACTGACACAAAACACCTCACAACTGACACAAAACACCTCACCACTGATACATAAAAACCTCGCCACTGATACAAAACACCTCACAACTGACACAAAACACCTCACCACTGATACAAAACACCTCACCACTGATCATAACACCTCACCACTGATACAAAACACCTCACCACTAATACAAAACACCTCACAACTGACACAAACACCTCACCACTGATACATAACACCTCACCACTGATACATAACACCTCACCACTGATACAAAACACCTCACCACTGATACATAACACCTCACCACTGATACATAACACCTCACCACTGATACAAAACACCTCACCCACTGATACATAACACCTCCCCACTGATACAAAACACCTCACCACTGATACAAAACACCTCACAACTGACACAAACACCTCACCACTGATACATAACACCTCACCACTGATACATAACACCTCACCACTGATACAAAACACCTCACCACTGATACATAACACACTCACCACTGATACAAAACCTCACCACTGATACATAACACCTCACCACTGATACAAAACCCCTCCCCACTGATACATAACACCTCACACTGATACATAACACCTCACCACTGATACAAAACACCTCACAACTGACAAAAACACCTCACCATGATACATAACACCTCACCACTGATACAAAACACCTCACCACTGATACAAAACACCTCACCACTGATACATAACACCTCACCACTGATACATAAACACTCACCACTGATATAAAACACCTCACCACTGATACAAAACACCTCACCACTGATACAAAACACCTCACCACTGATACATAACACCTCACCACTGATACAAAACACCTCACAACTGACACAAAACACCTCACCAATGATACATAACACCTCACCACTGATACAAAACACCTCACCACTGATACATAATACCTCACCGCTGATACATAATACCTCACCACTGATACATAACACCTCACCACTGATACATGACACCTCACCACTGATACATAACACCTCACCACTGATACAAAACACCTCACCACTGATACATAACACCTCACCACTGATACAAAACAAGTCACAACTGACACAAAACACCTCACCACTGATATATAACACCTCACCAGTGATATATATCACCTCACCACTGATACTGATCACCTCACCAGTGATAAATAACACCTTACGACTGTACATAACACCCCACCACTGATATATAACACCTAACCACTGATACATATCACTTCACCAGTGATACATAATACCTCACCACTGATACATAATGCCTCAACATTGATACACAACACCCTATCACTGACACATAACACCTTACCACTGACACATAACACCTCACCACTGATATATAACGCCTCACCACTGATATATAACACCTAACCACTGATATATAACACCTCACGACTATTACATAACACCTCACCACTGATACAAAACACCTCACAACTGACACAAAACACCTCACCACTGATATATAACACCTCACCAGTGATACATATCATCACCATTGATACTGATCATCTCACCAGTGACAAATAACACCTTAACACTGTATATATCACCTTACCACTGATACATGTCACCTTACCACTGATACATATCACCTCACCACTGATGCATAACACCTCACCACTGATAACAACACCTCACCACTGATTCATAACACCTTACCACTAATACATAACACACCAGTGAAACATAACACATCACCACATACATAACACCTCACTACTGATATATAACACCTCAGCACTGATACATAACACCTCACCACTGATACATAACACCTTACCACTCACACATAATACCTCACCACTGACACATAACACCTCTCCACTGATACATAACATATCACCACTGATACATAACACCTTACCACTGATACATATCACTTTACCACTGATACATATCACCTTACCACTGATGCATGTCACCTTAACACGGATACATAGCACCTTACCACTAATACATAACACCTCACCACTGATGCATAACACCTTACCACTGTTACATAACACCTTACCACTGATACATAACACCTCACAACACCTCACCAATCATGCATATCACCTTACCACTGATACATATCGCCTTACGACTGATACATATCACTTTACCACTGATAAATATCACATTCCCACTGATACATATCACCTTACCACTGATGCATATCAGCTTAACACTGATACATAACACCTTACCACTGACACATAACACCTCACCACTGACACATAACACCTCACCACTGATACATAACACCTCACCACTGATACATAACACCTTACCACTGATACATAACACCTCACCACTGATACATAACACCTCACCACTGATACATAACACCTCACCACTGATACATAACACCTCACCACTGACACATAACACCTCACCACTGACACATAACACCTCACCACTGATACATAACACCTCACCACTGATACATAACACCTTACCACTGATACATAACACCTCACCACTGATACATAACACCTCACCACTGACACATAACACCTCACCACTGACACATAACACCTCACCACTGATCATAACACCTCACCACTGACACATAACACCTCACCACTGACACATAACACCTCACCACTGACACATAACACCTCACCACTGACACATAACACCTCACCACTGATGCATAAAACCTTACTACTAATACATAACACCTCACCACTGAAGCATATCACCTTACCACTGATACATATCACTTTATCACTGATACATATCACATTACCACTGATACATATCACCTTATCACTGATACATATTGTGATGTAGTCCAGCTGGGCTTGTGAGGTCTCTGGGGAGACCTAATTTAACCAATTATATGGTCACACCTTGCCTTGGTAAACGTCTGTAGCCACGCCCACGTCTGAGGTCTTTTGTTCTTGACGCCTCAGACCTAGGCGTCAGGTCGTACACGTGGTTGTGGAGGGTGCTTGGACCACGATATAAGCCCAAGGAACAGCTGAGCAGGGGGATTCGAGCGGAGCTGCTGCTGGGGTGCAGAGCTCCTGAGCAGACTTCGAGCGGAGCTGCTGCTGGGGTGCAGGGCTCGGGAGAAGGCTGCTGAAGTCTCTGGAGGAGACTGTTGGAGGCATTGGGCAGAGTACTGGCTTGGCGCAGTACTCGTGCTGTGTAGGTCTTGGGACCTGTGGCTTAGTTCCTGTAGTGAACTGTCCTCTGTGCTATATTGTAAGTTACATTCATTTTGGTCAAGTTGATTGTGTTCCCTGTCTCACTGCTTATGTGTACCACCGCATTTATCTAAACCACAATAATGTTCTGTTCCCAAATATATTATGGTACAAAGACGTAATAATAAACTGTGTTTGAGTAGAATAGTAATATTCACTGTCCCCGTTATTTGCTATTCCTATTTCTTATATTTTATTATGTTTATATATGAGTGAAGAATGGGCGAGGCATATGTTAGTGAGAAGTGTAGAGTTAATGAGAGTGTGGTGGTGGTCACCACTGACCTGTCATTACCTACCTACCTCCGCATACCTCACTCCTAACACCTCGCCTGCCTCTCCCCTGCCTACATAATCCCTTACTCCCATATTTCCCACTTATATCCGATTCATTGCCCCCCCCCTACATGACAATATCACGTTACGACTGATACATATCACCTTACCACTGATACATATTACCTCACCAGTGATACATATTACTTCACCACTGATACATATCACCTCACCACTGATACATAACACCTTACCACTGATACATAACACCTTAGCACTAATACATAACACCTTAACACTGATACATAAAACTTTACCACTGATACATAACACCTCACCACTGATACATATCACCTAACCACTGATACATAAAACCTTACCACTAATACATATCACCTTACCACTGGTACATATCACCTCACAAGTGATTCATAATACTTCACCACTGATACATAACACCTCACCACTGATGCATAACACCTCATCACTGACACATAACACCTTACCATTGATACATAACACCTCACCACTGATACTTAACACCTTACCACTGATACGTAACACCTCATCATTGATACTTAACACCTTACCACTGATACATAACACCTCACCACTGATGCATAACACTTTGCCAGTGATACATAACACCTCAACACTGACACATAACACCTCACCACTGATACATAACACCTCACCAATAATAGTTACCACCTTACCACTGACATATAACACATCACTGATACATAACACCTTGCCAGTGATACATTACACCTTACCACTGATACAAAGCACCTCACCACTGATACATAACACCTTACCACTGATACATATCACCTCACTACTGATACATACCACCTTACCACTGATACATATCACCTCACCACGGATACATAATACCTCATCACTGATACATTGCATCTTACCACTGACACAAAACACCTCACAACTGATACATAAGACCTCACCACTGATATATAACATCTTACCACTAATACATATCACCTCACCACTGATGCATATCACCTTACCACTGATGCATATCACCTAACCACTGATACATATCACCTAACCACTGATACATGTCACCTCACCAGTGAGATACATAATATTTCACCAACTGAACATAACACCTCACCACTGATACATAACACCTCACCACTGATACATAAAACTTTACCACTGGTACATAACACCTCACCACTGATACATAACACCTCACCTCTGATACATAACACTTTACCACTGATACATAACACTTTACCACTGATACATAACACATCACCACTGATAATTAACACATCACCACTGATGCATAACACCTCACTAGTGATACATAACACCTCACTACTGATACATAACACCTCACCTCTGATACATAACACTTTACCACTGATACATAACACATCACCACTGATACTTAACACTTCACCTCTGATACATACACCTCACCACTGATACAAAACACTTTACATTGATCATACACCTTACCACTGATACATATCACTAACCACTGATACATATCACCTTACCATTGATACATATCACCTTACCACTGATACATATCACCTCACCAGTGATACATAATACTTCACCACTGATACATAACACCTCACCACTGATACATAACACCTTACCACTGACACATCACACCTCACCAAGATTAAGCTCTTCACCATTGTTTTATTAGTGCTACTGTTCTTAACCAGACATTTCTGGTGTGTTAACGCATTTTAAATGGTAGCCATTATGTTTGTTAACATATGGACGCTTCTTATTCTTGTTTATTTAAAGGCTTCGTAATAATTAATACAAAGGAACTGAAAAAAATAACTACAAAAACGCATTAATTCTAATACATGTTAGTAGCAACTTACAAAGTATATCTCCTATTCTTTCACGATCTTGAACACAAACTCAGATATATGTAGTTCAATACTCATGGCTTTATGTGAAAAGATTTCAATATATCTAAACCGATTCATTAACTTTTTATTCTTATAACATAACACAAAACGAAAATAAAAGGAGAAAGATGATATAGATTCTCACAGAGGATAGTGAAAATCTGACTCATACTGATTTGAATTTATATTTGAACCGTAATTCACTGGTCAACAATTTTTGAAAAGTTGTATGCTTCTTAAATGAGATTAGTTCATTCTTATGTATTTTCATGTCCTAACTCCAAATATCACATTGAAAAATGCTTATTGGCTATAGATTTAAAAGATACGAGACATGTAATATTTGATTTTTTTATAATATACAATGTGTCAGTATATTTTAAACTCGAATCCGTACCTACTCTCTGCCTTTTTGCTTGACGCTTGTAGTGGGCTGAAGAATCGTCTCTTGCCAAAGTCCAGCAATAGTCTGCAAGCATTATTGTGCCCCATTTGCCCTGGTACCATTTTTCCATGGTTGAAATATCTTGGTGAAACCTTTCACCATGTTCGTCACTAACTGCCCCACAGTTCGCTGAAAAAACGTCTAAATGTGAGTCCAAATAGTGAATTTTAAGTGACATGTTGCATCCCATGTTCATGTAAGCCTTAATGAGGTTTTCCACCAATTCATCATAGTTGCCTTCCCCTCTGTTTCCTAGATATCCCTTCGCCATGCAACTGGAATGCTTCCCAAGCAGCTTTCTCCTCCCCATGAAGGCCTGATTCAAAGTCACCATTTTGAAGAAACTCTCGAATCTGAGGACCATTGAAGACTCCCTTTCTTATCTTAGCGTCACTCAGTGAGGGAAATTTTGATGTTAAATATTTGAATTCCTGATCAGATTTGTCCATAGCTTTTACAAAGTTTTTTATAAGCCCCAGTTTTATGTGTAGTGGTGGTAGCAAAATTTTGTTTGGTTCAATGAGAGGTGGATGTTGAACATTTTTCATCCCAGGCTCCAGTGATTGACGAGGTGGCCAGTCTCTCCTGATGTAGTGGGAACCTCTTGCACGGCTGTCCCAGTCACATAGAAAGCAGCAGTACTTGGTGTATCCGCCCTGTAAGCCCATCACAAGAACAACAACGTTTAAGTCACCACACAGCTGCCATTAATGTTCATCATATTTCATGTATTGCAACATATCCTTTATATTCTCATAAGTTTCTTTCATTTGTGGTGCACAGCCCACAGGAACTGACGGTTTACTATTGCCGTTATGCACCAAGACACCTTTCAGACTCGTTTTTGATGAATCTATGAACAGCCTCCAGTGATTGGGTTCACATTCGATGCCAAGTGCTTCCATCAGACCATTAATATTGTTGCAGGCCACTAAATCACCTTCTATTACGAAGAAGTTATTGAACTGCTGCTGACGGTCACGAAATTCTGAAATCTTCACATCAGCTACTAGGAGATTCCACTGTTGAAGACGAAAGCCTAGCAGCTCTGCCTTATTTTTGGGTAATTGCAGATCCCTGACAAGGTCATGGAGTTCCCCTTTACTTAAGAGATGTGGCCTAGAGGAGTGTGCTTCATCAAAGTTTCGTTCACTTTGTAATCCAGGACTGTCATCCTTCTCATCTTCATCACTTTCGTCATCTGACTCGAAGGATACCGAAGTTGGTGCATCAGGAACAGGTAGACCTTCTCCATGTAGAACTGGGCGAATAGCTGATGGAATGTTTGGATATTCAATGGATTCCCTTTTTTTTTCTTTGACAAGCCCTTTTGTGCTGGAGGTACCTTGCAGAAATAACAGTTGTTAGTATGGTCTGTTGGCTCCCGCCATGTCATTGGCGGGAGCTAATGACATGGCGGTGGTTAATAGCACAATTGTTGCAGCATGTGTGGAGCCCAGTTCTTAATCTGGTCACCAATCTTGCATCCAAAATATAGGTAATATGCCTTTCTAATCATAGCAGTTCTACGGCGCTTCTGTGATGCAAAGGTCACCTCACCACAAATGTAGCAGTTGTCCGCCCTATTCACCCAAGTACGAGGCATCTGAAAAAAGCAACAAACAGTTAGAAGATAAACAGAAAATTTATTCATTAATTTATCATTATAATGCAGAACATGACAGCTAAGCAGAGGTATTTACGCCAGTCAGTAGGAAAATAAAAATAATGTAATATACCTCGCATGCATATCAATAGCTTGCTCAGTGAATATTTATTATAAGTTTAAAAAGTGTTTGGTTAATAAAATCACCTGCCTTTCACATCAAAATATAAAATTGGACATCACAACCACCTTCTATGACTGCTGGAACAATAATGAAGGTCAGTGAGACTGTGTGTGTGGTAAGAAACACTGGCACAAGCCTGTTGGAACCTGTTGTGACACGTAGATGTAGATTGAAAAGTAGAGCTAACAATTTTAACCATGATATTCATTATCAGCGACCTAAAATTAGTTGGAAATTGTTACTCTGGTCTCGGAAGCATTTTGGTTGTTGACCAGTGTATATAATTCCAAAAGGAGCGTTACCCTATCAAATGATAGCATTCGGTGAAACTCGTAAAAGTTAACTGCACTACACTTGAATATACTAATATATTTATAATAGCAATGTTTACAATTAAAAATGCATCGAATATTTTTGAAAGCTGAAAAACATATTAAATATGAATTCCGCTATTACAGAATTGCTCTAGTGGTCACTCCACCAGAAGTCACGGCCAGCATCTCCCAAGTTTCTTGCACGTAAGTTTAGCGACCTTTAAAACACTAGAGTGAACCAGCAAAATAGAGAGCACACAAAGGTATATTAAAGTACAGTACATCAGAGTACGACAAAGTATATCAAAGTATCCCAAAGTACATCTGAGAACCCCAGAGTACATCAGAGAACCCCAGAGTACATCAGAGAACCCCAGAGTACATCAGAGAATCCTAGAGTGCATCAGAGAACCCCAGAATACATCAGAGTACTCCAATAAAACTAACGTACGTAAAAGTACTCATGAGTGCACTATACTACTCCAGTGTAACCAAAATAAACGAAAGTTTCAGGAATTAAGTAACATAAACAAGAATACACCAGAGAGCATCAGAGTAAACAAGACTACACCAGAGTACACTAGAGTACACCATATTACATTAATGAGCACTTAAATAGATTGGGTATACAAGAGCCTGAAAATATTAGTTAAGGAGTGTAGGAAAAATATAGGTGCGAGATACTCAGAATGGAGCCCGGACCTTCCATTATATATTTTAAATTCAGTAACTTGAAGAGTAGTATTTACAGTTGAAGTATTTTCACAGCCACACCAGATCCGCTTAATAGATTTACAGTAAAATACCTCCAGTGAATTGCAAAATTCTCAAATTGTCAGTCATTCCATCCAAACTAACAGCTTTCACTTAGTCCTGTCCGTCACCACTCCTCGTGTGCGGAAATATAGTGATACTGATACAAGGGATGTGATATGGTGATAAATGTTTGTAACTCTTCCTCCAGCGTTAAACAATGGTATACACATATATAAGTTCCCTTAAGATAATAAATCTCTGCTATTCACGAGTGTAAAAAAATGAGGGAAAGCTTACAAGAAATAATGTTAAAAACATTTAAAAACGACCAGGTAAACATTAGCGACAATTACGAATAAAAAAGGGAGATTTGATATCTTTAAATTCTGGAAAAAGTTCGCCATTACTTTAATCAGTCCATCTCAAAAAAAAAAAAAAAAAAGTACGATGGGTTTGCACAAGTGTTTCCCTTTATCAATTTGTGGTTTCTCAAAACCTTTATAAAACACATTTGAAATCTTATGCATTTCTATTTCCGAAAAAGTTTTGCCCACAACAGGGTCTTGTCCAGGCATGAGAAGGTCTCGCAAATCATGGCAAAGGGAATCACACCGGGGGAAAAAACCTCTACACTTTTGCTTGTTAAGAGGATCGTTAAGGGTGAACGTCACCCTCTTCACCACCATCACAAAACTTTAATACCTAAAATTTGGGGAAAAGAAAAGGGTTAAAATCCCATACTCCCAAAACAAAATTTGTCCAGTAAAGACTGATGAAGTCTGCTTCACAGGCGAAATACTTCGGAAATAAAACACCCCAAGGGGTCGTTCATCAAAGTATCAATAAGCCCATTGAATCTTCTATTTTTAGTAGAAGTTTACTGAAAATTTTCAGAATAATATATAAAAATTTTAAATATTGATTTGGAAAAGAAAAAATCTTTGAATATTAATAATGACTGTTGGTCTCCTGTCTTGACTTGCTATAATAAAGTAAACAGTATGAACCCAATATTACTGACTATTACATTGTTGACATGACTCACGAAATCGTAATAACACGATTGCGAACAAGCCAGGGTACGGGTGGGGTTAGAACCCATGGCAAGTGAGTCGTAAAACTCTAAGTCAATGGGTAAGCCACTGTGCCAGCTGGCTACAATAAGATTCATCTAACTAGATATATGATGAGTCTAGGTATTGAATGAATCTTATTGTAGCCAGCTGGGCTGGAGTTTTACGACTTATTTGCCATGGGTTCTAACCCCACGCGGACCCAGGTTTGTTTACATCATTGCTAATTTTTTAAATATACGTTTCATACTTGACTGAAGAAAAAATATTTATCTTTGAGTCATAACGCCATTCAAGAATCTAATATTTTAAGAGTAATAATTTTGTAGAAATATCGGCCGATTCCCACCAAGGCAGGGTGGCCCAAAAAAGAAAAACTTTCAATATCATTCACGCCATCACTGTCTTGCCAGAAGGGTGCTTTACACTACAGTTATAAAACTGCAACATTAACACCCCTCCTTGAGAGTGCAGGCACTGTACTTCCCATCTCCAGGACTCAAGTCCGGCCTGCCGGTTTCCCTGAATTCCTTCATAAATGTTACTTTACTCACATTTAAACAGCACGTTAAGTATTAAAAACTATTTGTCTCCATTCACGCCTATCAAATACGCTCACGCACGCTGGATGGAAGTCCAAGCCCCTCACACACAAAACCTCCTTTACCCCTCCTTCCAACCTTTCCTACGCCGACCCCTACCCCGCCTTCCTTCCACTACAGTTTTATACACTCTCGAAGTCATTCTGTTTCGCTCCATTCTCTCTACATGTTCGAACCACCTCCATAACCCTTCCTCAGCCCTCTGGACAACAGTTTTGGCAATCCTGCACCTCCTCCTAACTTCCAAACTACGAATTCTCTGCATTATATTCACACCACACATTGCCCTCAGACATGACATCTCCACTGCCTCCAGCATTCTCTTCATTGCAACATTCATCACCCATGCTTCACACCCATATAACAGCGTTGGTAAACTATACTCAACATTACTGCTACCCGTCCCTTAGCTCTAACTCTCTCAGATACTCCTGACTTAATCCCATTTATTTCTCCCCTCCGAAACTCCCCTACCCCCTTCAGCTTTGTTTCGCTTAGGGCCAGGACATCCAACTTCTTTTCATTCATAACATCAGCAATCATCTGTTGTCATCCGCACTACATCCACGCACATTTAAGCATCCCAGTTTTATAAAGTTTTTCTTCTTCTCTTTTTTAGTAAATGTCTACAGGAGAAGGGGTTACTAGCCCATTGCTCCCGGTATTTTAGTCGCCTTATACGAGACGCATGGCTTACGGAGGAAAGATTCTTTTCCACTTCACCATGGACAATAGAGGAAGTAAAGAAGAACGAGAGATATTTAGAGAAAAGAAGAAAAATCTAGATGTGTGTATGTATATATATGCATGTGCTTGCCTGTGTAGTGTGACCTATGTGTAAGTAGAAGTAGCAAGATATACCTGTTATCCAGCATGTTTATGAGACAGAAAAAGACACCAGCAATCTTACCATCATGTAAAACAGTTACAGGTTTCTGTTTCACAGTCACCTGGCAGGACGGTAGTACCTCCCTGGGTGGCTGCTGTCTACATTCCTGCCAACCTACTACCTAATTTTGTAGAAATATTTATTTAAATACAGATGAATAAAGCTCCTGATTATTGTTATTATTTATATAGTTTATTTGTTAATTTTACCATCATGTATGTCAAGCAATTATCGTTCTATAACGAATTAGACACTTGTGCAACACATGGGTAATTATCCTTCTATAACGAATTAGACACCTGTGCAACACCTGACTAATTATCCTTCTATGACGAACTAGACACTTGAGCAACACCTGGGTATCATTTTTGTGGAGTCCTGGTCATGAACCGGGTCGCGGGGGCGCTGACCACTCAGAACACCCTCCAGGTAAACTCCAGGTAACCAGTGGCTTCCACGGTCCAGTACAGAGGGATTGATCACCTCAAACTGATCTATATTGTTCTCTATAATGGACTGAGGAAGGCACTGGTTGGCGAAATGTTTCTGCACTAAAGAGTGTTGCAGAGTGTTGCAGAGAGTGCTGCAGAGAGTGTTGCAGAATGTTGCAGAGAGTGTTGCTGAGTTTTGTAGACAATGTTGCGGAGTGTTGCAGATTGTTGCAGAGTGTTGTAGAGAGTTTTGCATTATTGCAGTGTTGCAGAGAATGTTGCAGGGTGTTGCAGAGAGTGTTACAGAGTGTTTCAGAGAGTTGCAGAATGTTGCAGGGTGTTGCAGAGAGTGTTACAGAGTGTTTCAGAGAGTTGCAGAATGTTGCAGAGACCGTTGTATGGTGTTGCAGAGTGTTGCAGAGAGTGTTGAACAATGTTGCAGAGTGTTGCAAAGAATGGTGCATATAATGTTGC
>NC_069403.1:101225189-101330189 GCF_026875155.1 Cherax quadricarinatus | reverse complement strand
AGATCCTCCAAAATTAAAAATTACTTGGTAAAAAACATCGAAACACTAAACTTTTGTTGGCGTGAGACTTTACTACTCGGTACAAACCTTGGAGAAGGTACAAGAGGAATCTTACTACTATATGCCGACAGGCAAGCTTGTCTGTAGGTGAAGTAAGTTCAAGAGTGCTCCATCTTTAGGTTGGAGGCTGATAAAATATAAAAACTGGCATCAGAATTAGTAGACTTCAAAACTTGTGGGTTCATAGTCAAGAACCAACAAGGTTCATGACTCACAAAATCGTAATGCCATAACTGCAAAGAAACCGTACTGTAGTTTATTCACTTATTCGACTGAATGAAACTTTTGTTACTAGAAATTAGGAAAAAGCTGACTTTGTGTTGATCATATTGCTGCCAGTGAGCAAACCCCTGATCTAATTAGCGAACCTTCAATGTCTAGGTGAAAGAACTGCCAGGAGGGGCATGTCAAATCTTAAGCCCTCTGGATCAAGGTGTACCTCGTACCTGCTTGAGAGATGAAGTTTCAGAACTCAGTACGAAGTGCATTTGCTTTCACATCTAGTGTGTGCATATCTTTCTTGGATTGCCTGCTATCCAGACACCCCCTTCCCCTTTCTTCCTGCTCCTTTCTTTCTCATCTCCCACTTCTGGACAGAATAGAGAACCGTGCATGGCGATTTATTTCTCATCCGGGCCCAGTTTAATTGACTCTGTGATTGCAACAGAACTTTCAACATCGAAATGACGTGGGTGACCTTCGTGTTATGTCAAAGGCAACGTTATCAAATTACCACACGTGGCTCAACTTTGTGGTCAGCCACACGACGACATCTATATCGCAAGAAGGCAAGTAAACAGTAACCACACTGTCTGTACCCTTCTCAAAATCACCATTGAGTAGGGTCTCAAGTAGACCAAAATTATTTGAGTTATTCGAATGATACTGGACTGTATTTAGTTGTGCTAATAAATCACTTCTGGAAGTGAGGAATATTGAAATTACCTCGTTTCGGAATTGATGTATTAACAACGACACATTTGCCTTTTCCTTTTGTGGATTATTGCTCTTGCAAATGATGAAAGGATATATTCATTACAGGAAGATAATGCATTATTTTTTCTACTATATAATAAGAAATCCGCTTCAAGGCGACATGTGCTCATAGCTCTCAATACTTTACCTTAAGAAATTCCTTTAAATTAAATGAAGTAGATAACAAATGTTAGCTTGTAAAACAGTATTATATCCTAACCTACCACTGTGTAAAATAAAACAGTATATCCTAACCTACCACTGTGTAAAATAAAACAGTATATCCTAACCTACCACTGTGTAAAATAAAACAGTATATCCTAACCTACCACTGTGAAAAATAAAACAGTATATCATAGCCTATCACTGTTTAAAATAAAACAGTATATCATAGCCTATCACTGTGTAAAGTAAAACAATATATCATAGCCTATCACTGTAAAATAAGACGGTATATCATAGCCTATCACTGTGTAAAATAAGGCAGTATATCATAGTCTATCAATGTGTAAATTAAGGCAGTATATCATAGCCTACCACTGTGTAGAATCATAATTATATTATTAAGGCGATACTTGAACAAACCAAAAATTCAATTTGTACATGGGATAACAACAAACCAATGAGAATGAAAATACTCACAAATTATAGAGGTAACAAAATACAATTGATGATATCGTGCAACCGCATCAGTTGGCAGCAATAACAACAATAACGTGGAGGTAAAATGATATTCCAGGGAAATCTAGTTGGAGCTTAGTCCATGGATCATACTGACATTCTGCCTGTCACTTTGATAGGGCCCTTCTGCTATCCACCTGCCATCTCGCTATCATCCTCTGCCAACCTTCAACCATCAAGCTGATACTTCGAACTATCCACCATGCCATCCACCTACTGTCCTTTTTTTTATTCAACTGTTATACTCCTGCCATTCCATGGCAACCTTGTCACAACACTCCCACAATTCTGCCGTCTACCTGTAACCTTACTACAGTTCCTATTCCACTTTCCTGCCATCCCTCCTGCCAACTTTCTGCCATATTTCTGCTGACCCCTGTTGTCCCCCTGCCATTACCTGCCATCCCTTACTATCCCAAACTGCAACTTGATTCTCGATGTCCAATTCCTTTAGGAATTATCTACTCAGGTACATAAAACCTTTTCTACCTAATAACGATATTTCATGAATTAATGTTTATGTTTTATCCCCAAACTGCTTATTTTAAAACAGTATGGATTTCCTTCCACACCTCATGCACCATGGAAAGCAGCAAAGATGGATAAGAGTGTTCAACACTTCATTTAGCAGTTCTACCAGGATGATGACTTGACGCTGATGAAGAGTTCTTAACCCAAGAAATTAGAGCAACACTCCCATTCTATAAAGCAGAATTTATTATCTGAAATTCCTTAAGAACATAAGAACATAAGAAAGGAGGAACACTGCAGGAGGCCTGTTGGCCCATACTAGGCAGGTCCTTTACAATTCATCCCACTAACAAAACATTTGCCCAACCCAATTTTCAATGCCACCCAATAAATAAGCTCTGATGTGAAAGTCCCACTCAAATCCAACCCCTCCCACTCATGTACTTATCCAACCTAAATTTGAAACTACCCAAAGTCCTAGCCTCAATAACCCAACTAGGTAGACTGTTCCACTCATCTACTACCCTATTTCCAAACCAATACTTTCCTATGTCCTTTCTGAATCTAAACTTATCTAATTTAAATCCATTACTGCGGGTTCTCTCTTGGAGAGACATCCTCAAGACCTTATTAATATCCCCTTTATTAATACCTATCTTCCACTTATACACTTCGATCAGGTCTCCCCTCATTCTTCGTCTAACAAGTGAATGTAACTTAAGAGTCTTCAATCTTTCTTCATAAGGAAGATTTCTAATGCTATGTATAAATTTAGTCATCCTACGCTGAATGTTTTCTAACGAATTTATGTCCATTCTGTAATATGGAGACCAGAACTGAGCTGCATAATCTAGGTGAAGCCTTACTAATGATGTATAAAGCTGCAGTATGACCTCTGGACTTCTGTTGCTTACACTTCTTGATATAAATCCCAGTAATCTATTTGCCTTATTACGTACGCTTAGGCATTGCTGTCTTGGTTTAAGGTTGCTGCTCACCATAACCCCCAAGTCCTTTTCGCAATCTGTATGGCTAAGTTCTACATAATTTAACTTATAAATACTAGGGTTATGGGCACTCCCAAGCTTCAGAACCTTGCATTTATCTACATTGAACTGCATCTGCCACTTTTCTGACCAAGAATAGTGTTTGGAAATAAATGGTATAAAATACCGACACAATGGCAATATAAACACAAATGCAGTATAATGTGATCCTTTATTGACTACGTTTCGCCCACACAGTGGGCTTTTTCAAGTCACAAACAGAACTACCTGGGGTGGAAGGAACGCGAGTATTTATAGTCCGGCTGAGGTCAGGTGAAGAATGCTGCATCTGATGATGTACCGAGTGGGGTTATAGAGTCTAAAAACTTGGGTAGCTTGGAAAGGAGATTGGATAAGTTCGTGAGCAGACCTTCTACAGTGTTCTTATGTGGATAGTGATGAAGAAGTTTCTTGGCAAGTGGTTCAGCTATGTTATAGAAGCCACTATTCTGGTTGAAGTTGTCGGGTATAGAAATAAGTGATGATTCCAGGATTCTTCGGTATTGAGTGTTGTCTTCTGTGGCGATAAGTCTTGAGTTTCTGTAGTTTATCAAGTGGTTGTGTGAATTACGGTGTTGTACGCAGGCATTCCTTGTGTCGTCAGACCTGCTTGCGTATTGGTGTTCTGAAATACGTGTTTGGAGGTCCCTTGATGTTTCGCCCACGTAATAACTTGTTGCAGTCATTACAAGGGATTATGTATACCCCTCAGAGGAGGGGGCTTGTCCTTCCTACCGGGATGTCCTTGATGGTCGTGGTGTGGGGGTAGAACTTGGAATGATTTTTGGAAAAGAGTTGGAAAACATTTTTGGGAATGGATTGGGTGGGAAGGACTATGTATCTCTTCTCGGCAGTGTCTTCTCTGGGTGTGTTAAGATTTTTTAATGCCGCCGTCTGCAGTCTCTGATAATGACGAGGATAGTGGAGTTTAGAAAATATTTGTTCAATTTAGTGCTTTCTTCCTAAAGGGAACCGTTGCGCGATTCTGAGTGCACGCAGGAAGAACCTATAATTACACCAGTTTGGTTTTGGTGTCGTGGTGAGAGTAAAGGGGAGAAGATCGTTTTCGGTTGGGGGGGTTTCGATAGACTTTAAAAAACAAATTTCGTGTCATTTTGCAGACAGGACTAAGGGAAAGGAAGAGTGTTGTCGACTTCTTCTTCCCAAGTGTGAACGGATTAAAGGGCTCGACCGGGTTTGAGCTTGTTTGAGAGCTTAAAACGTTAAGCGTTTGGGATTTTGGGGAAAAGTCGTCAACAAACGGAGCCGGGTGACAGACAAGGGAAATAATGGGGGAGAAACGTTCGGCTTCTAGAGTTCCATGTATAGGTTTCCCCAGGACTGCATGAGGGCGAACCCATGGGTAGTCCAAAAGTCTGCTGAAAAGGTGATTTTAAAAGAAAAAACAGTAAAGCCAAAACACATAGTTCAAAAAGGCGATGAAATCGCGGGCGGAAGGGAAGACAAGTGAATCGTCAATTTTCCTGGCAAAGATCGATGGCTGTGAAAAGAAAGGTATTTTTGGTGAATAGGGAAGTCACGCAAGGGGGAAAGTTTCTTGTTCCTGATGTTGATTTGCGAATGCGATTGAGAATGTACGGCCTGCCAAAGACTCACAAGCCTGGTACCCACGAGGCCCATACCTCGGGGAATGGCGGGCTCCCCACCAGCCCCAGGATTCTGCCAAACACCTCTCTAAACTTTTTGGGCACAAAACAGCCCAGCACATTCAAAACCAGGTGATCTTCTAAATCGCATTCGCAACTTTCAACACAGGAACAAGAAACTTCCACCCCTTTGACGTGACTTCCCTTTCACCAAGTACCTATCAAAAGCCTCGATCTTTTGCGGGGAAAAAATTGACGATTCACTTGATCTTCCATTCCCAGCCACGTTTCATCGACCTTTTTGAATATGTTTTGGCTTACGTGTTTCTTTTTCGAAAAATCACCTTTCAGCGATTTTTTGGACTCCCCCAGGGTTCGCACTCAGTCAGTCCTGGCGAACCTTACAGGGAAACATCTAGAAGCCGAACTTTCTCCACCATTTTTCCCTTCGCTGTCACCGGGCCCCGTTAGGTTGACGACATTTCCTCTAACCCCTAAACCTTCAACGTTTCAAGCTCCCCAAGAAAGTAACCAGGTCGACCCTTTAAATCCAGTTCACACTTGAAAAGAAGTCGCAACCTCTTCCTTTCCTTGATGTCCCGCTTGAAAGCTGACCACGAACTCGTTTTAAAGTCTAAACGAAAACCCCCCCCAAAACCCGAACGTTTTCCACTTCATCCACCACGACACCAAAACCAAAAAGTGGTGTAAAATGGCTTTTTTCCCGCGGCACCAGAATCTGCGCAACGAGTTCCTTGAGGAAGAAGGACTAAATTGAACAAAATTTTCTAAACTCACTACCCTCACTTCATAGAGACTGCAGCGGCAGCATTAAACACTTCAACACACCCAAAAGACACTGCCCAGAAGAATACAAGTCCTTCCCACCAACTCCATTTTCCAAACTGTTTCCAAATCTTTGCCAAAACACTTCCAAGTATCTACCTCCACAACCACGACCATCAAGGACATCCCAGTAGTAGGGAAGGACAAGCCTCCCTCCTCTGCAGGGGGAACATAATCCCTTGTAAGACTGCAACAAATTAAACGGGGCGAAAACATAAGGGGGCCCCCAAACACGTATTTCAGAACACCAAAACCAAACAGGGCTGACGACACAAAGGAATGCCTGCGACAAACCGAATTCCCCCCAAACCCCCTTGATAAACTACAGAAACCCCAAACTTTTTCGCCAAGAAGACAACCTCAATACCGAAGAATCCTGGATCACACTTATTTCTATATCCCCACAACTTCAAAACCCGAATGTGGCTTCTATCATAGCTGAAACCCCCTTGCCAAGAAAATTTTCATCGCTAACCCAAAAAAAAAAACCTGAGAAGGTCTGTCACAAACTTTCCAACCCCCTTTCCAAACTCCCAAGTTTTTTTGACTCTATAACCCCACTCGGTACATCATCATGCTAGATGCAGCTTCTTCACCTGACCTCACCGGGCTATAAAACCGCGTCCTTCCACCCCAGGGAGTTCTTTTGTGACTTGAAAAAAAACCCACGTTTTGGGGGGAAAAAGTAGTCAATAAAGGATCACATTTAAACCCTTTTTGTTTATATTCCCGAATGTGTTTGTTTAAATCCCCCTGAAGTTCCATAACATCTACGTTTTTAATCAATTTCCTACCCATCTTTTTTGTCATCGGCGAATTTGCTCATATCACTAAAAATTCCCTCACAAGATCATGAATTATTTTAAACAACAACGGGCCCAAGACTGACCTGTGGAAAAAGCCACTTGTTACAGACCCCCCTGGATTTAACCCCCCTTTATAGACACCCTGCTTCCTGTCAGTGGCCATGACTCGATCCACGAAGCACTTTTCCCCCGTGCCATGATGCCCTTTCTTTAGCAGTCTATTGGGGCGGAACTCTATCAAAAGCCCTTTCTAAAACTAAGTAAAAAAATATCAAAAATTCTTTATCGGGCAACACCCAAAAACTTTACTGAAGAAAATTTAAAAAATTTGTTTGACAAGACCGGGCCCCTTGTAATCCAAAGCTGAGATCATTAACAGCTAGCTTACGAGATGGCTTTTTAAATCAGCTATAATTGACTCTAGTAATTTGCCTACAATTGAGGTTAGGCTTATTGGGCCGTAATTTGACGGTAACGATTTGTCCCCTGTTTTAAAAATAGGAATTACATTAGCCATCTTCCACATATCAGACACTACACCTGTTTGAAGAGATAAATTAAAAATATTTGTTAATGGTTCACAGAGTTCCATTTTGCATTCCTTAAGAACCCTTGAAAAAACCTCATCAGGACCCGGCGACTTATTTTGCTTCAGTCTGTCTATCTGCTTCACAACCATTTCACTGTGACTGTGATGTTACATAATTTATCTTCTTCTAGCCCACTATAAAAATTAATTACTGGAATATTGTTAGTGTCTTCCTGTGTAAAAACTGAGAGAAAATAATTATTAAAAATCGAGCACATTTCATTATCTTTGTCAGTAAGGTGCCCATAGGTATTTTTAAGGGGACCTATCTTATCTCTAACTTTTGTTCTATAGACCTGGAAAAAAAACTTTTTGGGTTAGTTTTAGAATCCCTAGCAACTTTAATTTCATAGTCCCTTTTAGCTTTTCTTATCCCCTTTTTAATGTCCCTCTTAATGTCAATATACTGGATTCATAAGATGACCCTCACCTCTTTTTGATACGCCTATAAATTCCTTTCTTATGCCCTAATAGATATTTGAGCCTATTATTCATCCATTTTGGGTCATTTCTATTTGATCTAAATTCTTTATATGGGAAAACGTTCTTTGAGCAGCATGTATAGTGTTCAGAAAACTGTCATATTGATAGCTCACTTCGTTATCCCAGTCAACAGATGATATGTGTTCTCTAAGCCCATCGTAATCTGCTAAGCGAAAATCTGGGACTGTTACTGAGTTATCGCTACTATCGTACTTCCATTCAATGCTAAATGTAATTGATTTGTGGTCGCTAGCACCCAGTTCCTCTGAAATTTCTAAATTATTAACAAGGGATTCATTGTTTGCCATAACTAAGTCAAGCAGGTTATTTCCCCTTGTAGGTTCTGTCACAAACTGCTTCAAAAAACAATCCTGAACTACTTCTAAGAAGTCGTATGATTCTAAATTCCCAGTCAAGAAATTCCAATCAATATGACTAAAGTTAGTCTCCTAGAATTACTACATTATCGTGCCTTGTGGCCTTAACAATTTCCTCCCATAGTAGTCTCCCTTGGTCCCTATCTAAGTTTGGGGGACGGTATATCACTCCTAAAATCAGTTTTTTCATGCCCCTCTGAAAATTCTATCCAACAGACTCTGTATTGTGTTACTTCAGACTTAATACCCGTTTTTATGCAACAGTTCAAGCGATCTCGGACATACAATGCCACCCCACCCCCTTCCCGATACTTCTATCTACTTGGAACAATTTAAAACCCTGAATATGACATTCCGCAGGCATGTCCCGACTTTTTGAATTAAACCACGTGTCAATTAAGGCACATACATCAATGTTACCTGTACTAGCAACTAATCTCAACTCGTCCATCTTATTCCTAGCACTACCGCAATTAGCATAATAAACATTGAAAGACTTTCCTTTCTCTTTACCCTTCCTGCTCATTTCTGTTTTTCTACTAAACCTATTACTGTCCTTATCACCCAAAGTTCCTGGCTTTTCAATATCTACCTCGTTCTGCTTATTACTAGTTCCCCTAGAGCTCGTAATATTACTACACTGGGACTTCAACTGTTTTCCCTGCCAAAACCCATACCACTAACTATTCCTAGTTTAAAGTCCTAACTGCTCCCTCCACTGCAGTTGCCAGTGCTACCACCCCAACCTAGATAAGTGAACCCCATCCCTGGCATACATGTCATTTCTGCCAAAAGAAGAGGTCCCAGTTGTCAATGAATGTTACCACATTTTCCTTACAGTATTTGTCCAGCCAGCAATTGACACCAATTGCCCTGGACAACCATTCATTTCCAACTCCTCTCCTTGGCAAAATACCACATATGACAGGGTTCCCACCCTTACTCCTAATTATTTCTATTGCTGACCTATACCTGCTAATCAGGTCTTCACTCCTACGTCTGCCAACATCGTTGCCTCCAGCACTGAGACAGATAATAGGATTGCTCCCATTACCTCTCATGATGTCATCCAGACGGCTAACAATATCCTCCATCCCAGCCCCCGGAAAGCAAACTCTCTGTCTCCTATTCCTGTCCTTCAAGCAGAACGCCCTTTCCATATACGTAACTTGGCTATCCCCAACAACAACAATATTCTTACCTTCCTTGGTGTCGTTCGTCGTGATGTTCCCAGTAGTCGACTCACATTCGTCCGGTAGCACAGAGAATGTATTAGATGTTTCCACAACAGTTTCCACGGCAGTCTCTTTCTTCTTCATCGTTTCTACCTTTCCATTCGTCTTCTTGATCGTCAACTTCGTTCCCTGCTGTCCAGCCACTGACCAGTTTCCCTTCTTGACCTGAGGACTCAAAACAGGAGGACTACTACGAATCTTCTTGTTTTCCTCGGTCAGTCGCCGAATCTCCACCTTCGCCAACCTCAATTCTTCCTTAAGCTGTTGGTAAAGTTGCTCGATGGAGGGCATCTTGCTTCAATTCGTAGAGAGCGCGCAAACAGGTCTTCACAGAGCTAAGTACACGTCAACACTGCGCAAAAGCCAACTCAATCAGGAGCTACTGTGCAGCACGTCCGCACGGCCCAATAGCGTTGTAAGACTCATCGTGGATTATCGCTTCCTATAATTAATGTATTATTATTTAATTATCTCCCTAACCGGACTGTCTGAACGAGCGCTGTAGCTTGCCTCAGGGGTAATTAAACCGCTTAAAGATTTTGCACAATAATTAGACATGACAACACAAAGTAATATTCAGATGAAAACTGGTATGATGATAAGATAAGATTTCGTTCGGATTTTTAATCCCGGAGGGTTAGCCACCCAGGATAACCCAAGAAAGTCAGTGCGTCATAGAGGACTGTCTAACTTATTTCCGCCAGGATGCGACCCACACCAGTCGACTAACACCCAGGTACCTATTTGCTGCTAGGTGAACAGGACAACAGGTGTAAGGAAACGTGTCGAAATGTTTCCACCCGCCGGGAATCAAACCCGGGCCCTCCGTGTGTGAAGCGGGAGCTTTAACCACCAGGCCACCGGGCCGACAAATTGTGGAAAAAGACACTTGTGTACAGTTCAGGACACAGGAAACGTTTCGCCACGAGTGGCTTCTTCAGTCCTAAAACAGACAATTAAGAACAAATATACATAGTGGCAGGAGTGTTGAAAATGGTATAAAATTCCGTCAAGTTGATGATTAAGACTCATGTGCAACAGTTAAAATAATTCTCATACAAAATAGGCTTCTTCAGTCAAATTCAGAGGCAGCGGGTGTAGTAATGAAGTGAAGATGCAACACTGGTCAACAACCAAAATGCTTCCGAGACCAGAGTAGCAATTTCCAACTAATTTTAGGTCACTGATAATGAATATCATGGTTAAAATTGTTTGTTAGCTCTACTTTTCAATAGGCTTGTGGCAGCGTGTTTCTTACCACACGCAGTCTCACTAACCTTCGTTATTGTTCCAGCAGTCATAGAGGGTGGTTGTGCTGTCCAAGTTTATATTTTTAGGTGAAAGATAGATGATTTCCTAAGCCAAACACTTTTTAAATTTATAATAAATGTGATTGGGACAGCCGTGCAAGAGATCCCACTAAATCAAATGAGACTGGCCACCTCGTCAATCATTGGAGTCTGGGATGAAAAGTGTTCAACATCCACATCTCATTGAACCAATCAAAATTTTACTACCACCACTACACATAAAACTAGAGCTCATGAAAAACTTTGTAAAAGCTGGCTGGTCGTGGACCGGGCCGCGGGGGCCTTGTGCCCCAGAAAACCCTCCAGGTAGATTCCTCCAGGTAAATCCGGTCAGGGATTGAAGTTTTTAACATCAAAATTCCCCTCACTGAGCGATGCTAAAATAAGAGGGAGTTTTCAATGGTCTTCAGATTCGAGAGCTTCTTATAGATGGTGACTGATTCAGACCTTCATAGAGAGGAGAAAGGTGCTTGGGAAGCATTCAAGATAGAGGCGAGGGGATTTCTCGAAATAGAAGGAAAGGCAACTATGAAGAATTGGTGGTAAACCTCATGAAAGCTTACAAGAACATGGGATGTAACATGTCACTTAAAACCTACTTTTTGGACTCACATGTAGACTTTTTTTCCAGCGAACTGTGGGGCAGTTAGTGACGAACATGATGAAAGGTTTCACCAAGATATTTAAACCATGGAAAATGGTACCAGGGCAAATGGGACACAATAATGCTTTCAGACTATTGCTGGAGTAGGTACGGATTAGAGTTTAAAACATATTGACACATACTGTACTTTTTAATAAAAAATCAAATATTACATGTCTCGTATATTTAAACCTATAACCAATAATCATTTTTAAGGTGATATTTGGACTCAGGACATGAAAATATGTAAGAATTAACTAATCTCATTGAAGAAGCATACAACTTTTCAAAAATTGTTGACCAGTGATAATCGGTCCATCAACTTTGGTGAAATAGTGTTGGAGGTGGTCAGTCCCTCATCCTGTAGAAAAGTTCAGCTCCATGGTCTGGAACAATATGAAGCTGAAGCGTGAGAACGGAGTCTTAAACACTGTCGAGGTCTGCAGTGTCAGACACTGCAGAACAACAGTGATCCTGGTACAGAGGACATCTTCCACACTTCATCGCCTAACTACTAGTTATAAGTGAGAAGGGTTGGATTCCAGAGGGACCTGCCTTCTTACTTTACTTGTGAATTCCGTTCCCTGCATCGCCTTCGAGATCTTCTACCTCACCTTCGACAGTATTCAAGGCGCCATTCTCATGGTTCAGCTTCATATTCGTTCCAGACCATGGCACTGAACTGCTCTCCAGGCTCAGGGGCTGACCACCTAAGATACTATTTCTCCAAGGTTGATGGACTGATTACATTTTCATTTCACTACTACACCTGCTGCCTCTGTATCTGACTGAAGAAACCTACTGTGCAGCGATACTTTTCAACAATAAAGGTACCTAACTGCTGCATATGAGTCTTAATCTTCATAGTGGCAGGAGTCAGGTTGTAAGATACGAGCGGGTAGTAGTAGTAGCAGTACAATTGTGCTAACTTCTTCGGACATGCCAAACCATCTGCAGGCACTAACTTCAGACTCATCAACAAAGTACTCCACGGCACCCTTTATGCTGCTACAATTCACCTGGAGAGGAAGTACGGCTTGAAGAAATCAGTTCTATGAGGTACTGCAGGTGAACGACCTCGAATCATCACTTGTTTTCACAGAGCTAAATTCCATAGAGTGGGTAACAAAAGGCGTACTAACGCGCTTTCAATTTGACATACCTCTCGATGCAATCTGTAATAACCAATACATCCTGAAAGCTAAGCGGTTCCGAACCAAGAAAGACGCCAACGTACCTACGAGACAAATCTTGATCCAGCATATAGAACATCTCCCAGTTCAATTGGATCTAAGTTGTTGGGAAAAATACCAGGTCAGGACATACAACCCAGAACGTTTGAGGTACCTCAGGTACCAGAGACGCAACCACCTCATCACCCGATATTAGTTTAAGGAAATAAGCTGCATGTGCAGCGGGTCTCACCCAACCAAGGACTGCTTGAATAAATTGAAAAGAGGATAGGCTATGGAACCTCGTGTTCAAATTACGGCAAGAATCATCATACCTTATTACGAAAACAGGTATAGTAATGCCTGCGACCTGGTTGCAATGTGATTCAACGTGGAGCAAACAAAACTCAACAATATTATATGACTTGAATTTTCCTTCATGAGATATAATTTGCCAATTATATACAAGCATGTATACTATATACAGATGTGGAAGAGCAAATGTACACCATGGTGACAAAACATAGCAAAAACAGAAGCCAGAGAATGCACCGTGCTCAACCAGCGGCTCAGGCAAGTCTTTGAATTCGCTTGGCACAAGTAAACCACCTTGCTTCAGTGGGCTTGTCTGTGATTGGCCAATGAACCAAAGTACTGATTTAACGATGGGTACCCTATTGATCGTTAAACCCTTAGCACCTGGTTCGCTGGCTGGGAGGCAGCCTATATGGGAGTGTGGCATACGCCGAATAAATGTAACATACTTGTAGCATGCCACATTCCTGGAACCTGCACTGCCAGGAGAGGTTCCATCGGGTCAGGGCAACATGAAAAACCCCAGTTGCCAGCCGCCAACATCACATAGAGCCCTTACCACTGAAAAACAGCCTCATCCAGAGAAGGCTACAGTATGAAGGAACCCAGGGTCACTTTCCTTGTCACGGGGACGGAAGAAACCAATGAAACATCATCGGTAAGGTCACGCCCTTGCCCAGCCGTCTACCGACACTTTTGCTCAAACTACCTCCTTACAACGGCAGCCAACAGGCCCCATGCCGCAGGAACAGACTATCTCCAACACATCAACACTAACATTACAACAGCCACCAGTGAAGAGAACTGTAGTAAGAACAGAGTAAGCAATGCCATATTACTCCTGAGACGTCAAATGATTTCGACAATCACGTGCTTCGCCGAGATCACATATAACTTGAGAGACTCGGAAGAAAACGAAGATGTTTTCAGAAGTATTGTGAAGATCTTCTTGTATATATGCATGACGGACAAAAGAGAGTCCATATGTGTATTTGCCAATGTACCCGACCACTCAACACAGGGCCATTAGACAATCATGGGGGACTTTATGGCCTCAGCTCATTGTAGTACATAAAATGTTTTGTACAAGGACGACGATAAGACCCTAGTCACGGACACAGAGCAGCTGAATTAGATCGACATCTACTATTCAGGTAAGAACGTCTTAGCTTTCAACCTCAGATTCTCAAATACATCTCATTCGATATTCTCGGACTGGTCATTTTAGGACGTAGATCCTGGCGAATCAATCAATAAATATTCTGTATTAGGACTACAAAAAGCGACTTGTTGTCAAACGTTTCTCCTAATCATTATTCTAGACTGTACATAAGTGACTTTTTTTTCACAAAAATCAGATATCGCAACACGCCACAACAGCTAGACACGACCATAGCAGTCTGGCAACATTACAATTCAGTATAATGCCACACCTTCCTGGAGGGAGGAGTAGGCTACATACCTAGCCACCAGTCTGCTGGGAGGTGCAGACGAGTCAACACTGCTGCGCACAACACCATCACTTCGTTGGAAGGTGTGGACAGGTCAACTGCTACACAACTCGCTTGTAAGTAATACTAGAGAAGTGGTTAATAAATCTGACACTGTTCGCCAGGAGAGTGACTTTATGTGTATTTAAAAATTGTTAAAGGAATGGAAGTTGCAGCAAAAGATATTGTTTGACAATGAGTAAAGTGCAATAAGATATCTCCATTCCTCTTGGCACACCAGCAATGTTATAGAAGATACTTATAATAATACATATGCGTTAACATACAATGCACATATAGCTTTCTCTGTTGAAAATTTGGCCTTACCTGCTGTGTTTATTATATATATATAATGAACACTTAGCTGATAAATGACAGCAAATCGTCTACACAGCCGCCCCTGCAGACGAGGTCTAGAAGCTGTCGAAACCATCACAACAGTGGGCTGTCAAGAGATACAATTTGTAAGTATAAATTACCCCTAGGGGGTGTTATGTCAGCATATTTCATTCGATGATGGCTGACGAATACTTACTTGTTTGGACTCAAAAGTCACACCTTACTGCCGATTATAGGTTTGATTACAAACTCCTTGTGACTCAAGAATTGCGCAATCCCCCAATCTACAAGAAATTCGTAACATACCTTGCTCTTTGTAACGTGAGCTATGGTGGTCTCAACACCTTCGACAGATATCGGTGACTTGATAGAAGCTGAAGTGTCCTTGGATGTCCACGTCTTCCATTGTCTAGGAAACGCACACTGGTACACTATGTTCCACAAGGTTTGTCTTTATTGTTCACAATGTATCACAAGAGAAGCCGATCACACTTCTCTCAAGAGTTTATTGTGTTTTGTGAGACACTTTATTCACACTAACGCACAGATCAGTGTCCTTTGCTGGTTATCCTGGTGTCAGTGTGACTCTCTCTAGAGTCAAAAGTAATCTGGCGTCAGTACACCACCCCAAGCCGTCACTGCCCTAGCACACAAAAAAAACGCTGACCTAGTACCTTACATCCTTGTCACCTCCTCGATGAAGCAAAGCAGAATGTTTGTTTCTTGCTGTCTTAATCATAGACAACAATGTACACTAGTTTTACTATGGTAATAAAGTGGGAGCAGGATTTTCCTTAATTGTCCTGCTAAGTAAGAGATGTACTGTCTCTTATAAAAATACACGTTGCAACACCGCTGCAAGGAGCAGAGGTCATTTGACCACGCATACGACATCTGTGATCAATTACTCACTCTAGCAGTAAACAAGATACTCGCCCCTTCCGAGAGGGCTTGGCCCCTCAGGGCTGAAAGGGGCTGAAGGGGCTGAAGGGGGCTGATACTCCCCTCCTGGAGAAAATTTCTCCACATTCTCTAATGACAAAAAAAGTAAACAAAAGCCATCCTGCCTTAGTTACCAATGGCTTCACCTGACCGATTACCAAGTATGGAATAAGTTTTTGTTCGGATAAACCAGTAAGGTAAAAACAAAAAATAGGATAACCAAATAAACTCAAGATGCTATCAAACTGCCCCATTTCCACAGGTCTCCTTAAATTTTCTTTCCCAGGATACAACCTGCACTAGTCACTTGGCACCTACTTTAGGGTCATATGTGGCAATTTATCTCCAAATTTATCTCCAACTGCTAGATGTCGATGAAGATAGGGAAGCTAACATTTCGTGCATTGGACAGGGAGGTATTACATCTTGTAGGAGTGAGGAACAGTCAGTTGTGAGTGTGGGTGAGGTGCATGAGACAGTGGGTAGAATGAAAGAGGATAAAGCAGCTGGGACTGAAGGGATGAAAACAAATTTTAATATCAGGTGAGGATATAGTTTTGGAATGGTTGGTGCTTTTAATTAATAAATGTATGAAAGTGCGAAAGGTGTCAAGGAACTGGCATAGAGCATACATAAATCCTTTGTATAAGGCAAAGGAAACAAAATAGAGTGTAAAGAATTATAAGGGAATAAGCCTGTTGAGTATACCTGGTAAAGTGTATGGTAGAGTTCTTATTGAAATCATCAAGAGTAAGACGGAGAGCAGGATCGCAGACGAACAAGGAGGCTTTAGGAAGGGTAGGGGGTGTGTAGACCAAGTGTTTACAGTGATACATATAGGCGAACAGTATTTAGATAAGGGTAAATAGGTTTTTGTGGCATTTAAGGATTTGAAAAATGCGTATGACAGGGTGGATAGGTAAGCAATGTGGCAGATGTTGCAAATGTATGGAATAGGAGGTAGGTTACTGAAAGCAGTGAAGAGTTTTTACGAGGATAGTGAGGCTCAGGTTAGAGTATGTAGGAGAGAGGGAGATTATTTCATAGTTAAAGTAGACCTTAGACAAGGATGTGTGATGTCACAATGGTTATTCAATATATTTATAGATGGAGCTGTAATAGAAGTGAATGCTCTCTTGTTGGCAAAAGGTGTGGGATTAAGAGATAAAGAATCTAACACAAATTTGAAGTTGTCGCAGATGCTTTTTCTGATGACATTGTTCTTTTGGGAGATTCTGAAGAACGGACATTGTTCTTTTGGGAGATTCTGAAGAACAGTTACCGAGGTTTGTGGACGAGTTTGGAAGGGTATGTAAAAGAAAGAAATTAAAGGAACGTAGGAAAGAGTAAGGTGATGAGGTAATGAAAGACTGTATATCGGACTGGAGGGAGGGAGTATAGAGGAAGTAAATGTTTTCAGATATTTGGGAGTGGACTTGTCAGCAGATGGGTTTGAAAGATGAGGTGAATCATAGAATTGATGAGGGAAGAAAAGGTAAGAAGAGCACTGAAGGGTCTGTGGCGCCAAAGAACATTATCCACGAAAGCATAGAGGGGAATGTATGAAAGTATAGTGGTATATGGATGAAAGTATCTGTGGTGAATGTTTCAACAAAGGAAAAGAATGGTAACATTGGAGACGTAGTGTTTGAGGGCAATGTATGGTCTGATTATAATGCAGAGAATATGTAGCTTGGAGATTAGAAGTAGAGGTGTGGGGTTTCTAAAAGTATTATTCACCAGGCTGAGGAGGGGTTGCTGAGGTGGTTCGGACATTTAGAGAGGGGTGAGACAAAATAGAATGACTTGGAGAGTGTATAAATCTGTAGTGGAAGGAAGGCGGGGTAGGGGTTGTCCTAGGAAGGGTTGGATGGAGGGAGTAAAGGAGGTTTTGTGTGTGAGGGGCTTGTACTTCCAGCAAGCGTGCCAGAGCGTGTTAGATTGGAGTGTGTGGAGAAAATGGGTTTTATTACTTGATGTGCTGTTGGAGAGAGAGCAAAGAAACTTATAAATAGGGATTCAGGAAAACCGGTTAATCCTGGAGATCGGAAGTTTACTGCCTTCTCTCCAGAGGAAGGGTGTCGATATGTTGCAGTTGTTTAACTGTAGCATAGGCATGCTTCTGGCAAGACAGTGATGAAGTGAATGATGATCCAAGTGTTTTTCTTCTGATCCTCAGAACTCAAGAAATGGTTCTAAATGTGTTTGCCTGAATAAATTCCTATTCATTAGCTTTATTAATAGCAAGTATAAATAATCTCTTAATCTAATTCTATATCTAGTATGACTCATTTAATGTGAACCGCGACAGAATCAGGGACATTGGTTCCTTGACGTTGTGTTGGCTGGCATCAATGCTTTTCAGACATTGTCAACATTTTTACGTCTTTATAAGAAGGCCCAGACGACTCCAGGACATCAAGTATGCAAGACTTGCAATATCAATCTGAGTGAAATGGTAAACTGTGGCAGAGCATTACCGACGATCACACAACGTAGATATGCAAATTCCTGGCCAGACCAAGTAATCTCCGAGTTGCTTATTCATGCTCCAACGATCATTAAGGAGAACTGAAGGAAAGATACAGTGTTGAAGTGCCAGTAACTGAGGTTTCGCCAGTAATTTTCCACTGTGGAAATATCCACGGATCCCTTAGGCGTTCACAAGTCAAAACTGAAGGTAATTCGAGTGACAGTGAAAATAATTTAAAAGGTATATGGCATGTTGAATAAACCTGGGTTTGAGCGATGTCCAAACCCAGGTAACATACCTGATGATATATCTGAAATACTGGAGAATATAGTTCATTAGCGCGAGTGTTAACTCTGGTCACAATCGCTCTATTACAGCCTCGTGTGACATATATAACTGACCCAGCTGAATGATCGTAATAATGCTGACATAATATCTGAAAAGCATGGATGCCAACCATCACTACGTGGTTGAATCAAGCTTATTTCTGCTTACTATTAATAACGCTAATGAATAGGGATTTACTTAAGGAAACACTGTTAGAACCATTTCGTGGGTTCTGAGGAGCAGGTTCACGCCCCAGTCTGGCATGTGTATCTCATCCACGTCCGGTTGCAATTTGAATATGGTTGGTAAGGAACATGTATAAGATGCGAGCTGTTGTTTTGATGTTGATGGCGATATAGTAGTGCAAATTAAGAGTTTCTGTAAGATTAAGTGATAGGAATACGCTCTTAAATTCTGACGTCTGGCCAGAGAATATTTTGGTGAATAAACTTCATATCCTGGAGTCTTACCTGGAGAGGGTTTCGGGGGTCAACGCCCCCTCTGCTCGGTCTGAGCCCAGGGCTTGTGGTGAATCAGGGTCTGATCAACCAGGCTGTTATTGCTGGCCGCACGCAAACTGACGTACGAACTACAGCCCGGCTGGTCAGGTACTGACTTTAGACGCCTATCCAATGCCTTCTTCAAGACAGCCAGGGGTCTGTTGGTGATCCCCCTTAAGTATGCTGGGAGGCAGTTGAACAGTCTTGGGCCCCGGACACTTATTGTGTTGTCTCTCAGTGTACTCGTGGCGCCTCTGCTTTTCATTTGAGGAATGTTGCTTCTCCTGCCGAGTCTTTTGCTTTCATAGTGATTTTCGTGTTCAAGTTTGGTACTAATCACTCTAGGATTTTCCAAATGTATATTATCAAGTATCTCTCTCACCTGTGCTCCAGGGAATACAGATGGAGGGCCTTCAACCTTTCCCAGTAATTTAGGTGCCTTATCGTACTTCTGTGTGCCGTGAAAGTTCTTTGTATACTCTCCAGGTCAGCAATTTCCCCTGCCTTGAAGGCGGCAGTTAGTGTACAGCAGTATTCCAGCCTAGAGAGAACAAGCGATGTGAAGAGAATCATCATGGGCTTAGCGTCCCTAGTTTTGAAGGTTCTCATTATCCATCCTATCATTTTCTTAGCAGATGCGGTAGATACATTGTTGTGGTCTTTGAAGGCGAGATCCTCTGACATTATCACTCCCAGGTCCTTCACATTACTTTTTCGTTCTTTTATATGGTTAGAATTTGTGGTATACCCTGATACATTTTTAATTTCCTCAAGTTCCCCACGTCTGAGTAGTTGAAATTTCTCTTCATCCTAAGACCAAGAATAACAGGATAAAGGAGTTAATATTTTATTTTTCGTTACCAAATATCCAAACTTTTTCATATTCATGTAACTTTACCATCTTTTATGCAGGAACAGAACCTTACTTAAATTATTTAAAAAAAATCGTATTTAGTTATAGATTCCTCTTTTGTTTTTGTTTTTTGGTAATCAGCTTTTGTTAAACTTTTGTATTCTCAAGAACTCAGTAATATTTGTCATACTAAGGACATGATTTATATCCATAAACAACAACTACTTCATTTCACGTTTTACAGAGCATATCCACCTCAATTTTTTTTTTTTTTTTGCATTCGTATTACTATTAACACAATTTTATTATCTGTATTACTTTAATATTAATCTTCATTTAGGTTTTTGTTTATACATACAAGCACTGACTCTGATCATTTATATTCATACATTTATTATCAAGAGTAATTATCTTCTCTCTGCTTGTTTAAATTGACCCAGAACGAAACAATTTAAATGATATACACACCTGTAGGTGTATATGTCATTTAAATGCAAATTGTCTAGAGGAATCATGGACTTGTGCAGCCCTCAACAGGAAACATGCGTCCTTAATTAACATGAATAATATTTTTAGGAGTTGTCTCGTTCCAAAGTGATCAGCTTTATAAGGTTATCCGTGCTACATCTTTGTGCAGGACCTTGTGTAATCCTTTTTGTTGAGAGAAATGAATTGTCATTGATGTAGATGGTGCCCCCCGCTTGTGCCTTGGATGCCGAATTTTTTACTGGTAGGTTGGCAGCCGGTTTCCATAGCTGGGCATCAAAGACTACGACTTCCTACGGCTCCGTACCCTCCTCTTTTTGTTGACGAGTATGCTCAGTTAAATTTTAGGTCCATCCTGTGTGCTACGTTTAAGGATATAGACTTGGTTTCCTTGTGATCAACACTGCTGACATCCTATTGCTCGTTTTCTAATGGTCTTACTTGCAAGTTGTTATTCATGGAAACAAAGTTTAGCCCTACGGTTTAATGAAGCCTATGCATTCGGTCTTGACACCTCTCAATTAATGATCCATTCTTTTTAATGCATTTTGGAAGTCTGTTGATAACGATTATGGTTAATCCTAGTTTAAGGTATGAACCTATATTCTTGCCTTCGATAATTTATTGGTTTTGAGGCGTCCCGTTTCACTCCCAGTCCTTACATTTTTTTGTTCCTTATATGCGTTAGAATATGGGTATAGCCCATGTACTCATTTTTTGATCCCAAGATCCAGTCTGAGTGTTGATTTCACTGATCGTAAGACATAGATAACAGAAAAGTTATTTGTCTCAAGTTTTTCGTGAGCAATATCCCTTCTTTATATACATGAACTTTACCCATGCAGAACAGACCTTCTTAAATGATTAAGAACATGTATTTATTAAGCATATCCCTCTTGTTTTGTTTTTGGTATCACTTTGTAACTTGTTCTATTCTCATGCTCGTATATTTGGTCATTAGACTTTTATGTCCATAAACAACAACTAACTTCATTTCACGTTTTACAGACATATCCCTCAAGCATTCGTATTACTATAACAATATATTTAATCGTTTCTGTAAATATAATCTGCAAGGTTTTTGTTTATGCTACGCACTACTCTGATATTAATTACTCATTATTATCGGTAATTATCTCTCTTGTGTGTTTAAATGACCCAGAACGAAACAATTTAACATGATCACACAACCAGTTATATGTCAAACATGCAATTCAAGAGGACATCAATGGGAGTGTATCTATGGTCGAGGAAATTCTCCTTCATAGACAATAACATTGTCCATCAATTAGTCCGATTCTAGGACGTTAAAGGACGACTGATTATGTGAGGAACCTTTGGTAAATTGGTTTTCGTGCGAAATGACATGTTTGATGACTCGCCATGGGCCTGCCCTTGATGACACTCTTTCAGGTCACTGTTCCTATCTAGGCATAGGAGAATTCTGCTCCTACAGCACCTTTCAGGAGTAGAATTGGCGACTTAGAAAATGTACAGGTTGATTTCACGGCGCGATAAGGAGTAACATCTCAATATATGGGAGCGATTGAGTGCTCCTACCTAGTATTCCCTGGAAGCGAGGTGAGTAGATACATAGTTTAATTATTACACCTGACAATCTAATTGGGTACTAGTACCGAACTATGACACAAATCTACCCACTCAAAAGCAATAGACTTGGCAGACGATGCACCACCCCCAATGATAAAGGCCATGGGGTTCACTAAACACGTTAAGAACCTACAATAAGTGTCAAGGGCCCGAGACTGTTCAATGCTGCCCAGCACAATAAGGGGGATTACCAACAGACCCTGGCAGTCTTCAAGCTGCACTGGAAAGCACTAAAGTCATTTCCGATCAGCCAGGCTGTGCTCGTATAAGTTGGTTTGCGTGCAGCAGCACACAGCCTGGTTGATCAGGCTTGATCCACCAGGAGGCTGTCTCAGACGGGCCCGGGGGCGTTGGCCCCTTAACTCTCCGTAACTCCAGGTAATACCTAGTAGCGGCCTTTCTCCAGTTTGCTATCGACTGCGCTTCTCACTGGGCTACCTCTCCTGGGCTTTAACTTTTTTGTTGCTACATGCAAAACATGTTAATATTTTAACAAGACGCCCTGTTGTCCCTTACACCGTTCTATACCTGTTAGGTTACAACATTACTGAATAGAATATGATCTTCTGTTTAATCGATGAATGTCCTGGAAACCTCACGTGTCCTTCCTGAAGGCTTCATGTCACAACCTCCTGAACCTCCTTAAAACTCTGGCCCATCTTTCTTGCTGGGGCTGATATACGATCTTTCTTCGCTTTCATTCCGCCTTGACTTTTCATACATCGGAGTACGATGACCATCTATTTTTCTGTCTCCTCGCTACCTTATAATCTTCATCCTCATGCATCATCACTGCTCACGTCTGTGTATCTGGGTTTCTCGAGCTTGACTGAGAGCCTATTTTCCTCTCTGCCTGATCGGCACAATGCTCATTGCCTCCCTTATTTTGTCCACTTCCGTGACTTTGAAGATCATTTCACGTGTTGGGTGATAACCTAGTAGTAAAGCTAATTTTGTTTACTCGTCGCCCCATTTATTGCGTCCCATTTCTCTGAGTACTCGCTCATTGTTGGCTTCCCTTAGTTTACCTTCCCTTTATGTTCACTCTGTATCTTACTTTTCCCCTCCCTTCTTGGGACGTCCCGATGATTCCTATTTATTCCTCCCGACGTCCATCCGTGAAAGATCAATTGACCTCTCTCTCTGTTACTCCACTCTCGCTCATTATTGACCACTTTCATTTTCATTCTCATGTTATTGCAGTGTACACTGTGCTGCAGTTTTTCGTGAGAAAATATTCCAGGTTTATTTGCTAGACTCCGCTGAGTTATATGCAGCTCACTGCTATCATATATAATACGTCGATGTCCTCTTCTTCCTCTAGTTATTTCGGACTGTTGAGGTGCATTTCCTGCTATCCAGAAATTCGTTTCACTCTTATCCATTGACTTTCATATATAACTTTGGTTATGTCGCAATTCTAGTGAACACATATTATTTTTTGCTAGGTTCCTGGACTCGGCAAAAAACGACTCAATAGCTCGGTCAGCTGTTCGTCGGCAACTCCACAACCGCTAGCAACAACGAAGGTCCGGGTTAGGCTGCAACAAATTGTTTTCTGTTAAACCACGTTTGAAATTCTAGCCATATTCTTCCACCGTTGTGGTGTTTGGGAGACGATACTCTACCGCTGACGTATCTGCTACACACGCCTCGGATACCTCATGGAAAGATTCCTGGTACCGCTCTGCGAGAACTGTCAGTTCCCCATGTCTTAATAGATTGTCAGCAGTCACGCTGAATCCCCTTCTGAAGTCTCCACCACCGTAACATTCGCTCTGACTGCCACACTGAAAGTTCAACGTTTTGATGTAGACTGATCTCTTTAAAGGAACTAGCTTGCACACAAGCAAAATTTAATTGGTACATTAAAGGGGATAATAATTTTACACTTTTACACATAAAATGGTAAATTCTGCACCAGTAAACTTTTTCCGATCATTTGAAGCTTCACCTCTGAGGGTTCTGGAAATTATCCGAGCTATTCAATGATGCTGGGAATGGGTTCAACAATTTTGGTCATAGGATACGTGAGCATGCCAGTTAACCCAAGAATCTGATCTTCTTTGCGGTACATAGCTGTTGAATATTTGAAGCACTTTAGATGAGGCATTATCGAGTTAAGAGCGAAATAAAATCGAAAAGGTCGAGGAAGAAGAAAAAAAAAAACATGCAACCTCTTAAAGGTTCCCCTTCGTGGATACCTAGCTAGGAAGTTAGCACTCTCATGAAGCAGCTCCTGTTCTTGTAACAGCTGGATCAGTTGAAGTCAAAAGCACAATATTACGTCACTTTTCCCAGGTTAACCGTGGCCACACCTTTTTCATGTTTATTTAATTATAAATCCCTTGGGGGACCAGAACTAGATCTGATGTACAGCTGTGGAAAAAAAAGTTCCTGGACACTCTCTTCTGGGCAGAAATAATATCAAGAAACTCAGACATAGAAAGGAATTAGCGCAGCTTGTAATGACGATGGCGATTGGATGAAAAAATTAATTGCCGGTAATTTCTGTGCATCGATACAGAAACAGATTTATGAATGCAATACATGAATGAAATATCGTCAGATATCGTATCCAGTATTACAAAAACAAAATTTTTTTGAAAAGGTGACCGAAGTGAAGTGTTATGATTGATAACAGTTCCGTAATCATGCATCAGTCATAATTACGCATGTAAAGCATAATTTTGATGGACGAGATCTACATAATGTCTTACAGAATACTGTTAATTTGAATCATATATAATTTAAAATAATTCTCCATATATATATATATATATATATATATATATATATATATATATATATATATATATATATATATATATATATATATATATATATATATATATATATATCTGGTTTCTCAAAACCGAGATCCAAAGGGCTCGTTATCCTGGCTATCAAGGAGAATTTCTTACACAGTGAACATAACCATCAGGTTTAAAATACAATCCTTGGAAGCTACCCTTATGTCTCACTAAGGCATACCATTCCCGTGAAACATAGCTTACCATCCAGACCAAACTTCCACTACCTTCCTTTTACACACCACAAATACTCCAGCGGCAAAAAAAAAAAACCCACCCCCCTTTACATCCCCCAAGAATGAGACCACCCCTTTGCCCATCCTCAGGGACCCCGACAAAGGGGTGAGGCTCCTATAACCTTCCGGGAAACTTTTTTCCCAGAATGCCCCATAAACCAGCATATTCCTACACTTCGTCCAATAGAATCTAGATGCCAATGCTTTTATCCTCATATCACCCCTTAATTCCCTCATTCCCCATGAGATATCCAGATAATCTACTATGACGTACATTATAGCCCTTCCAACATCCTTAGGCACTCCACTTACATCTAAGAGTAAAGCCCTTAAAAGCAATAAGCATCCCCTCCCCCAACAATCTGATAACCCCACCCATCCATGATCTCACCCCCTCCAAAGAGGGACAGAAAAAAGACCACATGAAATGCCGTTTCTACATCATCAAAAAAACTGACAAAAAGCCTCTTCCACGAGCCCTATGCATCTTAATACCTCCTTGGAGGCCAGAATCCCCATGATGAATTGGTACACTAATTCTCTTACTCTAGCTGGTATCCTAAGCTTACTAAAATCCTTCCAAA
The DNA here is from genome assembly GCF_026875155.1 of Cherax quadricarinatus. Classification (NCBI taxonomy): domain Eukaryota; kingdom Metazoa; phylum Arthropoda; class Malacostraca; order Decapoda; family Parastacidae; genus Cherax; species Cherax quadricarinatus. The sequence continues at coordinate 101,304,919 of NC_069403.1, read as the reverse complement.
TGACCCCTCCAATCATATGTTGGATACACTGCTACCCCTTGCAAAATTCCCTGTCCTCCCACTACCCTCACCAACCTTTTCACTTTGAGGTTATCCACCTGTTGCACTGTTAATAAAAACCTCAACATATCTTCACAAACCCTCAAGTCCTTGCCACTCCACCATTTACGTGCCTCCTCCATAACCCTTCCTACTTTAGTTCCCCTCGCACCCCCTTCCCTAATATACCTCCGCTTGATACATATAACCAGTACTCTCATTCCTAAAGGCAGCAAACCTAAACCCCCTCTTTGACCATCCGTCATAACTACCTCCTTATTTAACCACGCCCTCCCAAACCCCCATACAAACTTTAGTGCGCTCCTCTGGATTTCCACAATGTCCTGTACCTCTAAGGGAAAAACCTCTGCCACCCCCTATACCTTGCTATAAACAAGTGAGTTTACCACCACTACCCTCTGATGCAAAGCTAGGTCCCTCGCACTTAAGCCTCCAAGTCTACCTAAAATCTTACCCGTGATAGACTCCGAATTTACCCTCCTGCAGGCTTGCACCTCCCCCATATACCATATTCCACATACCCTGATTCTATCAACCACTGTCCATCCTGACCCCACCCCAAGCCCCCCCTCTATCCAATTACCCACCTCTAGTAACTTTGAATTCACGTATTAACTCGCATCCCCGTATTCGTACGAAACATCTGAATCACTCTACCCACCCCCCTCAACTTCTCCTTACCCTGTAGCAAAACAGTAGTATAATCCACATACCCAACTATGCCCCCTTTTCCCCCCCTCCATCTCCTGTTTGTCCATCACCCCCTCAACAGACTCATAGAAAGATTCTGCACACACGCAAAGAGCAACTGCAATAGCGGGCAACCCTACCTCAAACCTCTCTCCATCAGTACACTTTCACCCTACCTCCCATTGACCTATACCCTCACCTCCACCCCAGAATGCAGGGTATTCACCCATCTCACTACCCCCTCCCAAAACCCAAATTGCTCTAAGCAAACCCTTAAGAAATCTCTATCCACGCAATCATATGCGTTCTCCCAATCTAAGTCTAGTATTCCTCCTCCAATACAACCCTCTAGAAAATCCCTAATAAAACCATGTCCATCCCTCATCTTCTCCCCGGTATTCCAAACTGCCCTCTATGTATCACTAAACCCAACACTATCCTCATTCTGTTGCCCAAAATCTTAGCAAAAATCTTGTAATCCAAGCACGGTGCCTCAATATTGAGGCACCAAAAGCATGGTTTTCATGGCGCCATAGACACAAAGCATATGCTCACCGAGACTTTTTGCCTCAATCCAGCCAATCACAAACCTTCTGGGCAGAGCTTGAAGGTGGCATCACTTGGGTATTGTCCTCTTCTATTGGCTGGGAGCTCCTCGAGTGTTCATTACTGCTTGACTTGTTGAAGGAGCAGCATTTCGACCCTTACTCTCTTGATATTTTACCAATTTACACCACTCCAGAATGGCGGTAAGTTTCTGAATGCATTTCCAGTGCATTATTGAATGTTTGAACCTCATTTGGAGATGTAAATGAATTGCCTGAGGCATTGAGAAGTAACAAATAAATGCACTTGAAGTTTTTTACTTGTATCAATTTGAGCCAGCTGACATAGTAATTATCACTTACCTTTTTTGTATCAATATTGAGGCCTGGCCTGACAATGGTAGATTATCACTTACCTTTTTTGTATCAACATTGAGTCCTGGCCTGACAATGGTGATAAGAAATGTGCCAATGAAGGTATCATATATCATAGATTAACAGATCATAATTATACCATCTTTGTCACTGATAGCTAACAATTGCATGCTGAATCAAGTTCATTGATATATGAGTACTTTTACCTTGTAAATTTATAAAATTTGCTCATTTGGAATGCTCATTTTGTGTTTTCTGTTTATTTCAGTTAAACACAAATGTGTTTTATGGATCAAGGGCTCAAAGAAGAAGGGATTACATTGTGCCAGAGTTACATGATGACAGTGACAATAATGAGGAAGTGGATTCTGGAGATGATTATGAGCCACAGGCAGATGCTTCTGCTTCAAGTGAAGATGAACATGAAGATTTGTCTAAGAGAAGTGGGCAAGTTAATGTAAAATGAAGAAATGTACGAAAACAAGCAGTTCAAGATGGCGAGTTTGAGGTTGATGAAACAACTATCAACAACACTAATGCCACCTGAAGCAAACTTGACATAATAAATACTCCATTACCTGACTACAAACATGAGGTACCAACACATATCAAGGAACCACTTGAATATTTTTGTGAATTATTTACTGCAGAAATGTTAGAAAGCCTTGTATTTAACACAAACTTGTATGCAACACAGAAAAATGTTAATGAAGAGCTTATGCAATTTGTTGGAATTCTGATATTCATGAGTATGGACAGCCTGCCCTCTTTAGAGGATTACTGGTCCCATTACCTTTGTCATCCTGATATTACAACTGTTATGACATCTAAAAGGTTTAGGTTACTAAGGACAGCTATTCATATAAATGATAATACCAAGGCAACAGCTGACAGGTTCCATAAAGCAAGACCACTGTTTGAAGGTCTAAGAAAAGCATGCCTAACAGCTCCAGGTACACCAAGCAATCAGTTGATGAGGTAATGGTGGGATATAAGGGAACAAGAGCAGGAAATCTCAGGCAATATATCAGGACCAAGCCTGATAAATGGGGATTTAAACTTTTTTGCCGGGCCAGCGATGATGGATTTATACATGACATAATGATGTATCAAGGTCAAACAACATTTGATTATTACAGTGCTAGCCTAACAGAGGAGGAGAAAAAAATGCCTTGCAAAGACTATGGACCACACACAGACCAGTGCAATTTATGCAGATATCTTCTTTACCAGATTGCCTCTAGTGAAATATCTGCATGCTACATTCAATTGCAGTTACACAGGCACTGCAAGGGACAGCAGAACTGGAAAACCACCACTTATGTCTGTCAATGACATGGAAAAAACAAAGGTGAAAAGGAGTGCTATGGACTACTGTTCATTGGATGGTGTCCTTGCTGTACATTGGAAAGACAGTAAGGTTGTTACTTTACTGACTAATGATATTGGCATCAACCCAGTGACAAAGATAAAGAGGTACAGCAAGGAGATCAAACAAAGGGTGGATGTTGACTGTCCTGCAGTGATAAAGAATTATAATGCCCATATGGGGGCATAGATAAGAATGATATGTTGGTGCATCTCTACAAGTCTCCACTCAAAGCAAAACACTGGTACATGAGGCTCTTTGGATATGTCATTGATCTTTGTTGTGTCAATGGCTGATTGTTGTACAGGCGTGACTGTGGTGATTTGAAAGAGAAATACATGAACCTCAAGGAATTTCGGTTTTCCATCTCCCATTCTGCAAGAAAGTCAACTAATGGAATCCAAAGGAGCCTGAGATCTCCAAGTTGTTCAACTTCACAGTCTTCTTCAAGTTCTTCTTCACTTGACGACATTCCCAATCGGCATAGAAAAAGGCATCAAGATACAATATTTGATGAAACACAAAAACACTGGCCAGTTTGTACAAAGAGGCTTTCATGTAAACATTGCAACACCAAGAACAAGAGGACCTACTCTTCCTTTGCTTGTTCCTTCTGCAAGGTTAATTTATGTCTAAATTCAATGAGGAATTGTTTCCTGGAATTCCATAAGCAACAAGATGCTTAAATTCCTCTGATAATATTTTTTGTAATATTTTTTTCATTTTTTTTATAAAATGTCAATTACTAAAAATGTGTTAAATTTATTGAAATCAAGTTTCTGTGCCTTTTGTTTGCCCAAGTTATTTTTTAATAAACCTTAAATGTATATTTAAGCCTTTAATTATCAGTTGTAGCAGCTGTTATGATTCTTTTAGACAAATACCATTGTCAGGCTTGCATCAAATTTGATGCCTGATCTATCACCTACAGTTTAACCATTGTTGGGGAGTGCCTCATATATGATGTGGCTAAAAAGGGCATTTTATGGCCCAAAAATAAACTCAAAAAATGATCACAAGTATGTATTAGAATTGTGTATACTATCACAATATAGGTTGCAACTGCTGCATCTGCTCAAATATGAGGCATAGCCTGGTATAGGGTTAATGAGATCGATCGATAATCATTCAAAACTCGGCATTCATTCATTCATTCACTCATCAGAGATTTGCCGGTACTTCCGGCCCGGGTCTTCTCCAGATGGTGACCCGGCGGTGGCCCCTGGGGTGGGGGTGTTGTTCGTCTTCTTCATTCTTCTATCTTCTCTCTTGGGCCCTCCCGTTGGAGGGTAACTTCTTCTATCTTGCATTGACTCCCCAAGTGGGAAGTGTCTTCACGCTTGGCATCTTCAGTGTCACAGTCAGGCAGAGGCAGAAATCAGGGTTCATTGGAGCCACACCCCAGCTTTAGCAGACAGCAAAGTGCTGGGGACACTTGTCTGGATAGTAGTGCTAGAGGCGGGTACCATCTTCACGAGTCCCATGCGCCGATGTCACCTTCTTCTTCAGTTCTCCCTGGTCAAATCCGGCGAGGCGCATGGAGTCATAGATCATTTGGGCCAGTTCTTTGTTCGAGACGCCTTGGTTACTTTCTGGAGTTCGCATTTGGTTCTTCTTCTGGTTGGTTGTACCACTCTTGACCTTGGCTTCTTGTTGTGGTGGGGCAGTAGTAGTGGCCTTGGGAGCTGCCACCCTTGGTTCTTGAGTTTTAGCTTTCTTGGCTGGTGGTTGAACTGTGATTATTATTATAATAAAAAAGAAGAGCTAAGCCACAAGGGGTTGAACTGTGAGAGGCAAGGCCTCTGCTTGGACAGTTGCGGTGACAGTGGAGGCAGGCGGAGGTGGACTCTCATTGGTGGGATTTGCCGACATATCAGTGGTCTCTGATTGGTCCATCTCTATGTCGAGTGGAGGTTGTGTCAGTGGTGGAACAGCGGTTATGCTGGCAATATTTGTAGTAGTTTGTAGGATCTCAGTGGAAGGTGGTGATGCAGGGAATGTGAGGCCAGGCAGTGTTGTTTAGTTTGAATAGTTCGTTGATGGTGGTGTTGAAGGAGCCAGGCTCAGCTGCATTCTGTACATGAACATACATGATGCAACATAGAATCTTAGTGGAGTTGGCAGCAAGTGCTGGGAGGAAAGTGGTGGGAGCAGTTTGCGTGGCTTGTAGTATCTTGGTAGTGTCTGCTTGAAGCTTGGCAATAGCAGAATATGTGGGTGCTTGTGGGTTGGGCTTCTTTTGTTGTTGTTGTTTCTTGAGTATGTCTCTTCTGATAGGGCACCTGGCAGCAAGAGTATGGTGGTCATTCTTGCAGTTCAAGCATTTCGGTGGGGAAGCAGTAGTGCAATTCTTGAAGTCATGACCCTCAAGGCCACAGGTGGAGCAGTACTTCTTGTCTTTGGCAGGGCAGTTTTTGGTGATATGCTGGTATGAGTAACAGTTATAGCACTGTGGGATTTGTTGGTACTTTTCTGCTTCGATGAAGGCTGGATTAATATGGAAGTAGTGAATAGCCACGCCCTCAGTGAGGGCTCTGGCAGCCATGTTTACGTCACTGAAGGTGACCTTTAGCATGGAGGAGGCGTTGGGTATCTTGGTAAGAAATTCCACCTTGGCTCAGGGATTCTTTGCTTCGATGGACAGCTTGATCTCTTCAGTAGCCTGTGTAGTGATGAGTCTGTCGAGTCTCTTGAGGAACACAGTTCTCCTGGCCCTCAGTGCTGGGGAAGTCAGGACAGAGAATCCATATTTTCGTAGAGTGGACATAGCAGTAGTGGTGAGCAGCTTCTCAGCCACGGTGTCGTCAGTACAGATGACAACGAAGGCTTCTTTGAGTGATAAGATCACATTACATTTAACCTGCAGTCTGTCATTAACGACAGATGCAAGTGCTAGCTTAGATGAGTTGTTGATTGTTCCACTCGCTGGTTTTATCTTTACTCTATTAGAGTAATACATCGTGGGTAAGCAGTGTTCCCCTCCCCAACGGGGATCGTAGGGATGTCTAAAATATTCTCATGTGCTCGTGGTAGAGGCGTCGTTGATTGGTCAACGCGGTGACCAATCACAGAGGCGCTCACACTGTGGCTAACTCGCCGGCCGGTGCTATGCGCAGGTCCACACCGTCGGCTGGCTGCTACTCGAACGTCCGCATTTGCTGCTGGAGCTCTCTCTCTCTCTCTCTCTCTCTCTCTCTCTCTCTCTCGGCGCGAGTCACTCTGAACACTGAGCGATCCACTTTGAACACTGAGTGCACCATCCCAGGCGGCTGGGGGGAGGGGGAGAGAAGGATGAGTGACCATTAGAAGTGGGGGAGGTGTGTGTGTGTGATGGGATTAGAAGGGGAGGGAGGGGAAAGAAGGCTGAGGGTAGAGTGACTGCTTGATAATGGGGTCCTTATGGGTGTGTGTGTGTGTGCATGTGTGTGTGTGTGTGTGTGTGTGTGTGTGTGTGTGTGTGTGTGTGTGTGTGTGTGTATGTGTGTGTATGTGTGTGCGTGTGTGTGTGTGCCTAGTGCAGGTGTGTGTGTGTTTGTGTATGTGTGTATATGTGTGTGTTTGTGTGTATGGGGGAGGTCTGAGGGGGAGATACTGCTAATACATACCAGTAATTCTGAGTTATAAAAAGCAGAAATTGCTACTAGGCTCTAAAGCTTCTATGAGTGTCTACCCTTGTGTGTGTGTGTATGTGTGTGAGGGAGAGATGGTTAGGGGGGTAGGGGAGGGTTGTTGTGGTTGAAAGATCTGTTATGCCTCTCTGTCGTGTAGGCTCAAATTTAGTCCCAGCTGTCTTTCCTAGTATTGCTACTCTCTCCACTTATTGCCCTTTCTGGATTTAAGTATCAATTACTGCTGTTTATTATCCTATTCCTTGCTCACATTGAGAGAGGACTTCCTAGCTTCCTAAGTATTCATACTGCTAATAACTACCGGTAGTAATACTACGTTACCCCTCGCTAGTCTGCTGTCCTCACACTCTCATCAACACTATCTTCACTTTATCTATGCTATTTCTACTCTAATTCTTGTAATAGCTTGCAGGAGTGAGTGACCAGTATCTAACAGTGATGCAAGACCAGAATCCAGAGCCAACATGCAACCACAATATATGAGTAATACTTGTGCTGGCAGCGGTGCGGTGACAAGTTGCCAGATGCTGATGATGTAGTCATCGTACATAGGCCTTCTATCACTATTTTGGAGATCCTTCACCCGTGATGTTTATAACCATATATGCTCATACATCCCACATTCCTCACGCGATTTCACTTTTCACTTATGATAGTATACACTTCACATTATATACACTTCACTTTATATGAATAATGGCACACAACTTGTTGTGACGTCACTGCTTCAGCAGGCCTACTCTGCCACTTTCCCTATTTTATATGTTTTATTTTTCCTTTCTCCTTATGCTAATTAACTTTTTCACTCTCACTGTATGGTGCCCCACATTTCACTTATTATCTAAACGCTGGTAATTCTTGAACACCCGCTTCCACACTCACTTTGATCTTTGTATATTTGAATCTGTGTGGCAACAGGTGCCTACTGCCCCTAACGGTTTGGCACTTTGAAATATTAATGATTTCAGGCTTCCTCTCGACTTTTTTTTTAACTAATAACTTTAGTTGTCACTCATAGGATTGTGTGTGTGCTATATATATATATATATATATATATATATATATATATATATATATATTATATATATATATATATATATATTACATATATAAACACTGATCTCTGGCTGAAGGAGACTCGAACCTACGAACCTTAGGACAAGGTACGCAGTGCTTTACCAATCTACTCACACTGGACAATACCTTGGCGTGTAGCTTGTGCTACACGTTTGATCCAAGGCAGCCAGCTTTCAGGGAGAAGGCTTACAGCTTTTCATCTCATCCCCTGCATGCATCAGCCTTACTAGAGATTTTAACAATGCAAGGAATTCGCGAGAGCATGCGAAATATACACAAACACTGATCCTTCAGCCAGAGATCAGTGTTTGTGTATATTTCGCATGCTCTCGCGAATTCCTTGCATTGTTAAAATCTCTAGTAAGGCTGATGCATGCAGGGGATGAGATGAAAAGCTGTAAGCCTTCTCTCTGAAAGCTGGCTGCCTTGGATCAAACGTGTTGCGCAAGCTACACGCCAAGGTTTTGTCCAGTGTGGGTCGATTGGTAAAGCACTGCGTACCTTGTCCTAAGGTTCGTAGGTTCGAGTCTCCTTCAGCCAGTGATCAGTGTTTGTGTATATTTCGCCTGCTCTCGCGAATTCCTTGTGTATATATATATATATATTATTGTACCCACGGAACAAGTGGTATTGATCAATAACAACACTGCACTAACCAAGGAGTCTTACCCATTCTGTTTTGGCCCGCCTCATGGTGAGAGAAAACGCATGACGCTTTAGACCACTGGGTTGTGTGGTCTAGTGGTCTAAAGCTTCATGCGTTTTCTCATACCATGAGGCAGGCCAAAACAGCATAGGTTCGACTTCTTGGCTAGTGCAGTGTTGTTATTGATATATATATATATATATATATATATATATTATATATATATATATATAATATATATATATATTTATATTATATATATTATATATAATATATATATAGATGAATGCTATTATTAATTATGTGTTGAATAATAGCATATAAAGTAGCTACAACATGGTTTTATTAGAGAATACATTGGTTAGTGGATTATTATTTTAAATTATATATTATTCAAATTAACAGTATTGTGTTAAGACATTATGTAGACCTCGACCATCAAAATTATTCTTTATGTGAGTAGTTATGACTGATGTATGATGATTACGGACCTGTTATCAATCATAACACTTCACTTACAATATATTCGGCCACCTTTTCAAATAATTTTCATGTTATTGTAATACTAGGTATCATATCCGAATTGTAAATAACTCATGTAAATAATGTACGCATTCATAAATCTGTTTGTTTATAGATGCACAGAAGGTACCGGCAATTCATTCAAGAAAATAGCCTTGTCTCCTCTGTTTACTACGTCTGAGTTGCCTGATATTTCTGCCCAGGAGAGATTTTCCCGGAACTTTTTTTCGCAGCTGTATATATTCTTATCCCTCACATTACTGGCTCATAACTCTCGCTAGATAGATTTGCAAATTAATGGAACTTATGAATAATGGAGACCAGTGTGGTACTTGGAGATGCACAACTGTATATCCATACCTTAGTCGATTCATATATTTAGTTCGATATATATATTCGCATTACCTTTGCAAGCGGCTGGTTAGTGATGGCAGACTTTTTTTTTTTTTTTGCCTTGGAAAAATGATTCGATACGACATTCCTTTATCATATATTAAGTCCATTCTTGTGGCCTAAGAAACAGACTCACACATTTCTTAAGACCTTCATGACAGAACGATAACAATACCAGCTTCTCTTCAGACGTTGCTCAAGTAGGCTTTCCACTCGGTGCATTTTTAACACATCCCTGTCTGCATTACCTATTAACAGTCTAGCTATAGTGTTATTTCTTGTTTTGGCATTTTGATGGGTTACGTCACATGACTTCAAATTCTCACTATCTAAAACGAACTTTATTCAATTTACTCGGCTTCCTGTTATTCCCGTTTCTCGGTCTGCCAAACTGATGAATTTATTGTCCTCCATTTTAACTAGAATGTCATGACAATTACATGTGACAGCTCCCTAAAAGCGCTTGTTTTAGATTTAATTTACTCAAAATTATTTAACATTTTATCTGGGGTAGAGTGGTGGATGAGAGGCCACAGATCAGTACATAATCTTCATAGGATCTTAGTATTATAGCGGACAGCGTCTGTGTCTTAGTGCGTTTCGCTGATCCCCAGTCAAAAGCCTTTATGTAGAGCCTAATTTTTGTTGCTGTCATGATCTACATAACCTTACGACCTATAGAATAATTGCAAAGGTTAGTGAGACTGACCCTTTCCATCGTCGCTGTCCTTCATCACGCATCTTTAACCTTCTCCCTCAGACTTTAGTAACTTCGTTAAATCCATCTCCATTTTCTGTTCACCCTATTCATTTATTTTCATTTTAACTTGAGAAGTACCGACGATTCGAGTAAGTCATTATTTGTCTTTCCTGCCCCATACGAATGTACATTCTTCCTTGACCATTCTGAGTGGGCGTCGCATGCCACCGTTGTGTACACTGGCGCTCTGACTCCTCTGATAGTGTAGGATATGCAGCTGTTTTTAGAAAGTCTGATATTGGGACGATTCCGGATTTGGTTAGTATTTTCGCCTCTTTCTCTGTCTCTTTTTTTTCTGTCCCTTTTCCTCTGTCTATTTTCTATCTCTCTCTCTCTCTCTCTCTCTCTCTCTCTCTCTCTCTCTCTCTCTCTCTCTCTCTCTCTCTCTCTCTCTCTCTCTCTCTCTCTCTCTCTCTCTCTCTCTCTCTCTTTCTCTGTCTCTCTCTAGTGCATGACAAACAATTCCGAGTATCGTCTCCGTATCCATTGTTCATCGCATTCACCGCCGTGTCGCCTCTTCAGAAGGAATGTAAACATCGTTTGTCATTGGCTCCCTGGTTATACTGGCGTCTCACGCGAAGAATTTGCAGATTCTTTTGCACTATGCACAGTGCATTTCAGTGCACTCATTTCTCGCACAGCTATTTTCTAAGAACACCCATGATTGATGTCAACGTCCTTGGTCCAGGTTAGAGAATAAGAAGTTCTTAATAAATCCACAATTGGGTTACTAGTCGACTTCCTTTTTATCGTTTTCGAGTTTGGAAAAAAGCTCTTGAGCTGTTGCCTTTAACCATATAAGATTGACTTACATCATTTACACGGAGACGAGCCCGGCATCTCTCACTGTGACTTGTCAGGTTTCGTTGGCAGTCGAACACATTTTATTTAATTGTTTGATTTACCAAAGAACAGTCTTACAGTACAGGAGTGCACTCTTGGACTTCTTTACAGAAAAGAGTTTATCGAGCCAACTTTTGCTTTCCTTGTTAGCTCGTAAGTTCATCTGTTGCTCTAATTTCCTTAGCAAGTTCCTTACCTCAGCCTTTGTGACCCATATGGATGTATCGCATTTTCTAAATATACTACCAATAATGATTTAGAGTAACCATCTGCTCTCTGACCAAATTTTTAGTACAGTAGAATAAACAGTGCTGGGTTTATCCTTAACAAAATTGTTAATGATAAACTCAGCACCTTATAACAGCCAGACATCATTTTATTGCAGATTCCATAACACACCAATCACATGAGATAAATATCATAACCGCTAGATACGACAACACACAACTGTCGTTTTCTGGCAGATGGATGCATCGGGGATGGACATTTTTAAAGATGGTGAAATATGGGACATATGTTTAGTACACAGCACAGACTGATTCTTAAAACGTTGCATAAATGAATTTTTTTTAAAGATCTCTAGGAAAGAATTTCCTAGAGGAAAGATCATGTCTTGCTGAACCGTGGAAATACGTGGAAATAGCATGAACGTAAGGATCCGTGGCTATTAGTTCTTACTTGTGCTGTATTATAATTTAAAGGAAAACCGAGGCAGGTATACAGCATTGCAGCGCAAGTTAAGTGACACTGTTTCGTGTCCGCGGTTAATGATGTGGTACATCGTTAACCGCGGACACAGAACTGCAGATGTTAAGGTCAGGGTGTCACAAAAATATGAACTTGACCTTTCCAAGTGTCGTGACAAGTGGGCGATCTGCCCACACTAGTAACACCGCGTAATCTCACCAAGTGTCATACACCTGATAGAGCAGATTAACTCGTCACTTCCCTATTCCAGCTACGTGGGACTGAAGACGCTTACAGAGAAGGGAAGACGGGAGGGTCCAGATGGTGTTGGGTCTGGACTAATTGAGAATGTTATTTGCAAGCCCTAAAAAAAATTCACCAAACTGTGATATTCTCGACATTTTAACATGGACTGTGCATGACGTCATTGTAACATTGTCAAATCGCCAAGACTAATCCTTGATTTTCTGGGGAAAATCTTCAGGAATTTTTTGAATATTTTGAAAGGATCTGAAGAATATATGAAATTTTTCTAAAAAAACTTCAGCAGTGGAATCAAGTAGACAGTTGGTAATATGAAAAAACTGCCTCTGGAAGAGAATGTCTAAACTGGAAAGATAACTTGGTGAAATCACCAAGAGGAAAAGCTCTAGAGGCAATTAAAACATATTATATCTTCACACACTTCGGCTTTGTTTTTTTTTAATGTTTTGAAAAATCATACTGCTGTTTTTAATCATACTATAATAAAGCTGCTAGAGGAAAATCACGAAGCCTAATTTTAAGAAGACTAGCTATCAAATGGAAGTGAGAAAGTACACCACAAAATTCACCTTTTTTTAAGATTTTCAGAAAATCTCACTAAAATTTGCTGTTGAACTGTTCACTGAATTGAACAGTTGACGGTATAATCAGATAGAACAGTCTCACCATATGATCAGGTATGATTCAACATTCACACCTATATTTGTCAACACGGAAAATGAGATGAATTAGGGCCGATGGAAACATGTGGTAGCTCATCGAAGTAGTACAAATATTTAACGAATGAATACGCATTCAGCGTTGTAACAGAGGCGATGATTGGTATATAAATTCTCAATTTCTGTATATAAAATTAATCCATAGTAATTTAGTCTAGAGCCTAAGAGTAAATATTCCCTCTGACAAAGAATATAAAAACCGGTAATCATAGTTGGATATTCGTATTCTTGTTTTACACCTGTTTTACAAGGTAAGGTTAAGGTTCCTAACTTTACTCACAAGATTAAAAGCTGTTACCTATATCAGCTGATCTGAAAGCCTTTTCATTTTTAAGAAATATACAGTTTGGGTAAAGGATGAAACTGAAGCTGTATTTGGGCCAGCGATTTCATTTGGTCAACTGACTTTATTTAAGAACATAAGAAAGAAGGAACACTACAGCAGGCCTATTTCGTTGATGTCATTATACTATATGGATATGTTAGACAAGAATCATCCGAGGAATAAATGATCTTGGATGAAGCGATGTCCTGGAGAAGGGTACAGTGTAGTTGCTGCTTGCTGCACTTATTATTGTGTATAAGCTCAGTTCTTGCTGTCCTCGGAGCGGACAGCAAGAACTGAGTGTTGGCCTTTTACAAAACAGTAAGGTCACCTACATCCCTCTTGTGTTGAAGGCTCTGCTGTAATGGCTGATCTGTCCAGGCTGGGTCCAGGCGACAGATGAGTCGTCTTGCTTTGTTCTCTATTCTGTCAAGTCGAAGATGAGACGAGGGGTATTCAGTCCAAGGAATTGGAGCATATTCAGTGTGTGAGCATACATGTGCCTCGTACAGAATCTTGCAACTTCTGTTATCAAGCAGATACGAGATAAGTCTAAGTGCTGTAGCTTCCTGGCTTTTTTTTTTCCAAGATTTAGAACGTGGTGCTTCATAGTCAGTTTTGAGTCAAATTTAACCCCAAGGAATTCAACTTCATTTCCGAGTACCAACACTTCCCCATGCATTCTTACCACTGCTATAGTAGAGCCCAACCTTTGTGTTTTCTCAGGAGCAAATGTGACCTGCCATCGTTTTCCCCAAGCTGATATAGCTGTAAGCTAGTCATTGATGTAATTTATGGTATTTCCTCTCTTGGATAAGTAAATGCCAGAGTACAGTCGTCTGCATATGCATAGGATTCTGGGATGAGTTGAAGGTTATTGAAATAGACATTCCATAACAATTTCCCAAGCACACTTCCTAGTGGAACACTTTGCACCAATAATTTCTTCTTGACTCTGTCCCGTTGAGAATTACTTTTTCAGATGTACATTGAAGGTAATCACTGAGGACACACAGTGAAGAACCGTCGACTCCTAGTGCTTGCAGTTTTGCCTAGTCTCTCTTCTGCCATACGCGGCCGAAAGTACCAGCAATGTCCAGTGCTATTACATATATATGTCGTGCCGAATAGGTAAAACTTGAGATTTTGGCTGAAATAGCAACGCTCTTCTTGCCGAATAGCTAAAGCTAAAATTTGTGTACGCAATAATTTCGCAAAAAATCATTCTGAATCTAACGAAGAAAATTATTTTTGTGATTGTTTATTATTAAATTATTGTAAACTTATTTAAAATACATTTAGTTGGATTAGGCTAAATTAAATTGCGCTTGTTATAATAAGGGTAGATAAGTTTTTCTTCAAATGTAAAGAGAAAATTTTAGAATTGACTTGATTTTAAATGAGGTCTTCCTAATTGACCAGTTTTACCTATTCGGCAAGGCATACACACACAGACACACACACACACACACACACAAACACACACACACACACACACACACACACACACAATACTGAAGTGGTATTGTTCATATGGGGAGATCAATGCAAACAATGGAGGGCATTTACGAAAAGCGATGGTGAATGTGATTTGACTTCATTACGTAGGCACACAGCACCAGCTTTAGCTTACTTTTAAACTGGGTAAAACTGTTGCACTGCTTCAGTTGTCAATATCTTTGTTTCTGGTGTGATACCTATCTCTTCTGTTACATTTATCTACCAGAGTGCATTGTCAGAGTTAGAGTGTAATGTTCTGATCATGTGAACTGAATAGAAGTTTGAATGAACTGTCTTTATAAGTTGGGTGGTGGTCAGTAGTGTTATCCGTGATGATACCTGCACTCTGCGGCGCTGCTGTTGGTCCAGATATGATCGAGAAAAGAAGCAGATGTTTCACTGATTCTAGTTGATTTAGTGATGGAATCAAGAGCCATGACTACATTATAGAAAAACTAATACTTGAGGACTTACATATTTTGCAGAGGTTAATATCAGTCACCTGTAGCTATCATGTTTCTAGGTTGTCACTGAACATCTGAATGATTTTTGTGGGGTATTCTATAAATTATACCTATTGTTATTGGATTATTATTGTTGATTTTAAAATCAGTAAATATATATTCTCCATATTCATCAGAAGTATTTATAACAATAACACATTTGAATTCGTTAGTATTGTAAAATACTGTTCCACTGCCTCTGTTATTTGTCCTTCAGTTATTAATACCTGTGTACCCAGGTATGTTGACTACACTGGTGGTTTTCCTGCTTCAAGTAATGTCATCATATTGTATTTGCTTACTGACTTAGCATTGTATATGAAGATGCTAAAACAATTTACATTGTTGTTTGTTGTAAACTGTTAGTTGCTAAGATAAAGATTTTTAACATTTTAAAATAATGTACATTAGTGCATACTATAGATTACGAGCATAACTAACAAATAAATAATCATTACATAAGTAAAATATTATAATCAGTATTTCCTCTCTCAAAACCAACATAGTCTAATATTACGACTTCACAGCTGTTCCCAGAGTGGTAGCAATATTGCTTACGGTAATAAACAATTTTCCTCCATTAACTCGACTAACAAAGATTTATTTTTATTGAATAGTCAAGTGGCAGCGTCACGTAAACAATATTTTTGAGTCAGACGATATAATTATCAGTTCTCAAGTAGTATGCATGGATTATGAGAAGGGGCGTTGGAGTGATGGGGATAGTGTAGTTGAATAGTGTCATGGATTAATAGAGATGACCTAGTGGAGTGATAAGGGGAGTATGATTGGATTTACACACGCATTTATATCTCCTAGAATATATAAACTGATAGTTTATTTGTTCCTTATTGAATCTATTAATGTATATCGTTGCACTATTTATCGCGGTTTAGACAGAAACTGTCGTGACTTCCAATTACTTAAATCGTCAATGCTATCATCTGTTTTTTTTTTTCAGTGTCGAATGTCATATTCCATTATTTAGAACTTTTTATTAGTTTTCATTAGATCATTAACACTTCAATAACAAATTGTAATATAAAGAATAATCTTCTCTTCTTTCAACAAACTGGTCGTACCCCACCGAGGCACAGCGGCCCAAAAGTCAAAACGAAAGTTTCTCCTCTTAAATTTAGTAATATATACAGGAGAAGGGGTTACTAGCCCCTTGCTCCTGGCATTTTAGTCGCCTCTTACGACACGCATGGCTCACGGAGGAAGAATTCTGTTCCACTACCCGATAGGGATAAAGAATAACATGATTAATGTAATAATATAAATAATTATATAATAACAATAAAAACTATTATAAACAATTTATTTATTTATTTATTTATTTTTTATTTGGACATGATACATAGTTGTACAAAGAAATACAGTGATTGAGTGTACATGCCAAAAGCCCCTTGTATGCAGAGCATTATGGGCAGGCTTAAAATTAACTTAAGATTAACTAAGCAATGATATATTCAGTGGTAAAAATTACAGTAAACAAATTACAACATGAAGTACAAATGAGTATTTCAAATAAGAAGCATTAAAGTTCTACAAATTTGTAGCATAACAATGTATAATATAGTTGATAGAGACAAATGATGATTTAGTGCATAAAGTCTATATGTCATTAGATGAGTTACTGTGCTGTAAGAATTGGAGTATCTCTAAGTAACTTATTGGAAAATAGTGGCATAGTGGTTAATGGTTTTAGCGTGCTAATTTGATTCAGTTATTCATTAATATTAAAGTTTGGTGAGAAAGGGTTATTTAGGAACTTAATTGTAAACAGTGTTTCTTTTATATTCACAGGTAATGAATTCCAGATTTTTGGACCTTGTATGTGAATTGAGTTTTTACATAGTGTGAGATGGACACGAGGAACATCAAAGAGTGATCTGTGCCTTGTGTTATGGTCATGTGTTCTGTTGAGGTTGGTAAGGAGAAGTTTGAGGGGAGGGTTTATATCCGAGTTTAGTGTTCTATGTATGTAGTAGGACAATAATAAGTATGGATGTTTTGTACTGTGAATAGGTTTAGAGTTTTGAATATTGGTGGAGTATGCTGCCTGGAGTGGGATTTTTTTATCATTCTGACTGCAGTCTTTTGTTGGGTAATTAATGGTCTGAGATGATTTATTGTTGTTGATCCCCATGCACAAATTCCATAGGTGAGATAGGGGTAAATGAGTGAGTGATATAGGGCCAGGAGGGCTGACTGGAACATAGTACCGTATCTTCAATAGTATGCCTACGGTCTTGGAGATTTTCTTGGAAATTTGTTTGTACATGTGTTTGAAATTTGAGTCTGTTATCAAAGTGGATTCCTAAGAATTTTCCCTCTGTGAGATTTGTGATAGGTAATCCGTTTATCATTATGTTAAGAGGAACATCTGTAGTTCTGTTCCCAAACTGAATGTAGTAGGTTTTGTCAGTATTCAGAGTAAGTTTGTTAATCATTAATCCATGCAATCAACAATCACAATAAAACCGCAACAGTCACAAAAACAATCACAAAAATAATTATAATTTCAATATGTAGTTTATAAAATACTTTTCAGCCAGCATTAAAGCAGGCAATAGTTTGAATGGCATTACATATTGGCAGTGCACTCGCCGCCTGAGTTATAAAATCATTTTCTGTTTTCTTTTACTACCGGTCCTGATGCACTGGGACTCGTATTTTCCCCCTCGCTGTACAAATATTACAAAAACGAGCTCCGAGCAATAACCTAGATCACTTCCAAATAATGTGGTTAAGTAGCACTGTGCAGTAATGTTATGTGAATTTAAGTGGCAATTAAGGAATTATTTTCTTTAAATAAGATGATATTTCTATGTTAATTTTTGTCTTAAAACAACAGAGCAGGTTGCCACGTATAGCTGATCTCCAAATTATTTCCTCTTATACTACATATGTTTAATATTAAAACGCATCAGAGGGCGAAACCACCGAGGGATTTATATATTCTTCAGTGTGTATACACGGAGACTATTTTAATAATTGCCATAATTCACTTCAATAATTCACAGATAACGGAAGTTTTTATTGATATAATGTAAATGCCGATCCAGTTTTACGCATAAACTCGGCATTTGTGTATTAATATTTTATTCATCACAGTTATTACAAAAAAAGGTAAATTATATTTTTAATAACATCTTAGCATGAAAAGCAAATTAGAAGCAAGCTGGTCGCTGCCCGCGAGGTATTCCCGCATTCTGGATCTCATGCTCAGTTACCTCATGACACGCAAGTAGTACACTTGTTGTACCTCAAACCCCTTAAGAGCAGAAGCGCTGGAACTCATTTCCTTCAAGAGAACTAAGAGCTATGATTCAAGAGAAATAGGAAGTAGAGATCAATATCATCGAGAACTTTGTAGCATGAGCTCATTACAGTCAAAAGGACTATCACCTGTAACTTAACTAACACTCAATACTTTCAAGAGGAATATGAGTTGCAGATCGTGAGTTAGAGGCCCATGAGCTGGAACTCATTGTAATCAAATAATGAGAGCATCTTTGCAATAACACGCTAAAAACTGAACTGCATAATGACAATCAATACTGCAGCAAGAAGAGCAAACATATTACAGTATGAATATCTTGAAGCATGTGCGAGAATCGAACCGTGGTCCATGCATAAAGCCATCCGAACTCTGTATCACCAACCCATTTAGCAAACAATACGAAGAATATTTAGACAGCACCTCTGTGACTCGTGTGTCCCAGCAATGCCCACTGGGAGTCTACTGTGTCTTCCCATAGCCCTTGAAACGTTAATGGTGCATCTGCTCTCATATCCATCACATTCTTATAGTCCATAAACCTGTGGAAAATTGCATTTATCTGAATGTATCATTACATACATAACAGTAAATAAACATAGATAATTATTATTTATCAGTTAGACAAGTAGGAATTTGGGACACCTAGGTCGCAAAAAATGTCCCCCTTCGATAACTACCACTGTCATATCCACAAGTTGCTCTGGACCTATTAATTGAATGAATTATACATCTCAAGGAATACTGGTAAATATATAAATTTGTGGACTGTATATTAAAAGTAATATTTGCTCCTGAGAAAACACAAAGGTTGGGCTCTACTATAGCAGTGGTAAGAATGCATGGGGAAGTGTTGGTACTCGGAAATGAAGTTGAATTCCTTGGAGTTAAATTTGACTCAAAACTGACTATGAAGCACCACGTTCTAAATCTTGGAAAAAAAAAGCCAGGAAGCTACAGCACTTAGACTTATCTCGTATCTCCTTGATAACAGAAGTTGCAAGATTCTGTACGAGGCACATGTATGCTCACACACTGAATATGCTCCAATTCCTTGGACTGAATACCCCTCGTCTCATCTTCGACTTGACAGAATAGAGAACAAAGCAAGACGACTCATCTGTCGCCTGGACCCAGCCTGGACAGATCAGCCATTACAGCAGAGCCTTCAACACAAGAGGGATGTAGGTGACCTTACTGTTTAGTAAAAGGCCAACACTCAGTTCTTGCTGTCCGCTCCGAGGACAGCAAGAACTGAGCTTATACACAATAATAAGTGCAGCAAGCAGCAACTACACTGTACCCTTCTCCAGGACATCGCTTCATCCAAGATCATTTATTCCTCGGATGATTCTTGTCTAACATATCCATAAAGTATAATGACATCAACGAAATAGGCCTGCTGTAGTGTTCCTTCTTTCTTATGTTCTTAAATAAAGTCAGTTGACCAAATGAAATCGCTGGCCCAAATACAGCTTCAGTTTCATCCTTTACCCAAACTGTATATTTCTTAAGAATGAAAAGGCTTTCAGATCAGCTGATATAGGTAACAGCTTTTAATCTTGTGAGTAAAGTTAGGAACCTTAACCTTACCTTGTAAAACAGGTGTAAAACAAGAATACGAATATCCAACTATGATTACCGGTTTTTATATTCTTTGTCAGAGGGAATATTTACTCTTAGGCTCTAGACTAAATCACTATGGATTAATTTTATATATAGAAATTGAGAATTTATATACCAATCATCGCCTCTGTTACAACGCTGAATGCGTATTCATTCGTTAAATATTTGTACTACTTCGATGAGCTACCACATGTTTCCATCGGCCCTAATTCATCTCATTTTCCGTGTTGACAAATATAGGTGTGAATGTTGAATCATACCTGATCATATGGTGAGACTGTTCTATCTGATTATACCGTCAACTGTTCAATTCAGTGAACAGTTCAACAGCAAATTTTAGTGAGATTTTCTGAAAATCTTAAAAAAAGGTGAATTTTGTGGTGTACTTTCTCACTTCCATTTGATAGCTAGTCTTCTTAAAATTAGGCTTCGTGATTTTCCTCTAGCAGCTTTATTATAATATGATTAAAAACAGCAGTATGATTTTTCAAAACATTTAAAAAAAACAAAGCCGAAGTGTGTGAAGATATATGTTTTAATTGCCTCTAGAGCTTTTCCTCTTGGTGATTTCACCAAGTTATCTTTCCAGTTTAGACATTCTCTTCCAGAGGCAGTTTTTTCATATTACCAACTGTCTACTTGATTCCACTGCTGAATTTTTTTTTGAAAAATTTCATATATTCTTCAGATCCTTTCAAAATATTAAAAAAATTCCTGAAGATTTTCCCCAGAAAATCAAGGATTAGTCTTGGCGATTTGACAATGTTACAATGACGTCATGCACAGTCCATGTTAAAATGTCGAGAATATCACAGTTTGGTGAATTTTTTTTAGGGCTTGCAAATAACATTCTCAATTAGTCCAGACCCAACACCATCTGGACCCTCCCGTCTTCCCTTCTCTGTAAGCGTCTTCAGTCCCACGTAGCTGGAATAGGGAAGTGACGAGTTAATCTGCTCTATCAGGTATATGACACTTGGTGAGATTACGCGGTGTTACTAGTGTGGGCAGATCGCCCACTTGTCACGACACTTGGAAAGGTCAAGTTCATATTTTTGTGACACCCTGACCTTAACATCTGCAGTTCTGTGTCCGCGGTTAACGATGTACCACATCATTAACCGCGGACACGAAACAGTGTTACTTAACTTGCGCTGCAATGCTGTATACCTGCCTCGGTTTTCCTTTAAATTATAATACAGCACAAGTAAGAACTAATAGCCACGGATCCTTACGTTCATGCTATTTCCACGTATTTCCACGGTTCAGCAAGACATGATCTTTCCTCTAGGAAATTCTTTCCTAGAGATCTTTAAAAAAATTCATTTATGCAACGTTTTAAGAATCAGTCTGTGCTGTGTACTAAACATGTGTCCCATATTTCACCATCTTTAAAAATGTCCATCCCCGATGCATCCATCTGCCAGAAAACGACAGTTGTGTGTTGTCGTATCTAGCGGTTATGATATTTATCTCATGTGATTGGTGTGTTATGGAATCTGCAATAAAATGATGTCTGGCTGTTATAAGGTGCTGAGTTTATCATTAACAATTTTGTTAAGGATAACCCCAGCACTGTTTATTCTACTTTACTAAAAATTTGGTCAGAGAGCAGATGGTTACTCTAAATCATTATTGGTAGTATGTTTAGAAAATGCGATACATCCATATGGGTCACAAAGGCTGAGGTAAGGAACTTGCTAAGGAAATTAGAGCAACAGATGAACTTACGAGCTAACAAGGAAAGCAAAAGTTGGCTCGATAAACTCTTTTCTGTAAAGAAAAGTCCAAGAGTGCACTCCTGTACTGTAAGACTTTGGTAAATCAAACAATTAAATAAAATGTGTTCGACTGCCAACGAAACCTGACAAGTCACAGTGAGAGATGCCGGGCTCGTCTCCGTGTAAATGATGTAAGTCAATCTTATATGGTTAAAGGCAACAGCTAAGAGCTTTTTTCCAAACTCGAAAACGATAAAAAGGAAGTCGACTAGTAACCCAATTGTGGATTTATTAAGAACTTCTTATTCTCTAACCTGGACCAAGGACGTTGACATCAATCATGGGTGTTCTTAGAAAATAGCTGTGCGAGAAATGAGTTCACTGAAATGCACTGTGCATAGTGCAAAAGAATCTGCAAATTCTTCGCGTGAGACGCCAGTATAACCAGGGAGCCAATGCCAAACGATGTTTACATTCCTTCTGAAGAGGCGACACGGCGGTGAATGCGATGAACAATGGATACGGAGACGATACTCGGAATTGTTTGTCATGCACTAAAAAGAGACAGAGAAAGAGAGAGAGAGAGAGAGAGAGAAGAGAGAGAGAGAGAGAGAGAGAGAGAGAGAGAGAGAGAGGAGAGAATAGAAAATAGACAGAGGAAAAGGGACAGAAAAAAAAGAGACAGAGAAAGAGGCGAAAATACTAACCAAATCCGGAATCGTCCCAATATCAGACTTTCTAAAAACAGCTGCATATCCTACACTATCAGAGGAGTCAGAGCGCCAGTGTACACAACGGTGGCATGCGACGCCCACTCAGAATGGTCAAGGAAGAATGTACATTCGTATGGGGCAGGAAAGACAAATAATGACTTACTCGAATCGTCGGTACTTCTCAAGTTAAAATGAAAATAAATGAATAGGGTGAACAGAAAATGGAGATGGATTTAACGAAGTTACTAAAGTCTGAGGGAGAAGGTTAAAGATGCGTGAAGGACAGCGGCGATGGAAAGGGTCAGTCTCACTAACCTTTGCAATTATTCTATAGGTCGTAAGGTTATGTAGATCATGACAGCAACAAAAATTAGGCTCTACATAAAGGCTTTGGACTGGGGATCAGCGAAACGCACTAAGACACAGACGCTGTCCGCTATAATACTAAGATCCTATGAAGATTATGTACTGATCTGTGGCCTCTCATCCACCACTCTACCCCAGATAAAATGTTAAATAATTTTTAGTAAATTAAATCTAAAACAAGCGCTTTTAGGGAGCTGTCACATGTAATTGTCATGACATTCTAGTTAAAATGGAGGACAATAAATTCATCAGTTTGGCAGACCGAGAAACGGGAATAACAGGAAGCCGAGTAAATTGAATAAAGTTCGTTTTAGATAGTGAGAATTTGAAGTCATGTGACGTAACCCATCAAAATGCCAGAACAAGAAATAACACTATAGCTAGACTGTTAATAGGTAATGCAGACAGGGATGTGTTAAAAATGCACCGAGTGGAAAGCCTACTTGAGCAACGTCTGAAGAGAAGCTGGTATTGTTATCGTTCTGTCATGAAGGTCTTAAGAAATGCGTGAGTCTGTTTCTTAGGCCACAAGAATGGACTTAATATATGATAAAGGAATGTCGTATCGAATCATTTTTCTAAGGCAAAAAAAAAAAAAAAAGTCTGCCACCACTAACCAGCCGCTTGCAAAGGTAATGCGAATATATATATCGAACTAAATATATGAATCGACTAAGATATGGATATACAGTTGTGCATCTCCAAGTACCACACTGGTCTCCATTATTCATAAGTTCCATTAATTTGCAAATCTATCTAGCGAGAGTTATGAGCCAGTAATGTGAGGGATAAGAATATATACAGCTGCGGAAAAAAGTTCCGGGAAAATCTCTCCTGGGCAGAAATATCAGGCAACTCAGACGTAGTAAACAGAGGAGACAAGGCTATTTTCTTGAGTGAATTGCCGGTACCTTCTGTGCATCTACATACAAACAGATTTATGAATGCATACATTATTTACATGAGTTATTTACAATTCGGATATGATACCTAGCTTCCACATTTGCCTCTGTGTCCATTACTTTCACAGTTAATACCGGAGTATACATGCTGCCTGGTCACAGACCAGGCCCCATGTATACTCCTGTATGGTCCTGGGCTCTAAGGTTCCAACTTCATCATCTCTTCTTGTCCTACTTCTTCGCCTTCCCACTACTTATTTCATTGTCTACTTGCACCTTTCATCTAAATTTATACCACATTTTCTTTCTCAAAAATCTACATCTTCCTTTCAACTCCCAAACCACATACCATTATCGAACATCATTCTCTCCCTATCTCATTCACGCCTACGTACAGTTGCTTCCTCGCCTGTCCCTCTGCAAGTTTCTGCTTCTCAAGACACCTCTACACCTTTGGTGTCTTCCGTTGTCTTTCCACTTTTTACCCAAACTACAACTTCTCCCTCTACTGCCAAGCTCTCTCCGATTTCTCTCTCATCTGAAACTACTGAAGTTATCTGCGTTTATCGAGGAGGCAACACCTATGATGGACACCAGTCAGCCCTACAACACTTCACATTCTATCCTTCTACGCCTTTCCTCACAATGACTAACTTCACCCATTACCTTCGCATGTTGTCTTAACTGACCTTCCTGGTCAGTAGACACCTGCAAAATGTTACTGTTACGCTCTATTAGCAAATTATGGCTTATTTACAGTGGAATATTTGAGGCCTCAGGGGTAATCGGGAAGAGCTTTAGGTGTTGCTCTCCCAGTTTTTCCTTGTTTGAGTATATTTGCAAGAACCAGAATAGAGTTCCTCTGTTTTCCGTCTCATTTCGGGCTGTATCTTATTATATTCATCGAATCCTTTTCCTGACGTAACTTTTAATGAGAGTGCACTTTTTGTCCGCCACGGTATACCACATTTTCGTGTCCTTGTCCATACTTCGCTGCATTGCACTGCAGCCCACATCTACTTGGACAAATGGTATACAATCTGCTCTTTATATTTTTCTCCTCGGCTATTATCTGTTCCGGATGGGGCATTCTTGATTTCTTCCCTTCATCCTCTCCACTTATTAGGAGATTTTAATGCTCATGTCCTCGGGGAGGGTCTCACTGTGACTCTCGTTGTTCTTCTCACTTCTCTTGAAGGCTCTTCTCATTTCTTTTCCCCTCCATGTTTTAAATACAGGTAGTCTCAATCTCAATTTGCTCCTCTTCAACCGCACTCGACTACATCTGGTCATTGCTCCCTGATTTATATGACCCACGTAGCCCACGTTGAGTTTGAACGGGAGAAATGGGTCATTTACTCGCGTCGTGAAGACTGTTCTCCATTGTCCTCAACTACTTGACCCATTACAACTATTTTTTCCTCATTTTTAACCGCAGCCTCGAATACATTCCCTCAAACCTCAGGTAGGCGCCTTTAGAAATGTATGTTCTGGTAGTCTCCATTTTGTGCTCGTGCAGTGCGATTGAAACGTGCTGCATGACGCCGATATCGTTATAACAGGACTACAGAGAGACACCTTGATTTTAATCCATTTAAATACCTACGTTCGTAATGCCTTTGCTAGTAACTACTCAGTTATCGTAGCCTTTTTTTGATCTTGAAAAGACATTTAACACTACTTGGAGATAAAACCTCTTAGCCCGAGCTCATTCATAAGGCCTCAGAGGCAATCTGCTAATTTTTCTTAAAAACTTCTTATCCGAGAGACATTTCCGTGTTCGGGTTATTAATTTGCTTTCCCAGGACTTTGTCCAAACTGAAGACGTCCATCAATCTTGATGGATCGAACACATCGATTCCAGACTTAGGGACTGATTACCTCAAACTCCTCTTTTATTTCCACCGATCTTCTTTGTCTTCGACTGATCAAGCCACTGTGTGGCGAAACGTTTCCTCAATTAAGATTCCAAAATGTTTCTCAGGTGTCTCATTTCATGAATATTCTAAGATTATCAGTAATGCGGAAGGCATCATCAACTAATGTGATTCCATTGAGTTACGTACATATTTTGACCATAATATACATAATGACTTGTTTGTTGTTAAATATTTGGAAAGGATACTAAACCTATTTTATGAAAATTACTTTAAGATTTTTTAAATGAATTAATCTTGACATATAACGAGGCACACATGATAAACCTAGTTATTTCTTGAATGTCTGAAGTAGTAGAGAGCTTTTTAGAGATAAGTGTTTTTCTGTTTTTATTTTGATCTTTTCTAATGTTTGTAAAGAAAATGTTTGAATTGCATTTTTTATATAAACAGCTTTTATGCTGTGGATTTATATAATGTTCTTATTAAAGCGTTGATAAGTTCCTTTGTAATAGCGTAGTTATATAGAATCATTGAGCAATGAAAAGATTACATTTCTTGCATCTTATTTGCCTCATTTTAAGGTCAGGATGCATATTTCATGCTTTTCCCAGCTATTCGTTAAAGGCCTTTTAACAATGTGACTTTTAACAAAGACCGAATTTTTTACGGCTTGACTAAGTATTTTTCAGAAGCATGGACAATGTATGCGTAGCTGCTGTAAAATACTCTGAGAGGTATCACTTTGTTTAACTATCTAGCATCTAATTTATAATATGGAATTTGTATGTCTGTGCAGTAACAATATATACGTAGGTGTATATCACAAATCATTAGAAAAATGCGTCTGTTCTTTTGTATGGTAGAACTTTTTGTATGTATATCTGTGGAGCTCACTGAATCGTCTTTTGGTTCATAATCATGTTTAAAACTATACTACCAGCGTAGATGAATGGTTTACAGAACCGACATGTTGATAAATTAGACACATGTGCAACACTTGGGTATCTTTAATGAGGAAACCTTTCGCCACACAGTGGCTTCATCAGTCAATACAAAGGAGAATGGTGAAGAACAGGAAGAGTTTTGAGGTAATCAGTCCCTCAGCCTTGAATCGATGTCATCAGTCCATCAATCTTGAAACGAATACAGCATATATGCAAAGAGGTGGCTTATATACTGCAGGCAGGAGAGGTGCATCAGTCATAGGTGGTATCAAATTTGACGAATCTGGAAGTAGGTCATGTCCAAGGGTTAGGCAAGTTGAAGAATCCCGTGTATTAAGATCTGAAGATGTTGCTGTTCTCTGAACCATTCATCTACATTCCTCTCTGACACAGCAAGATCTTGGATCTTAATACAGGGAGTTCTCCACTGACCTAATCCTTCGGCATAACCTACTTCCACACTGGTCAAATGTGATACCAACTACGACTGCTGCACCTCTCCTGTCTACCGTATATAAGCAACTTCTTCGCACATATGCTGTACTCTTTTCAAGATTGATGGACTGGCCACATCGACTCAAGGCTGATGGACTGATTACCTCAAAACTCCTCTTGTTCTTCACCATTCTCCTTTGTGGGGACTGATGATGCCACTATATTGCGAAACGTTTCCTCATTAAAGATACCCAAGTGTTGCACATGTGTTCTTGGCATGAAGACAGAATAACAGTAAGGAGCGTGACATATTGACATAGTTTAACATGTAGACTAATAGGCATTCTGCCGTGTTTCTTTATTCATATACTCTTATTTTTATGCCTTTGCTAAACAAAATTGTGCTATAACAGGAACCTTTTCAAGGAAAACAAACGGAGGAACAATAGCAAATATCCATATTTATTCGATTCGGCGAGGCGTAGTGGAAGGAAGATATACGATATCCTGCATCTACTGTATTGTTACACCGCTACACCTCTGTGGTAGGTTGGTGAATCCCTCTGTATGATTTATTCCACTATAACACTACACTAGATGCATTATACTGTACGTACGAGATTGATGAGTCCCTCTGTATGACTTTTTTCCATTGCTACCCTTGACCAGCTTCACCATACTGTACGTAGGTGGTTGGTGAGTCCCTCTGTATGACTTGTTCCATTGCTACCCTTGACCAGCTTCACCATACTGTACGTAGGTGGTTGGTGAGTCCCTCTGTATGACTTGTTCCATTGCTACCCTTGACCAGCTTCACCATACTGTACGTAGGAGGTTGGTGAGTCCCTCTGTATGACTTGTTCCATTGCTACCCTTGACCAGCTTCACCATACTGTACGTAGGAGGTTGGTGAGACCCTCTGTTTCACTTTTCCACTTTACACCAGCTAGAGTATACTGTATGTGGTAGGTTGATGAGTATAACTTGTTCCACAGCTACACCACCCAGGCTGGGGTATATCTTTGAGGTTGATAAGTAACTTTGTATGACTTGTTCAACCACTACATATTCCGGGCTGGTATATAAGTACGAGGTTGGCAAGTCCCTCTGTAAGACGTGTACAACTTCACAAGCGAGCGAGTTATTGTGATATAAGTCTTGGTGTTTAATAAGTGTTTTTATTACCTAAGGGAGTTGTGATGTTTGTGTGTTTACTATTAACTCGAGCATCTAATCAATACACCTCGTAACATGTTTTCAAAAAATTGTCAAAGATTATTTAAAAAAATATTAAAATAATTGTTTAAAATTATTCTGAAAAATAATAACAATGTTACATTAAAAGCGATACTTTCCTAACAGATGGGAATAAATATTTAAAAGTCCTGAAAATATTACTTATTTATATATTGCAATAATGAACCCCTCACAAATTTGCAAAAATATTTGTGTAAATTACCTAATTGTTGTGCCCTGCTGAGCTAATTATGAATATTATGTTTAGTAATGAGGTAAATGGAACAGTTTTGCTGAAATAAAATAATTATATTCATTAAGAGATCATAACGTCAAGCACAACAAATACGAAGTACTAGGAGTGGTAAAAAAATTGAAAAGAAATCATAGCCACAACAGTCGAGGGTTATTCCAGCAAGCTTGAGGAGTTTAGTTACATAACTTTGAAGTGTATCAACTACAGAAGCGTAACTAAGTGTATACCGAAAGGGGATACTTTTGGAAATAAATGGTATAAAATAGCGACACAATGGAAATACAGTATAAACACATATGCAGTATAATGTGATCCTTTATTGTGGGCGAAACGTTGCCAATGAAGGATCACATTATACTGCTTAAGTGTTTATATTTCCAAGGGATACTTTTACTCTTGTAGAATTTTCTCTCGTCTCTAACTATTTTCGTTCACTGGGTGAGAATAATGTTTCTGACTGGTTGTAAACGTTCAACATAGGTAATGAACATCAAAATGGTATACAATACCGACAGGTTGTTAGGTAAGACACATATGCAACAGTTAGACAACTTATTTCCGAAACGTTTCGCCTACACAGTAGGCTTCTTCAGTCGAATACAGAAAATAGGCAGGAACAGTAGAGATGTGAAGACGATGTAATCAGTCCATCACCCTTGTAGTCGTAGAATTTGAGGTTGTCAGTCTCCAGGCCGAGGGACTGACAACCTCAAATTCTACGACTACAAGGGTGATGGACTGATTACATCGTCTTCACATCTCTACTGTTCCTGCCTATTTTCTGTATTCGACTGAAGAAGCCTACTGTGTAGGCGAAACGTTTCGGAATAAAGTTGTCTAACTGTTGCATATGTGTCTTACCTAACAACATACGTAATGTTTCTGACTGGTTGTAAACGTTCAACATAGGTAATGTTTCTGACTGGTTGTAAACGTTCAACATAGGTAATGTTTCTGACTGGTTGTAAACGTTCAACATAGGTAATGTTTCTGACTGGTTGTAAACGTTCAACATAGGTTTAAATTTTTTTGACTGGGTTTTAAGCGTCAGCATAGTAATTTTCTGACTGGGTTTTAAACTTTAACACAGTTTAAGTTTCTGACTGGTTTAAAAGTTCAACATAGTAATGTTTCTGACTGTTGTAAACTTTTAAAACAGTTAAGTTTCTGACTGGTTGAAACGTCAACCATTAATGCTCTGACGGTTTTTAAAAATTTAAAACAGTTTTAAAGTTTCGCTGGTTTTAAACTCAACAAAGGGAATGTTTCTGATTTTGGGGGGGGGGGGGGGGGGGGGGGGGGGGGGGGGGGGGGGGGGGGGGGGGGGGGGGGGGGGGGGGGGGGGGGTTTTCCGGTTGTAAAAGTTCAACATAGGAAGTTTCTGCTGGTTGAAACGTTCAACATAGGAATTTTCTGACTGGTTGAACGTTCAACATAGGTAAAGTTTTTGATGGTTTTAAACGTTCAACATAGGTAAAATTTTTTGACTGGTTGAAAGGTTCACATAGGGAATGTTTCGACGTTGTAAACTCAAAAGGGAATGTTTCTGACGTTGTAAAATTTAACATAGGAAAAATTTCTGACTGGGTTTAAAAGTTCAACATAGGTAAGTTTCTGACTGGGTTTTAAAAAGTTTAACATGGGAATGTTTCTGATGGTTGTAAACGTTCAAATAGGTAATGTTTCTGACTGGTTGTAAAACGTTCACATAGTAATGTTTCGACTGGTTTGAAACGTTCAACAAGGTAATGTTTCTGACGGTTTTTAAACGTTAAAATAGGTAAGTTTTTGATGGTTGTAAAAGTTCAACAAGGGAATGTTTTTGACTGGTTGTAAACTTCAACATAGGAATGTTTCTACGTTTAAACGTTTAAACATAGGTAATGTTCTGACGGTTGTAAACGTTTAACATAGGTAATTTTTCGACTGGTTTGTAAACGTTTTAAAATAGGAAGTTTTTGACGGTTGTATGGTTTGTAAACGTTCAACATAGGTAATGTTCTGACTGGTTGTAAACGTTCAACATAGGTAATTTTTCTGACGGGTTTGTAAACTTTCAACATAGGTAATGTTCTGACTGGTTGTAAACGTTCAACATAGGTAATGTTTCTGACTGGTTGTAAACGTTCAACATAGGTAATGTTTCTGACTGGTTGTAAACGTTCAACATAGGTAATGTTTCTGACTGGTTGTAAACGTTCAACATAGGTAATGTTTCTGACTGGTTGTAAACGTTCAACATAGGTAATGTTTCTGACTGGTTGTAAACGTTCAACATAGGTAATGTTTCTGACTGGTTGTAAACGTTCAGCATAGGAAAAGTTTTCGACTGGTTTTTAAACGTTCAACATAGGTAATGTTTCTGACTGGTTGTAAACGTTCAACATAGGTAATGTTTCTGACTGGTTGTAAACGTTCAGCATAGGTAATGTTTCTGACTGGTTGTAAACGTTCAACATAGGTAATCCTGTGTCGTAGTGTCAGTTTTATAAAGCTTTTATTATGAATTCTGGCTTCAATGCGATAACTTTCTCTTTAATGTGTTGTGGTAAAGAGTTTTTGGTTTAAGGAATTTGAGAAGATAGTAACGGATGTTAGTAGAAATCCATTATTTGATAGTCGCCCCTGTTTACTCCGACCCTTTTCTCTTCCTCTTCATTCGTTCTTGACTTCTCTTTAATTCCCTTTAATATGTTCATCAAGCATCTAACTATTCTCTTCCATGACTCACGAATCGTAATAAAACGACTGCAAACAAACCATACCACGGGTGGGGTTAGAACCCGCGATCAGAGAGTCATAAAACTCCAGACCGTCGCGTTAGCCACTGGTCCAGTGGCTAACTCGACTCTCTGATCGCGGGTTCTAACCCCACCCGTGGTATGGTTTATTCTCTTCCTCCTTGGGAGGCTCCGACAGTTCGAGTCTGTTCTTCTCCATTGCCAAGCGCAAAAGCTCAATTATCTACAGTTGCTTCTTGTTCCTTTCCGGTCTTATTCTCATATTGTAGCAGTTTACACTGATGGTTCTAAATCTTCTGACGGTGTCGAGTTTGCAGCATTGTTCCCGGACAGCGTTGTACGAGGTCATTTAATAGCCAGCTAGCATTTTCACAGCTGAACTGTATGCAATTCTCATAGCAATTATCCTCATGGCGTCCAGGC
The DNA here is from genome assembly GCF_026875155.1 of Cherax quadricarinatus. Lineage (NCBI taxonomy): Eukaryota > Metazoa > Arthropoda > Malacostraca > Decapoda > Parastacidae > Cherax > Cherax quadricarinatus. Next base: position 101,273,483 of record NC_069403.1, on the reverse strand, counting down.
CTACCTCAGCATTTGTGGTAGTTTCACATTCCTTTAGTCCTTTGCAAGCTATCAAAAAAATTAATTCGCCTCAACCCCTAGTTCTTCGTATACAACTTAGGCTGCGCAGCATATCTAGCAAAAACAAAGAAATAGTTTTCTTCTGGTTCCCAGGTCATGTTGATGTTCGTGGCAACGAGAAGGCAGACTCAGCAGCTTCGTATAAAGGTATTCCATTCTCAAACTATTTTCTGTAATCTCTAGCCGCCTTTGCAACCATTGGCAACAACGTTGATTTCAGATGATTCATAACAAATCACAATCTATCAAGCTGAGTTTAGGATCCTGATCTTCTTATCATCTATGTCGTGATTGGGAGACTACACTTTCCCATTATAGCATCGGACACAAACGTCTTACTCATGGGTATCTCATTGAGAGGCGCCCTGTTCCATACTGTGCTAATTAATAGTCTCCAATTTCAGCTTTCCATATTCTATTGGACTGTCCTGTTTATCAGCGAGCACGCAGAACTTCCCTCCAACGGCACTACTGCTCTAACACTCTTACTTTATCTTCCTTCCTCGCTGACAGCCCCACCTTTGACACAGACTCCATCTTGACTTTTTGACATCAACAGATTTATTACACAAACTTTGATTATACTTCATCATCAAGAATATTACACAGTTCACACACTGTACCCTGCAGCGCTGTTTGACTGGTGGGTTTAGCGCTTAATTTTTATAATAATAATAATAATAATTATAATAATTTGTAGATGAATGGTTCAGAGAACCGACATGTTGATAAATTAGACACATGTGCAACTCTTGGGTATCTTTATTGAGAAAACGTTTCGCCACACAGTGGCTTCATCAGTCCATAGAAAGGAGAATCTTGAAGAACAGGAGGAGAATGAGGTAATCAGTCCCTCAACCTTGAGTCGATGTGGTCAGTCCATCAATCTTGAATAGAATACGGCATACGTGCTGAGAAGGAGCTTATAAACCGTTGGCAGGAGAGGTGCAGCAGTCATAGGTGGTGTAACATTTGTTCAATGTTGAAGTAGGTCGTGCCCAAGAATTAGGCAAGCGAAGAATTCCCAAGTATTAAGATGCCAAGAAGTTGCAGTGTCTGACTGGTTTGTAGATGAATGGTTCAGAGAACCGACATGTTGATAAATTAGACACATGTGCAACTCTTGGGTATCTATTCAAGATTGATGGACTGACCACATCGACTCAAGGTTGAGGGACTGATTACCTCATTCTCCTCCTGTTCTTCAAGATTCTCCTTTGTAAAGTAAAAGGACACAAGTGCAACTAATGTGACATTTATTGTGGCAACGTTTCGCTCTCCAGGAGCTTTATCAAGCCATTACAAACAATACATGGACACAGAGGGTATATAAAGGCTCAGAGTGAGGTGAATACTAGTGAGGTACCATTCCGATGTTCACTAGTGGTAGTAGTAGTAGTAGTAGTGGTAGTGACAAAAGCAATTAATTCGTACATGAGTAAAAGGATATAAAAGCTATTACTTGGGTAACATAAAAATAGTTGGACAAATATAAACTGGAATGAGCAGGTTGTTTCAGTGTTCACTCTCTGTGCTTTGTGTAGTATAACAGGAGAGACTATGTGATGGCAGGGTTTACTGTTTTCAGGGGGATTCTTGCTAAGACTTCCCGGAGAGGGTGAAGCTGCCGTTGTTTGTTTAATTGTATTCGAAACAGCGATCATGCTGATTCAAGGCATTTGCGTGTGCGGAAATTAGTTTCTTTTATCACAAATTTGGGCGTCTCTGAATTTCTAAATGACTGGTGGAATTTCGGTGTTGTACACAGGCGTTTTTTTTAAGTTGTCGTTCCTACATGCGTATATGTGTTTCATTGAGGCGGGTTCGAGGTTTTCTTGCTTTTTTCACCTACTAGATCTTGTCACAGCCTCCACGGGGTATAGGTAAACTCCTGCATGACTGTTCTGGTGGCTTGGGTTTTGTCCTGGTTAGATCCTTTATTGAAGTGGTAGAAGCGATGGCGACTCGGGTGTTAGCTTGTGAAAGTACTTTTGAGACGTTTTGTGCAACCTGGCTGTTGGGAAAGAATTATAACTTTTTTGGGGGAGGGGTGTTGAGGGCGTGGAGAATTGATGATCTGAAGAGCTCTTTTCTTGCAGTCTTTGATGAAAAAAGAAGGAAATTTTGGTAACTCAGTGAATGTTTGGTGAATGTAAGTACATTCCCGTCAAGAAACTCAGGACTACAAATTCGGTATGCTCTTAGGAAAAACCCGTGATGATGCCTTTTTTGGTCTTGGTACTTGACTGGATAGAAGTGTGGGGAGACATTTTTATTGGTGGGTTTCCGATAAACTTGAAATCTTAGTTGTTGTCAAATTTGTGAAGAGGACGCCCGGGGAAAAGGGGTAGCTTGTCATTGGACTCTTCTTCTAGAGTAAACTGAATCGCTGGTTCAACTGCGTTAGCCTTGCCTGAAGATCCCGTACATCAAAACGTTTTGGAGTTATTACGAGACATCGTCCACGTAACGTAACCAATGACGCTTGAAGGGATGAGGGTTGGCGAAGTGTTCGGACTCTGGGTGTTTCCCATGTATAAGTTGGCTAGGACGGCACTTATTGGGGGACCCCATTCCCATGCCGTAGGTTTGTTTGTAGAGCTTGTTATTGAAGGAAAACAGTTGAAGTTAACACAGAGTTCAATCAAGTCAACAAAATCTCCGGGAGGTAAAGGAAGATTAAGGTCCTGGTTGACTTTACGTCGTAGAACCTCGATGGCTTTTTTGGTAGGTACTTTTTGTGAAGGGGGAAGTCACATCCAAACTGCTTAGTTTCTTGTTACGATGGAGAGGTTACGGATGCGGTTGAGAAGGTCGCCTGAGTGTTAAGATGAGCGGGGCTGATGGTCCCCAGAAGGCGGGAAAGATGTTTGGCAAGAACTCCGGCTAGTTTGTGTGGAGCACTCCCTATTCCTGACTGATTGGTCTGAGAGGAATATTGTGTTTATGGGTCTTGGGTAAACCATACCATGTGTGCTGGTTTAGGGTTGCTTGGTACAAGTACAGAAGTTTTCTTCCCTTTTCTAGTGCGTTTAAGTATTTGTCTGCTTTTGTTAGAAAGTCTTTGGGGAGCGTCCCCCCACTTGTTTAGTTGCTGATAGGTTCGTATGTAGATTGATCATTCAAAAGGTCCATCCCTTTTAGTGTTGTAGTCACTGGTGTTTTAGTAAAAGACGACTCCACCTCCTTTGTCGGCGGTGGTGACGATAAGTTGGGGTCGTTGGCGAGGTCCTTAAGGGCAGTGATGTTCTTCTAGGAAGATTAGAAGAGGAAGGTTCACATAAAGGGTCAGTGAGAAGGGCCCGTATATAACCCTTCTGGAAGTTGCTGTCACGTGTCTATGGTTCTCTGGTAAACAATTGAGTTTATAGTTAGGTTTGCGTATGTTGGGGGTAAATTTTAGTCCCAGACTCAGTGCTTGTTTCTCGTAGTCGGTTAAGGTGCGTGACGATAAGTTGTTTATCAGGGATTCGCGTCCCATTTCCTTCCACCGACTGTTAGTGCAGAGGTACTGAAATTTGCGATTGAGTTTGATCTTCTGTTGGAGGTTAGCTGTGGTGCCGTCCTAGCCAACTTATACATGGAACACCTAGAGTCCGAACACTTCGCCAACATCATCCCTTCAAGCGTCGCTTGGTTACGTTACGTGGACGATGTCCTCGTAATAACTCCAAAACGTTTTGATGTACGGGATCTTCAGGCAAGGCTCAACGCAGTTGAACCAGCGATTCAGTTTACTCTAGAAGAAGAGTCCAATGACAAGCTACCTTTCCTCGACGTCCTCATTCACAAAGTAGACAACAACCTAAGATTTCAATTTATCGAAACCCACCAATAAAATTTATCTCACACACTTCTATTCCATCAAGATACCAAGACCAAAAGAGGCATCACATCGGGTTTTTTCCTAAGAGCATAACCGAAATTTTTAGTCCTGAGTTTCTTGACGAGGAATGTACTTACATTCACCAAACATTCACTGAGTTACAATTTCCTTCTTTTTTCATCAAAGACTGCAAGAAAAGAGCTCTTCAGATCATCAATTCTCCACGCATCAACACCGCTCCCAACAAAGTTATAATTTTTTTCCCAACAGCCAGGTTGCACTAAACGTCTCAAAAGAAATTTCACAAGCTAACACCAGAGTCGCCATCGCTTCTACCACTTCAATAAAGGATCTAACCAGGACCCAAAAACCCCAAACACCACGAACCAGTCAATGCAGGAGTTTACACTATACCCTGTGGAGGCTGTGACAAGATCTACGTAGGAAACAGCAAGAAACCTCGACACCCGCCTCAATGAACACATATACGCATGTAGGAACGACAACTTAAACAACGCCTGTGTACAACACAGAAATTCCACCATCATCTTATTAAATTTAGGACGCCCAATTAGTGATAAAAGAAACTAATTTCCGCACACGCAAATGCCTTGAATCAGCACTGATCGCTGTTTCGAATACAATTAAACAAAACAACGGCAGCTTCACCATCTCCGAAGTCTTAGCAAGAATCCTCCTGAAAACAGTAAACCCTGCCATCACATAGTCTCTCCTGTTATACTACACAAAGCACAGAAAAGTGAACACGAAACCCAAACCTGCCTCATTCAGTTATATTTGTCCAACATATTTTTATGTTACCCAAGTAATAGCTTTTATATTTCCTTTTACTCATGTACAAAAAATTGTTTTTTGCACAAAACCACTACACTACTACTACTACCACTATGAACATCGGAATGGACCTCACTAGTATTCCCCTCACCTAGCCTTTATATACCCTGTGTCCTGATTGTTTGAAATGGCTTTAAAGCCCCGGGAGAGCAAAACGGCCACAATAAATTCACATTATTGCACTTTGTGCCCTTTTTACTTTACATATTTCGTAATTCTACCAAACTTTATTAATTCCCCTTTAGGGACGATACCCACTGTGTGGCGAAAGTTTCCTAAAAAAAGAACCCAAGTTTTTGCACATGTGTCAAAATTATAAATTAAATAAAATAATATCGATAGCTTGAGAGCGTCTCCCCCCGATTGTCTTCAAACTGACAACATGATGCTTATTACACAAAGAAAGATTTCTTTAAAGTGTTGTCGCTGTATTGGTTAAAATTTCGCCTTTTTTTATTTTCAAAAATTGTAAACTTGAGTAATAACTGAAAATTTCCTCTTTTGAATTCTTAAATTTAAATAGCTGATGCTCAAAAAATAGAAAGAACGTTACAGTAATCAAAATTTTGCCTATCACTATCAAAAAAAAGGGAAAACTTAAGAAAATTTTCAAGAAAAATGTACAGTGGTTTTTTTTGATTAGCACTAAAAAAAGGGTTTTAGTTTTTTAAAATTTTTTTAAAAAAACTTTTACCCGGGTTTTTTTTAAAAAAAAAATCCAGCATACCCTTCTGAAAAAAAAATACATATAATTCTACAGGCATTTTCTTTTATTCAGAATTATTTTTAGTTTCCAAGATAATTTTATTTTAAAACCCCTATAAATGTAATCAATAAAGTTATTCATACATTTATTCTTTTACAATATTATATTCTAGGATATCCCATGACACAGCAGAAGAATGTTTCAAGGCGTTAATCCATCTATCTCTTCCCCGGGGTTTAAAACTTTAAAAAGTTTCGTATTGACATGAAATTCTACCCAAAATCGGCAACTTTTGCCGACGAATTTTTGTCATAAATTTTTTAACCTTTGACGGAATTAAGCCTTTTCTTTTTTGTTTTATTCACACTTAAAAACGCACACGAAAACTCCTACATACATACTCACACAAGTGGAGAAGGTAAAAGGAACTGAAGGGGGCAGGCCAACATAAAAGGGGGGGCTACACAGGATGAGAAACTTCCTGCAGGGGGTTCAGTGGGACGAGAAAAGGGGAAAAATCATAAAGATGAGGAATATGGCAAAAAAATTTCAAGGGGCAGAGGAAATTTTTGTTCCCCAAGGGGAAAACAGAAATATAGGAAAACCAAAACGGTCTTTGGGTTTACCCGAAAGGGTAGGGGCAAAAACTAATCAAAAAGAATGGAAAAAGGGACAGAGGCTAGGACCCAGGAAACAAAGGGGATTAGTAAAGAGCCAGAAACGAGTTAAAGCCAGATAAGGGGGGAGCCCAGCGCAGATGAAAAAAGACATAGCATGAAAACAAATCGACCCGAAAAAGCTGTATAGCCACATTTGGAGGAAACAACAGTCAAGGGCCAGGTGATAAGCTAGGGAAAAAAGGGTGGGGAAAACCCCAAGAAACACAAGAGGAGTGAAGCTCAACACGAGATTTAAAGGGAAAATTTACAGAGAGACAGGAAGGACCCCGGGGGGACAACCAGATGGGACACCCCAAGAATACACCAAAAGTTTTTGGACGACATACATACAGATGAGGAGGAGGGGAAGAAAAGCTAAGGGACATCGATACCTCAAAGGCAATGGGGCCAGACAAAAACCCCCCGGGGTAATGATAATTTCAGAAATTGGTGGTAAAAACAAAGATGAATAGGAAATATGTGCAGAAGAAAAAACCTATATGTATTTTTATGCTAAATCGAAGTGCAAGAAATAAAATTAATGAACTACGTTTGGTAGCATGTGCTGGGAACTTGATATCATTGCATTAACAGAAATCGTGGTATGACTTAAAGAGTCGGGATATACTGCAGATGTAATATTCAGATTTATTAAGTGTTCAAGTGGATAGATCTAATGGAAGGGGGAGATTGCATTGTATTTCGAGAAAATATTAATTGTTGCACAAAAAAACAGTATAAAAATAAGATGAGCAGTGGTGACGTGTACTTAGCTCTGTGAAGACTGTTTGTGTGCACTCTGTGAATCTGAACCAGGATGCCCTCCTCTTGAGCAGCTTTACCAGCAGTCTGAAGAAGAACTCAGAGTTTGCTAAACTGGAGATACGCGATTAACGGAGAGAACAAGAAGGATTCGTAGTAATCCTCCTCCTGTTGTGAGTCCCGCCAGGTTAAGAGGGGGAGCATGGTCAGTGGCCCGGGGCAACCTGGAACCAAGCTGAAGATAAAGAAAACGGTTGGAGGGTCAGAAACAACGAGAAACAGGAAGACTGCCGTGGAAACTTCCAAACCATTCTCGTGCTTTACCTACGAATTGAAGTGTTCTACGTGGAATGCCACAACGAGCACCAAGGAAGCTTGCAGACGTGAGTGAGACATCCTTCCCTAGAAACCCAACGAAGACCACGAGAACGTCCATGAAATTCTACAGTGGTGTAATGCTACCTGGCTAAGGTGAGTCACTACTCGGGAGGCGTCACTACGGACGACCCAAGGAAAGGTAAAAACATTGTTGTTGTTGGGATAGCCAGATTAGTACCATGATAGGGCCTTCTGTTTGAAGGAAAGGAGTAGGAGGCAGAGAGGTGTTTTTCTGGGGCTGGGATGAAGGATATTGTTAGCCGTCTGGAAATGACATCATGAGAGGTTAATGGGAGCAAATCCTATTATCTGTCTCAGTGCTGGAGGCTAATGATGTTGGCAGACGTAGGAGTGCGGACCTGATTAGCAAGGTATAGGTTTCAGCAATAGAGATAATTAGGAAGAAAGGGTGGGAAACCTGTCATATGTGGCATTTTTGCCAAGGAGAGGATTTGGAAATGAATGGTTTGTCCAGCAATATGGGGTAATTGCTGGCTGGAAAAACTGTAGGACAATGCGGTAACATTCATTTGACAACGGGACCTCTTCTATGGCAGAAAATGACATGTAATCCAGGGATGGGTTCCCTTGTCTAAGTGTGGGGTTGAGCACTGCTGTGCAACGCATGGGAGGGAGTTGTTTAGGTCTTTAAACTAGGAATAGTTAGTGATATGGGTTTTTTGGGCGGGGAAGACTGTGAAGTCGCAGGTATACATAGTACTAGAAACCTATAATAGGCAAAATGAGAGGATATTGGAAAGCCAGTGGCCTAAGGAACATGACATAATAGGTTAGTGGAATAACAGAAAGGAGCAGAAGGGTAACGAGATAGAGAGGGTCATTAAATATTTATTACACAAATAGTCCGCAGTGCAGGCATAAGGGGAAAAAAAAAAAAAAAAAAAAAAAAAAAATGGAACCAGTTGAGACTAGTTGATATGCAGGTAACATAGATGTATTTGCCAATTACTGAGACTGGTTTATATTTCCAAAAAGTCGGGACATCTGCAGAATGGTCACATTCAGGGTTTAAATGTTCCAAGAAATAGAAGTATCGGGAAGGGGGTGGGGTGGCATGTATGTCCGAGATCGCTGAACTGTGCATAAAAACGGGTATTAAGTCCCTGAAGTAACATCAATACAGAGACTGTTTGGATAGATTTTCAGAGGCAATGAAAAATTAATTTTTAGGTGTGATATACCGTCCCCCAAATTTCGATAGGGACAGGGGAGACTACTATGGGAGGAAATTTGTTAGGCCACAAGGCACGATAATGTAGTAATTTCTAGAACTTTAACTTTAGTCAAATTGATTGGAAATTGTCCTTGACATGGAATTAGAATCATACGCTTTCTTAGAAGTAGTTCAGGAGTGTTATTTTTTGAAGCAGTTTTGTTACAGAACTACAAGGGGTAATAACCTGATTGACTTGTTCTGGGCAAACAATGAATCCCTTGTTAAAAATTTAGCAGTTTTCAGAGGAACTGGTGCTAGCGACACAAATCAATTACATGTAGAATTTTAATGGAAGTATGATAGTAGGGATAACTCAGTAACCGTCCCCAGATTTTCGCTTTAGGGCAGATAAGATGGGCTTAGAGACACTATCATCTTTGACTGGGGTAACGAAGAGAGCTATCAATATGACAGTTTTCTGAACACATACAATACTGCTCAAAGAACGTTTTATCCCTTATAAGAAATTATATCAAATAAAATTACCCAAAATGGATGGAAAATAGGCTGAAATATCTACTTAGGCATTAAGAAAGGAAATTATAGGCGTATCACAAGAGGCGAGGGTCATCCTTATGAATCAGTAAATTGACATTAAGAGGACTTAAAAGGGGATAAGAAAAGCTAAAAGGGACTATGAAATTAAAGTTGCTAGGATTCTAAAACTAACCCAAACTTTTTTGAAGGTCTATAGAAAAAAAGTCATGAGATAAAGAAAATCCCCTAAAAATAACTATGGGCATCTCCTGACAAGAGAAAGAAATTGCTCGATTGTTAAATAATTATTTTCTCTCGTTTTTACACAGGAAGACACTAAAATAATATTCCGGTAATTAATTTTTATAGTGGATCAAAGAAGATAAATTTGTAACATCACAGTCACTATGAAATGGTGTGAAGCAGATAGACAGACTGAAGCCAAATAAGTCACCGGTTCTGATTGAGTTTTTTCAAGGTTCTAAGGAATGCAAAATGGAAGTTGTGAACCATTAAACAATATTTTTAATTTATCTCTTCAAACAGTGCAGTGTCTGATATGTGAAGATGGCTAATGTAATTCCTATTTTTAAAACAGGGGACAAGATCGTTACCGTCAAATTACCGGGGGGGCCAAAAAACAATAAGCCTGACCTCAATTGTTAGGGCAATTACTAGAGACAATAATAGCTTGAGATTCTAAAAGCCATCTCGATAAGCATAGCTTGATTATTGATACTCAGCTGGAATTCCCAAAGGCCGGTCTTGTCTAACTAATTTTATTAACTTCTTCAGTAAAGCTTTTGAGGCGTTGACCTCGAAAAGAAAATGACATTATTTCTTAGATTTAGTAAGCATTTGATAGAGTTCCGCACCTAAGACTGTTGAAGAAAGTACAGGCTCATGGCATAGGGGGAAGGGTGCTCTCTGGATCGAATCATGGCTCACTGACAGGAAGCCAAAGAGTGTCCAAAAATGGGTTCAATCCGCGTGCGGATTAGTAACAAAAGTGGCGTTCCACAGGTATCAGTCCTTGGGCCCGTTGTTGTTTATATAGATATCAATGATCTTGATGAAGGAATTACTAGTGATAATGAGCAAATTCGCCGATGACACAAGATAGTAGGATAATTGATTCAAACGTAGATGTTAGGGAACTTCAGAGGATTTAGACAAACTCTACCTCTTGTCAGAAAAATGTGGCAGATGCCATTCTATGAGATAATGCAAGGTATCTGAAGCTCGGGAGTGTCCATAACCCTAGCACTTATAAGTTAAATAATGTAGAACTTAAACCAGACAGATTGCGAAAAGGACTTGGGGGTTAGGTAAGCAGCAACCTTAAACCAAGACAGCAATGCCTAAGCGTACGTAATTAAGCAAATAGATTACTGGGGAATTTATCTCAAGAAGTGTAAGCAACAGAAGGCCAGAGGACATACTGCATGCTTTATACATCATTAGTAAAGGCCCTCACCTAATTTGCAGCTCAATTCTGGTCTCATATTACAGAATGACATAAATCGTTAGAAAACATTCAGCAGGAATGAACTAAATTAATACATAGCATTAGAAATGCTTCCTATGAAGAAAGATTGAAGACTATTAATTACTACTCATTGCTTAGACGAAGAATGAGGAGGAGACCTGATCGAAGTGTAAATAAGTGGAAGATAGTATTAATAAAGGGGATATTAAACAAGGTCCTTGATGATATCTCTCCAAGAGAGAACCCGCAGTAATGGATTTAAATTCAGATACGTTTTAGATTTAAAAAGGACCATAGGAAAGTATAGGTTTTGGAAAATAGGGTAGTTGATGATGGAACAGTCCCTACGAGTTGGTTATTGTGGCTAGGACCTTTGGGTAGTTTCAAATTTAGGTTTGATAAGTACATGAGTGGGAGGGGTTGGATTTGAGTGGGACTTGCACATCGGAGCTTTGTTTCTTGGGTGGCATTGAAAGTTGGGTTGGTCAAATTTTGTTAGTGGTATAGAATTGTAAAGGACCTGCCTAGTCTGGGCCAACAGGCCTGCTGCAGTGTTCCTCCTTTCTTATGTTCTTATGTTCTTATAAGGAAATTAGATCAAATAGAAATGACCCAAAATGGATGAATAATAGGCTGAAATATCTAATAGGGCATAAGAAAGGAATTTATAGCTTATCAAAAGAGGCGAGGGTCATCTTATGGAATCAGTATATTGACATTAAGAGGACATTAAAAAGAATAAGAAAAGCAAAAAGGGACTATGAAATTAAAGTTGCTAGGGATTTCTAAATACTCACCCAAAAAGTTTTTTCAGGTCTAATAAACAAAAAGTCAGAGATAAGATAGGTCCCCCTTAAAAAAACTATGGGCATCTTACTGACAAAGAGAATGAAATGAGCTCGATTTTAATAATTAATTTTCTCTCGTTTTTACCACAGGGAAGACACTAATAATAATCCGTAATTATTAATTTTTAATAGTGGGGATCAAGAGAAGAGAAATTTTAGTAACATCACAGTCACTAGTGAAAATGGTTTGAATCAGATAGACAACTGAAGCAAAATAAGTCACCGGTTCTGATGAGGGTTTTTTTCAAGGGTTCTAAAGGAATGCAAAATGAAGTCTGTGAACCATTACTAATAATTTTAATTTTCTCTTCAAACAGGTGTAGTGTCCTGATATGATCCACAGCCTCATATAAAAAAAATTATTTTATATTTGATATTTAGTCGATGACGTACAGTAAGTTAAAAAAAATAAAAATAGGCTGGGTAATATTTATTATTTATGGTTTAGTTAGAATTTAACTATGTAGGTAATATTGTTCAGAACTTGGATCACTTGTGAGACAATGAGACTTCAATAACCATACAACCAGTTCATAACAAATGTTAATTAATCATAGGGTTAGATATTATAGTTAATCATTAAGAAACGAACTCGCATTGCTGTTTTCTCAGCAACCACAGTAAAAATTATTTGCTGTAGAAACATTAGTCCAACCAGGCATCATTCACATAGGTTCAGTGACCATATTACCACATACTGCTCTAGAAAAAATCATATAGAAAACGGAAAGGTAACATAAGACATTAAATGAGAATTAACTAGATAAATAAAAATAATTACATATAATTAAGCTGTATAAAACTTTGACCTGGACTCCACAAACAAATTGTATAGTTTGTAAATAATCAGGCTGGAAAATATTTAGAAATGACATAGCATCGAAAGTCAAATCTGGACCAAACTGCTGGAATAGCCACATAATGAGGAAGACAAACATCAAGGACCAGGTGATAAGGCTGAGGAAAGAAGGTGAGAACTCACAAAAACGATCAAGAGTGATGTGAGAGCTACAACACACGAGATTTAAGAAGTAATTACAGTAAGACAGGAAAGGACTCTGGGGGGACAGACCAGATGGGACCACCAGCAAGGAATACAACCAACAAGTTGATGGACGACATACATACAGATGAGAAGGAGGTGAAGAAACTGCAAGGGACATCGATACCTCAAAGGCAAGGGACCAGACAACATCTCCCCGTGGGTCCTTAGAGAAGGGAGCCGATATGTTGTGCTGCCTCTAACCACAATCTTCAACACGTCCCGGGAAACTGGGGCCACTTACCTGAGTATGGGAAGACGGCATATGGAATTTCCCATTTTTAAAAAGGAGACAAGAAAAGAGAAGGGGTGGGGGGGGGGGAGCACTAAAAACGATAGACCTGTGTCAATTGACGTGTATAGTAGGTAAAATTATGGAGAAGATTATCAGGAGGAGAGTGTGAGCCGCTGGAACGGAACAAGAGTAAGAAATTGCCAACCAGCATCGATTCATGGAAAGGCAAATCCTGTTACAAACCTTCTGAGTTTTAATAGATAAAAATAACAGAAGAAAGACACGAGAGAGAGGAGGGTTGATTGCATCTGTCTTGGACTGCAAGAAGCCTGTTGACACAGTTCCACACAAGAGATTAGTGCAGAAGCTAGAGAATCAGGCGCATATAACAGGAAGGGGCACTGCAATGGATCAAGAATACCTGTCTGGGAGACACAACGAGTCACATGGTACTAAGATTTATCACAGTGGCACCTGTGACGAGCGTGGTCCCACAGGGGTCGGTCCTAGGATCCAGTGCTAGTTTTTGGTATATGTGAACGACAATGATGGAAGGGTTTAGCCTCAGAAGGTGCCCTGTTTGCAGAGGATGTGAAGTTAATGAGAAAATTAAATCGGATGAGGACCCGGCAGGACTCAAAGAGACCTGGACATACTGGACACCTGGCCAGCAAATGGCTTCTCGAATTTAATCCTGCCAAATGCCAAAGACATGAAGATGAGGGAAGGCACAGAAAACCACTATACAGAGTATAGGCTAGGTGGCCAAAGACTGGCAAAACCTCACTCAAGGAGAAAGATCTTGGGGTGAGTATAAACACCGAGAGGTCTCCGTAAGCACACATCAACCATTAACTGCTGCAGCATATGGGCGCCTGGCAAAACCTGAAAACAGCATTCCGATACTTAGTAAGGAAAACGTTTCAAGACAACTGTACAACCGTGTCTGTCAGCCCGTACTGGAGTATGCAGCACCTGTATTGGAACCCGCACTTGATAAAGCACGTCAAGAAACTAGAGAAGTACAAAGTTTGCCACAAAGGTTAGTTCCAGAGCTAAGGGCAATTTCCTATGCAGAAAGATTAAGGGAAATCGGCCTGACGACACTGGAGGGACAGAGGGTCAGGGGAGACATAGTTAACGCATATAAACTACTGCGTGAATAGACAAGGTGACAAAGACAGGATGTTCCAGGGAGGGACACAGAAACAAGAGGCCACAATTGGAAGGTGAAGACACAAATGAGTCAGAGAGATATTAGGAAGTATTTCTTCAGTCATAGAGTTGTAAGGCAGTGGAATAGCCTAGAAAATGACGTAGTGGAGGCAGGAAACCATACACAGTTTTAAGACGAGGTTTGATAAAGCTCATGGAGCGGGGAGAGAGAGGGCCCAGTAGCAACCGGTGAAGAGGCGGGGCCAGGAGCTAAGACTCGACCCCTGCAACCACAAATAGGTGAGTACAAATAGGTGAGTACATACATACGGACACGGTTACATTCGCACACGTATACATACTCTTACATATACCTACGTATATAAATAAGTATACATAAGCATATAAACCAACATAAAATGTACACGCATACATAGGCTGATCAGGAAACATATACTATTTGAAGAGATGAGCTGAATAATTAGATAAGAGTAGAACTTCAGCCATAGGAAATTTGACTGGAAAATTCTGGAACTACCTGGGAGACTGGAAACGTGGTGACCTAAACTGTAGAATTCGGCGATGGAAAATGTCTTTATCTGACTGACATTAATTAATCACCTCGTCAGTCTAAATTCTAAGTACCAGCCATCACATACCTAGCATAACTGTGAACACAACTTTGTGACAAGGCTGTATTTACCAGTATTTGACTGGTCCAACGATTACATCGTCTTCACATCTCTACTGCTCCTGCCTACTTTCTGTACTCGACTGAAGAAGCCTACTGTGTAGGCGAAACGTTTCGGAATAAAGTTGCCTAAATGTTGCCTATGTGTCTTATCTACCAACCTGTTGGTATTGTATACCATTTGGGTATCTTTATTGAGGAAACGTTTCGCCACCCAAGAGTTGCACATGTGTCTAATTTAACAACATGTCGGTTCTCTGAACCATTCATCTACAATCCTGTCAGACCCTTCAACTTATTGGGATCTTAATACTTGGAAATTCTTCGCTTGCCTAACCCTTGGGCACGACCTACTTCCACAGTGCAGCACTACTACTGGCTGCACTGTGGGCCCTCTTGGGCACTGGGGGGGAAGGGATATACAATTTCTTTCATTCCTCTTGGGAACTATCCCTCCATTCCCCCCCCTCCCACACCCACCCTTTTTTTCTCCCTTTGTTTTAAAATAAGTAACAAAGGGTAAACTTATCATGGAGACCCATAACCATGACTTCCCTACAGACCTTGGCACTCCTACGGACCTCTCTTCCAACCTGATTCCTTCTCCAGGTAAGCAATCGGTTACATCCTCTCGTACAGCTGTTCCGACCGACCCTTTAGACGCTGACCTCCGAGCGGCTTTGACTGATACAGGCTTCTCCATGGTATAAACCTTGGTAATAAATACCGACAAGTTGGTTTAGAAAGACACGTAAGCAAACACTATAACATATTTATTAGAAAACGTTTCGGTCCTGGGACCTTGATCACTTCTAACATACAGAGGTAGAAAGACATTATATATATAGGCGGAGAGTGAGATGTGACGCACGTGACCTGAGGAATGTCATAAGAACATAAGAATGGAGGAACGATGCCAACACATACCAGCCTGTATCGGAATCAGTGCTACTTCAAAGTACCCAGACTTTCCTTCAAAAGGCTCGTAGCATCTTACGAACATCAGAACAAGGGCAAAAAACACTAAACATTTACCAGGTTCAACCGAAACCAGCACGCCTGTATGGCCTTCCTAAGACACACAAACCTGGCATCCCACTACGGCCTATCACTTCGGGCATAGGGAGTGCACCACACAGACTAGCCGGCCACCTTGCCAAATACCTTTCAGCGCTTCGGGCACTATCAGTCAAGCCCAACCTCAACATGCAGTGAACCTTCTCTCCCAATTTCCAACCTTAATGTCAAAAAACAAAAGCATGGCTTCCTCCTTCATGTCACAGCCCTCTTTAACCAACGTCCTAACTGACGCTGCAAACAACATTCTGAGACAGAGGCCACTGAAAACACGACTCCCTTACCTCTTCTTAGATTTTTCATCAATCTAGTGGAACTGTTGTTAATTCAACTTCTCAAGTACAGACAACTGTTACAACAATGCTTTGGGATGGCAAAGGGCACCCGCTCAGTGCGTGGCATCCAACATCTTCATGAAAACGTGGAGACAAGAGAAATTCAGCACCCTCATTCCCAACACCGTTAACCTGCTAAGATACTGATGATAATATTGGTTTTCTATCCAAGGACGTCTCAAGATCCAGGCCCTTCTCAACAAGAACAATGCAGTTGAACCATCAATAAATTTACACTTGAACTCGAAAATGATGGCAAACTTCTTTCCTCAACGTCTACTGTCAGATCTCCCGACAGTGACAACTTCATTTCAAAGTGTATAGAAACCTACCAACAGGACGTTCTTTATACACTTTTTTATTCACACCAAGATACCCGCACAAGAAGGGAGTCCTCATAGGCATTTTTCTTGAAGCTCTTCGCATCTCCAGCCCTTGTTTTCTAGAAGAAGATGCCACTTACATAACACAAGCCTTTACGACCTCTCATTCCCTCTTTCTTCATCGAGATTGCAGACTCAAGGCACAAGGCTATCCTCCAACAAACCGCCCATGGAACAGCCCCCTAACAGTTTCATAGTACTCCCATGTGGCGATTTTGCCACGAATTACTCGCTGGCACTTGCCTATGAAGTAACATCAAACTTTCCCCACCATAAACACAAAATCCTCTAACAAAGACCTCACTACTAAACGCAGCCCCAACACCTCTAACTTCTACAGCACGTCTACACTATCCCCTGTGGGTTCTGTCCCAAGAAATATGGAGGGCGCGAACAGGCAAGATCTTGCGCCGCCTGAATGAGCATCGAAATGCCTCTAACAGAGACGATGTAAGGTAACGCCTGTCCTCCACAGAGACTCCACGTGGCATTGAATGAACTGGAACGAGGCACAACTCGTTCTCACCGAACCAGACCTCAGACGCCGACTGGCCATAGAAGCCTCACTAATTCACCGTCACCAGACACTATAGAACGCAAGAACCTGAAACGACAAAATTTCAAAAACATTGGCAATCCATTATACTTTAAGCAGCATCCCAACCAACACACAGGAGTCACATGATTCCATCGTCCCTAACTCGTCCTCATCATAGGCAGAGGTTTTTTGATAAGGACCTGCCTCGCATGGGCCCCCCCCCCCCCCAGTAGGCTTCTACAGTGTCCTCCATCTTATGTTCTTATGACATTCCTCAGGTCACGTGCGTCACATCTCACTCTCCGCCTATATATATAATGTCTTTCTACCTCTGTATGTTAGAAGTGATCAAGGTCCCAGGACCGAAACGTTTTCTAATAAATATGTTATAGTGTTTGCTTACGTGTCTTTCTAAACCAGGCTTCTCCATATACAGTGCATCGATTTTCAGATCGTACACACTACGCTGGACGGCCTGCCTCTAACCTTCCGTCCAAACGACCTCGACCTGTCACTGATGACCCTAACTCAGTTTCCTCTCACGTTTCTATGAAACGTCCAAGTAAGCAATTCCTACCCTTACGCTCTGTGTTTCAAAGTCCTTCTTGGACAAAATTCATTACACTTCAACCAATTTCTGCTGACTATCTTTCATGCCACAAAATTCATTACACTTCAACCAATTTCTACTGACTATCTTTCCGACCACAACATTAGCATGGCGCTCCTTCGCCATGTTGGGCAGAACATTTCCTTCCACGTTCTTAAGATTGGCAGACACGTTGTCAGAGTTCAAAATGCCGAGCAAGTACACAGTCTTTCACCCCTTGATGTTTTTGACAACACTCCAGTTATGATTTGCAAGCACATCTCCCTAAATTCTTGCTGTGAATCTATTGTACTTCAACATATGATCGTACAAAGCTACTTTCTCGCGTGTAATGATGACATTACAATCTCCCAGGCATTAAAGTTAACTCATACTCTTTGTCCGCGGGCAGAGGAGTTATCCTTGCAATATAGAAAAGCTAACTTTTGACAGCCGTGAACTGCCATCATCTGTTTACTTACCGGGACAAAACCTACAAGTGCGGGGAGGTGATCCCTACACTGCAACAGTGTCGAAAGTGCTGGCGCTTCGGCCACCAGACGAATATTGCAGGTCAGAGGCAGAATGACTCACGAAATCGTAATGACACGATTGCAAACACCACGGGCGGGATTTGAACCCGCGGTCAGAGAGTCTCAAAACTCCCGACCGTCGCGTTACCCACTGGACCAGCTAGCCACAATAAGATTCGTCCAACTAGGTATATTTCTACACCATAGGAAGGTTAGCATAGGCACCACTGTGACCACAAATGCAAGTTTTTACAGACGAATCTCCAGCTAGCGTGGCCGTGACGAACCTTAGCTCAAGTCCCTCACTGGCCTCTGTCTGTGGTCTGCTGACCATAACAGTCCGTCCTACAGTCTCCCTCCCTCTTGCCTTAACTATAAAAACTAGAAAGAGGCGCACCTAGCCTATTCTTGCCGCTGCTCTAGTTTCTTAAGAGAAAATGAGATCCACTGCATTAAAGAGAAAGTAGAATTCTCTTACACCATATCAGTTTCCCATTTCCGTCTCCAAGGGAGACTTCCATGGCTCTCGTAGTTCAGGGTCGCAAGATGGCCTCAGACTTCGGTAATGCCTGCTTCCACAATTGCCTCTTTGCCCCTTACTATCGCAGTCAGCTGAGTGTCCAACCATTTTTTGGTTCAGGTTTCTGAGGTTCCAACCCCATCCCTTACTGTTCTTCTTCAGCTTCCCACTCATACTTTTCAACGTCTACTCGCCCCCTCCAATCTAATTGGAAGCCACATATCCCTTCTTCGTCAAAGTCTACATCTTCATTTACGTCCAAATCTCCTTTAGCCTCTGAACCACTTAAGAACAAAAGAACATAAGAATGGAGGAACACTGCAGAAGGCCTACTGGCCCATGCGAGGCAGGTCCTTATCAAAATGACATCTACCTAAAGCTACCCAAGAAATAACTCCCGTACCCAATGACACCAATCAAACCCAGCCCCTCCCACTCATATACTTGTCCAATCTCTTCTTAAAGCTACCCAAGGTCCTAGCCTTTATAACCCCACTGGGAAGACTGTTCCACGCATCTACAACTCTGTTTAGAAAAACCAGTACTTACCTATGTCCTTTCAATCTAAATTTATCCAACTTAAATCCATTATTTCTGGTTTCTTTACCTGGTGTGACACCCCTCATGTACTTATTAATATCTCCCTTGTTTCATAGCCCGTCATCCACTTTTAACACTTCAATTATATCTCCCCTCAGTTCTACGCCTCTCCAGAGAGTGGATGATTTTAAGGCTTTTAAGGTCTATCTTCATACGGAGGTTCCTTACAACAGTAAATCATTTTAGTCATTCTTCTCGGTATGTTCCTAATGAGTCTATGTCCATCTGTAGTAAGGGGACCAAAACTGAGGCAGCATAATCTAAATGAGTCTCCACTAGTGAAGTATAAGCTGCAAAATAAACTTTTGGACTTCTGTTACTTATATTTACTTGAGATAAATCCAAGTAATCTGTTGGCCCTTGTTGCGCACGAAGCAAAGTCCACTGCTGTCTTGCTTTAATTTTTCTAGCTCACCAGACTCCCAAGTCTTTTTTCCACAGTCTGTATGATCAAGCTCTACGTTCACCTATATTAATACTTCGAGGGTTATTTTCAATACCACAAGGGCAAGTACCTTACACTTATCCAACTTGAAACTTCATCTGGCATTTTTCAGACCAAGACATTAATTTGTCTAAATCGTCCTGGATTCATTGATATCCTCCTCAGAGTGAATTATACTGCCTATCTTTGTATCACAGTAAACTTACTCATGTGGAATCGTGTCAGTTGCTGGACAGCAGGGGAGACGAAGTTGACGATCAAGAGAACGAATGGAAAAGCCAGAATCGATAAGAAGAAAGAAGACGCGGTGAAACTCCTTGGAAACCTTCAACGCATTCTCGCGTCTACCCGACGAATGAGAATCCGACTACTGGATCGTCAACGACGAACCGACCAACAAGGAAGGTCAAGAATATTTGTTGTTGTTTGGGATAGCAGGTTAGATACATGGATTCGGCATTCTGCTTGAAGGACAGGAGTAGGGAGACAGAGGTATGCTATTTCTGGGGGCTGGATGGAGTGGGACATTGTGATGAATGGTTTGAAAACCGACAAGTTGAAGATTGAGACACTTATGCAGCATATGGGAATCTTTAATCAGGAAACGTTTTCGCCACACCGTGGGCTTCATCAGTCCAAAACAAAGAGGAAGGCTAAGCAGAGGAGGAGAAAAAAAAAAAAAAAAATTTTAGGTAATCAGGTCCTCAACCTGGAGTCGATGTGTTCAGTCCATCAATCTTGTAGAATGGAGGGACATTAGTTAGCCGGCTTGACAACAGCATGAACGGAAAGGGATCAATCCTTATTATTTTGTCTCAGGTGCCTGGAGGCAATGATGTAGGCAAGCGTAGAAGAGAGGAGGAAATGGAATGGATATACGACAAGATGTGGAAAAGACAACTTATGTACAGTTCAGGACAGTTATAAAGAAACGTTTCGCCACGAGTGGCTTCTTCAGTCCTAATACAGAGAAAACTAAAAAAAAACCCACATATCTATAGTTGTGGGGGGAGTCAGGTGAGTGAAGCGATGGTAGAGGTGGTAATAGGGTAGTAGTTCTGATCTAATGGAACTAAGGAGGTGAGGTTAGAGAGGGGACCTGCTGGCAACAAGTAAACACCAGTTCCCAGGATGGTAATATCCTCTGCTTATAATTTTTGAAATACTGTAACGACCGGATTTTTTTGCTTATAGTGTTACTGCAGAAATTAGTGCAGGCTTCAATGCATTTTCTCCGTCCTTAAGTTCGTCTTCTTTAATATAACTAGTTTAGCTTCATTGAATTCATGAGGTGTCCTACAACGTCCTCTATTTGAACACATGCGTTTTAGGCGTCATCATTTCTGCAAGCATTTTGTGTTCTGCAATTCTAATGTCCAAGAGGTGTCTGCTGTTTCCCCTACATATACGTTTGTCACACCCCCCACATAGTATAGTGTAATTCCTGCCACTTGTGCCGGAATCATGCGTTGGTTTTGGTATCAATTCCCTAATAGTAGTTGAAGAGCTGGTATATATTTTAGCCAGTTTTCTGTCAAACATTTTTGAAACATTAGTGGCAACCCGTTGCTGACCGGTTAAAAACGATGTAAACTTGGAGGCTTTTCTTCAATTTGATAGGTGTTGGTCTTGCTGAGGATACGTGTTGCACGTTTCCTGAGATGATTACAGAGATACCGTACCCCCCAAGATTTTGTGAGCCTTGTCGAACTTTGTGTTTCGTTGATAACTGTTTTTAGGTTCGAGACAAGAAGTACGACAAACATCCTCTTCGGACTAGCCATGGGAATCCCCCCTTAGTGCAGATTCTTGCCAATTTTATATATGGAGAGGACCTGGAATCAAGAAGGATCCTCAAAAACATCCCTCATTCAGTACTTTGGAAGCGGTACGTAGATGATATTTTGGTCATTGTACCCAAAAATCTTGATCGTAACAGGGCATCCCCAACACCCATCAACAATCTGGAACCTACTATTAAAATTTACTCTAAGAGGAGAAGGACAACCAGTTACCATTTCTCGACGTTTCTCTTACGCACAGTGGGAAAGCAAACTTCTTTAAAGTCTACCGGAAGCTACCTACAAGAATGACTTCTACATTCTTCTCCTCGACCATGACACAAGACCTAAAGAAGGGGTAGTTTATTGCTATCTTTCCTGAGAGCCCTACAGAATTTCCAGTCGCAGATCCTCGAAGAAGAATGTTTCATACATATCCGACCCCTTTTAGTTTCCCTTCACTTTCCCTACACATCATACGTGACGGCAGGAAACGTGCAAACAACGTAATCCTCAGCAAGAACCAACACCTATCAAATGAAAAAAGCCTCCAAGTTACATCGTTTTTAAACAAATAAAAACCGGTCAGCTACGTTGCCACTAATGTTTCAAAAATGTCTGACAGAAAAGCTGCTAAATATCTACCAGCTCTTCAACTACTATTAGGAACCTGATACAAAAACCCAAAGCATGAATTCCGGCACAATGCAGGAATCTACACTATACCATGGGGGGGTGTGCAAAGTAATATGAGGGGAAACAGCCAGAACTCTAGGACAATTAAATAGCAGCAACACAAAATGCTTGCAGAAACGATGACCGCATAAAACGCATGTGTTTCAACATAGAGACGATGATGGACACCTCATGAAAATTCAATGAAGCTAAACTAGTATTAAAGAAAGAACGACTTTAAGACGGAGAAAATGGCATTGAAGCTGCACTAATTTCTGTCCAGTAACACTATAAAGCAAAAATCCGGTAGTTACAGTAATTTCAAAATTACTAAGCAAGAGGATATTACCCATCCTGGGATCTGGTGTTACTTGATTCAGCAGGTCCCTTCTAACCGCACCTCCTTAGTTCCATTACTAGACTGACTACTAACTATTACCACCGCTACCCCACCTTTCACATCAACCTGACTCCCAACCACTAATATATGTTTTTTTCTAGTTTTCCTCTGTATTCGGACTGAGAAGCCACTCTTTGCGAAACGTTTCCTTTAATAAATGTCCTGAACTGTACATAAGGTGTCTTTTTCCACGTAAAGTGAGGATTAAGTTAGAAAGTTCAGACACTTTAGACATAATTAGGAAAAGGGGGGGGGCGTCCCTGTTTATATGTGGCATTTTGCCCAAGAAGGAGGTGTTGGTAATGAATGGTTTGTCCCAGAGCATTGGTATTAATTGTTGCTGGATAAACACTGTAACGATAATGCCATACCATTCATTGACAATTGGACAACTTCTATGGCCGAAATGACATGTATGTGCCAGGGAATGGGTTCACTTATCAGGGCAGGTGTGGTTTTCTTGCAACTCAGTTGAGGGTTGTTAAGACCTTAAACATAGGATTAGTTAGAGGTATGGGTTTAGAAATGATTAACAATGGAGTATGGATATATGAACTTATGCTCGATATTAAGAATCTTAATAGTAACTGTCATGGAGTAACTCTGGTAGAATGATAATTTCAGAAATTGGTGGTAAAAACAAAGATGAATAGGAAATATGTGCAGAAGAAAAAACCTATATGTATTTTTATGCTAAATCGAAGTGCAAGAAATAAAATTAATGAACTACGTTTGGTAGCATGTGCTGGGAACTTGATATCATTGCATTAACAGAAATCGTGGTATGACTTAAAGAGTCGGGATATACTGCAGATGTAATATTCAGATTTATTAAGTGTTCAAGTGGATAGATCTAATGGAAGGGGGAGATTGCATTGTATTTCGAGAAAATATTAATTGTTGCACAAAAAAACAGTATAAAAATAAGATGAGCAGTGGTGACGTGTACTTAGCTCTGTGAAGACTGTTTGTGTGCACTCTGTGAATCTGAACCAGGATGCCCTCCTCTTGAGCAGCTTTACCAGCAGTCTGAAGAAGAACTCAGAGTTTGCTAAACTGGAGATACGCGATTAACGGAGAGAACAAGAAGGATTCGTAGTAATCCTCCTCCTGTTGTGAGTCCCGCCAGGTTAAGAGGGGGAGCATGGTCAGTGGCCCGGGGCAACCTGGAACCAAGCTGAAGATAAAGAAAACGGTTGGAGGGTCAGAAACAACGAGAAACAGGAAGACTGCCGTGGAAACTTCCAAACCATTCTCGTGCTTTACCTACGAATTGAAGTGTTCTACGTGGAATGCCACAACGAGCACCAAGGAAGCTTGCAGACGTGAGTGAGACATCCTTCCCTAGAAACCCAACGAAGACCACGAGAACGTCCATGAAATTCTACAGTGGTGTAATGCTACCTGGCTAAGGTGAGTCACTACTCGGGAGGCGTCACTACGGACGACCCAAGGAAAGGTAAAAACATTGTTGTTGTTGGGATAGCCAGATTAGTACCATGATAGGGCCTTCTGTTTGAAGGAAAGGAGTAGGAGGCAGAGAGGTGTTTTTCTGGGGCTGGGATGAAGGATATTGTTAGCCGTCTGGAAATGACATCATGAGAGGTTAATGGGAGCAAATCCTATTATCTGTCTCAGTGCTGGAGGCTAATGATGTTGGCAGACGTAGGAGTGCGGACCTGATTAGCAAGGTATAGGTTTCAGCAATAGAGATAATTAGGAAGAAAGGGTGGGAAACCTGTCATATGTGGCATTTTTGCCAAGGAGAGGATTTGGAAATGAATGGTTTGTCCAGCAATATGGGGTAATTGCTGGCTGGAAAAACTGTAGGACAATGCGGTAACATTCATTTGACAACGGGACCTCTTCTATGGCAGAAAATGACATGTAATCCAGGGATGGGTTCCCTTGTCTAAGTGTGGGGTTGAGCACTGCTGTGCAACGCATGGGAGGGAGTTGTTTAGGTCTTTAAACTAGGAATAGTTAGTGATATGGGTTTTTTGGGCGGGGAAGACTGTGAAGTCGCAGGTATACATAGTACTAGAAACCTATAATAGGCAAAATGAGAGGATATTGGAAAGCCAGTGGCCTAAGGAACATGACATAATAGGTTAGTGGAATAACAGAAAGGAGCAGAAGGGTAACGAGATAGAGAGGGTCATTAAATATTTATTACACAAATAGTCCGCAGTGCAGGCATAAGGGGAAAAAAAAAAAAAAAAAAAAAAAAAAAATGGAACCAGTTGAGACTAGTTGATATGCAGGTAACATAGATGTATTTGCCAATTACTGAGACTGGTTTATATTTCCAAAAAGTCGGGACATCTGCAGAATGGTCACATTCAGGGTTTAAATGTTCCAAGAAATAGAAGTATCGGGAAGGGGGTGGGGTGGCATGTATGTCCGAGATCGCTGAACTGTGCATAAAAACGGGTATTAAGTCCCTGAAGTAACATCAATACAGAGACTGTTTGGATAGATTTTCAGAGGCAATGAAAAATTAATTTTTAGGTGTGATATACCGTCCCCCAAATTTCGATAGGGACAGGGGAGACTACTATGGGAGGAAATTTGTTAGGCCACAAGGCACGATAATGTAGTAATTTCTAGAACTTTAACTTTAGTCAAATTGATTGGAAATTGTCCTTGACATGGAATTAGAATCATACGCTTTCTTAGAAGTAGTTCAGGAGTGTTATTTTTTGAAGCAGTTTTGTTACAGAACTACAAGGGGTAATAACCTGATTGACTTGTTCTGGGCAAACAATGAATCCCTTGTTAAAAATTTAGCAGTTTTCAGAGGAACTGGTGCTAGCGACACAAATCAATTACATGTAGAATTTTAATGGAAGTATGATAGTAGGGATAACTCAGTAACCGTCCCCAGATTTTCGCTTTAGGGCAGATAAGATGGGCTTAGAGACACTATCATCTTTGACTGGGGTAACGAAGAGAGCTATCAATATGACAGTTTTCTGAACACATACAATACTGCTCAAAGAACGTTTTATCCCTTATAAGAAATTATATCAAATAAAATTACCCAAAATGGATGGAAAATAGGCTGAAATATCTACTTAGGCATTAAGAAAGGAAATTATAGGCGTATCACAAGAGGCGAGGGTCATCCTTATGAATCAGTAAATTGACATTAAGAGGACTTAAAAGGGGATAAGAAAAGCTAAAAGGGACTATGAAATTAAAGTTGCTAGGATTCTAAAACTAACCCAAACTTTTTTGAAGGTCTATAGAAAAAAAGTCATGAGATAAAGAAAATCCCCTAAAAATAACTATGGGCATCTCCTGACAAGAGAAAGAAATTGCTCGATTGTTAAATAATTATTTTCTCTCGTTTTTACACAGGAAGACACTAAAATAATATTCCGGTAATTAATTTTTATAGTGGATCAAAGAAGATAAATTTGTAACATCACAGTCACTATGAAATGGTGTGAAGCAGATAGACAGACTGAAGCCAAATAAGTCACCGGTTCTGATTGAGTTTTTTCAAGGTTCTAAGGAATGCAAAATGGAAGTTGTGAACCATTAAACAATATTTTTAATTTATCTCTTCAAACAGTGCAGTGTCTGATATGTGAAGATGGCTAATGTAATTCCTATTTTTAAAACAGGGGACAAGATCGTTACCGTCAAATTACCGGGGGGGCCAAAAAACAATAAGCCTGACCTCAATTGTTAGGGCAATTACTAGAGACAATAATAGCTTGAGATTCTAAAAGCCATCTCGATAAGCATAGCTTGATTATTGATACTCAGCTGGAATTCCCAAAGGCCGGTCTTGTCTAACTAATTTTATTAACTTCTTCAGTAAAGCTTTTGAGGCGTTGACCTCGAAAAGAAAATGACATTATTTCTTAGATTTAGTAAGCATTTGATAGAGTTCCGCACCTAAGACTGTTGAAGAAAGTACAGGCTCATGGCATAGGGGGAAGGGTGCTCTCTGGATCGAATCATGGCTCACTGACAGGAAGCCAAAGAGTGTCCAAAAATGGGTTCAATCCGCGTGCGGATTAGTAACAAAAGTGGCGTTCCACAGGTATCAGTCCTTGGGCCCGTTGTTGTTTATATAGATATCAATGATCTTGATGAAGGAATTACTAGTGATAATGAGCAAATTCGCCGATGACACAAGATAGTAGGATAATTGATTCAAACGTAGATGTTAGGGAACTTCAGAGGATTTAGACAAACTCTACCTCTTGTCAGAAAAATGTGGCAGATGCCATTCTATGAGATAATGCAAGGTATCTGAAGCTCGGGAGTGTCCATAACCCTAGCACTTATAAGTTAAATAATGTAGAACTTAAACCAGACAGATTGCGAAAAGGACTTGGGGGTTAGGTAAGCAGCAACCTTAAACCAAGACAGCAATGCCTAAGCGTACGTAATTAAGCAAATAGATTACTGGGGAATTTATCTCAAGAAGTGTAAGCAACAGAAGGCCAGAGGACATACTGCATGCTTTATACATCATTAGTAAAGGCCCTCACCTAATTTGCAGCTCAATTCTGGTCTCATATTACAGAATGACATAAATCGTTAGAAAACATTCAGCAGGAATGAACTAAATTAATACATAGCATTAGAAATGCTTCCTATGAAGAAAGATTGAAGACTATTAATTACTACTCATTGCTTAGACGAAGAATGAGGAGGAGACCTGATCGAAGTGTAAATAAGTGGAAGATAGTATTAATAAAGGGGATATTAAACAAGGTCCTTGATGATATCTCTCCAAGAGAGAACCCGCAGTAATGGATTTAAATTCAGATACGTTTTAGATTTAAAAAGGACCATAGGAAAGTATAGGTTTTGGAAAATAGGGTAGTTGATGATGGAACAGTCCCTACGAGTTGGTTATTGTGGCTAGGACCTTTGGGTAGTTTCAAATTTAGGTTGGATAAGTACATGAGTGGGAGGGGTTGGATTTGAGTGGGACTTGCACATCGGAGCTTGTTTCTTGGGTGGCATTGAAAGTTGGGTTGGTCAAATGTTTGTTAGTGGGATGAATTGTAAAGGACCTGCCTAGTATGGGCCAACAGGCCTGCTGCAGTGTTCCTCCTTTCTTATGTTCTTATGTTCTTATAAGGAAATTAGATCAAATAGAAATGACCCAAAATGGATGAATAATAGGCTGAAATATCTAATAGGGCATAAGAAAGGAATTTATAGGCGTATCAAAAGAGGCGAGGGTCATCTTATGAATCAGTATATTGACATTAAGAGGGACATTAAAAAGGGGATAAGAAAAGCTAAAAGGGACTATGAAATTAAAGTTGCTAGGGATTCTAAAACTAACCCAAAAAGTTTTTTCAGGTCTAATAAACAAAAAGTCAGAGATAAGATAGGTCCCCCTTAAAAAAACTATGGGCATCTTACTGACAAAGAGAATGAAATGAGCTCGATTTTAATAATTAATTTTCTCTCGTTTTTACCACAGGGAAGACACTAATAATAATCCGTAATTATTAATTTTTAATAGTGGGGATCAAGAGAAGAGAAATTTTAGTAACATCACAGTCACTAGTGAAAATGGTTTGAATCAGATAGACAACTGAAGCAAAATAAGTCACCGGTTCTGATGAGGGTTTTTTTCAAGGGTTCTAAAGGAATGCAAAATGAAGTCTGTGAACCATTACTAATAATTTTAATTTTCTCTTCAAACAGGTGTAGTGTCCTGATATGATCCACAGCCTCATATAAAAAAAATTATTTTATATTTGATATTTAGTCGATGACGTACAGTAAGTTAAAAAAAATAAAAATAGGCTGGGTAATATTTATTATTTATGGTTTAGTTAGAATTTAACTATGTAGGTAATATTGTTCAGAACTTGGATCACTTGTGAGACAATGAGACTTTCAATAACCATACAACCAGTTTCATAACAAATGTAATTAATCATAGGGTTAGATATTATAGTTAATCAATTAATAAACGAACTCGCATTGCTGTTCTCAGCAACCACAGTAAATATTTGCTGTAGAAACATTAGTCAACCAGGCATCATTCACATAGGTTTCAGTGACCATTTTACCACATACTGCACTAGAAAAAATCATTAGAAAACGGATAGGTAAGCATAAGACATTAAGAATGAGATTAACTAGATAAATAAAAATATTTACATATAATTAAGCTGTATAACTTTGACTGGACTGCAACAACAAATTGTATAGTTGTAAATAATGCCTGGAAAATATTTAGAAATATATTCACTACTATATTTCATAATATTGCACCTACACAAGAGATCAGGGAAAAAATACAAACGATCCCTGAATAACGGATTAAATATTAGACAATATCAGATTCAGAAACCAATTATTAAAAAAGTTTAATGCAATAAGGCAGTATGTTGCAGCCCTATCATGAATAACAAAGGGGGAAGGAACAAGGTGAAGATGCTTATAAAAGGAAGCTAAGATAATCTCTGGCAACAATTAAAATCAACAAGGAATTATAGCCATAAATCTGTAGATCGTTCTAACGTAATAATACTGATAACTAGGTATGCTACGAAGCGTTTATAAGTTGCAAATTGCTTTAATTCGTGCTTTACAATTGCTAGATGTTGAAAATGGGTAAGACACATGTTCAACTATTGCACATGTCCATTCCTCATCATCATAGACTTATTGATTTAAGTATTTGGTGCAGAATTAAGAAGTCATTCCAAAGAATCAATCACCTATAACTCATGAATTTGTACAAAAATAACGAAGTTAAAACAAATCCTAAAAGCTGGAATGTTCGAATTGACAGTACTTATAGCTCACATATTAAATTTATCACCAGCAGTACTATGCCGATGGAGTTCAGTGTGGCTGTTACATCGTTTTCTGGACAACAGTAGGTCGGATGTCAGTAATAATTTTATAGAAAGCAATGCATTATCAAGAAGTTAAGTATTAATGACAATAACGTTTCCCATTGTTATCAGTCAGGTATCAGGAGATCTTACTCAACGGGTACCTCCTTAATCAATCTGATGGATTATAGAAAAAGTCAGATGTTAAAAGGGAATTTCAAAATAATGGTGACTTAAACTTACGAACGGCATTTGATTCAGTGAATCAAATACGAAACTTCAAGATTTTCTTGAACAACAGGAAATAACAAGACATTTCTTAAAATATCCATTATTGTTAAGTGCAAACTTTTGTTGAATGCAAATGGCAGCGCTCTCCTAGACTCAGGTATAGACCCAGAGTATATTGCGAATGATAATCATAACACTAGAGACTTGCAATATATACATATTGTAGCCGGACCTAACATACATCTGGGCCCAGCGGACTACTACTCGCTTCCGGAGGTGGGGGGGAGGGACAGATTTTAATTCGCTTTCTCAGCCGAGATGATCAACCCAAGGTCCTTACACAAATCTTGGACATGGTTAAGGATGTTTTGGGTATTAAAGAATTCAGTGGTATGAATAGTTATATAATCAGTAAGGCTAATCATATAATGATTGAGCTGGCAGGACATATCATTTACTAAAGCATTGATTAGAATATTGAATATGGTAGGACTGAGGATACCTGTCTGCGGAGTAACTAATTCAGTCCATAGTTGCACTTCCTTACCCCTTGAGCAACACAGAAGACCTGCTGGACAGTTAGTCTTCGAATATAGAAGCCATCCTCCTATATCCTTTCTGGCATGTTCACTAATGATTACGTGTTGGTTAATGCTAACAATGTGAAATGATTTACATCCTTTTGTGTGACATTCAGTAGGCATGTCACTAATTTTCAGGTTGAACTTGTTCTAAGGTATTGCAAAAATATCAGTGTTTCTTGTACATGCAATTAGTCTTAAATTGTGTATTTTATTTCTTGCACTTTGGTAATTTATACATGCTGAGGTAGCTATCGTACCAGCCCTTCTACAGCGATTTTCTAAATTTTCTTGGCAATTATTTCTCCTTTCGTTCCTAGTACTACATTTCCTTCGTTTCACCACACACAAAACACACACCACACACACACACCAACACACACACACAACACTACACACACACACACCCACACCCCACACCCTTATACAACAGGCCTAGTGTCTAATCGACATGTGCCTAGGACAAAATGGTAACTAACACACATTTTTTATTCACTGGCTTCAGAGGGCCGAAGGGAGGACACATGAAGAAAGACGAGAGGGAGAGAAAATTTGATTGAAAATTTCATCAAACTGGATTGGAGAACATGACTGAGTTAATAATTTTTTAGAGAATTAGTGGATACTAGGGGAAAAATGTCGATCAGTCAACCTTGTTTTCAGGATAGAAACCAGGGCTAAAGGAAACAAAAATATATAAACGGGCGCTCCACGACATTGACAGAACGCGAACAGGACGGCAGAAATTGAGAGGAATCAAAGACACAACGGTCAAGAAAAAGAGACAAGTCTACTGACAAACAAGGGCACCCAGAGTCGGGAGAACCAGCTAACACACCCACCCAAACACCCACAAACAGAACACCGCAACCAAACAAATTCACCCAAAACAAACCACACTCCGCACTCACAAATCCTTTCCCCCGATCACAAACCCACCTTCACAAATCTCCCATAAGTCATGCAGGTCTTCCATTTCCCCCACTCCCACAAACAAAATTTTCAAAAAGAAACAAAACTATGGTACACCAACGCAGATGGAAAAATGAAAGTGTGGGGAGGGCACAAAGAATACGGGGTCTGTATACTCCACAGATATCCAGAACCGGGGAAGAAACGACACATCTTTCCAACTGTGGAGAAATTTTCCCCAAAAGGGGGGGGTATTGCTCCCTTCAGCCCTCCAAAGGGGGCAAGCCCCCTTGTTTACTGCTAAAAGAAAGTAATTACCCCAAAACATACGAGTATGGACGTGGTCAAGAAAAGAACTCCTTGCATGCAGTGTTGCAAAGTGTATTTTTAATAAAAGACAGTCCATCTCTTACCTTAGCGGGACAATTAAGGAAAACCCGCTCCCACTTTTTTAAAGGGTAAAGAAGTGACATTTTTGTCTATCTTAAGACAGCAAATCAAGCATTCGTTTTGCTTCAGGGGGAATGCAAGGAAGCAAAAGTACAGGTCATTTTTTCCTTTATGTGCTAGGGGCAGTGAGGGTGATGAGTTTGGGGCTCTTCAGTTTATTTTTTACTCTATGAGAGTCACACTATGCCGGGAAAACCCAACAAAGAACACTGATCCGGCGTTAGTGTGAACAAAGTGTCTCACAAAACACAATAAACCTTACGAGAAGGCAGCTTTTTGTGAAAGTTTGGGTGAAAAAATAAAACAAATTTTGTGGAACAAGTGTACCATTGCGTTTCCTAGACTATGGAAGACTGGACATCCAAGGACACATCAGATTCTATCAAGTCACCAAACCTGTCGAAGGTGTGAAGAACACCAAGCTCACGCTACAAGACAAAGGGGGGTTATAATTTCTGTAGTACGGGGGGCTGCGAGTTCTTGAGTCGCAAGGATTTGTAATCAACCCCAATCGGCAGTGAGGTTGGACTTTTGAGTCCACACAAGTACGTAATCAGTCATCAGTGAATGAAATATGCTGACCCCCAAGGGGTAATTTATTGTTTACATAATATAAAATCATTTTCAGCCCATTGAAAAATGATCAAGACAGCTACTCAAGACCTCGTCTGCGGGCGGGTGTGCGGGGGATGAGCTGTCTTTCTAACTAAGTTTTTCCCTAATTTAAACTATAAATTTAACGGGAAAACTATTTCCAACTTTTTGAGGGGTTTGCTACAGGTGAACTATTCATCACTTAACATTAATTTGATTTTCTCACTTGCCACCACTGCTGCTTGTCTTTTCTGAACAGCTTTAGCCTGTGGTTTCTGGAGAATCACAATTTTTTTTCAACACTGTGAAATTTTCTAACACACTATTTTTTATTGTCCGCTTATTCACTGCCCCCTTTTGCTTGAAACATCAACGTCCTGATTTTCCCTTTTTGCATCGGATATAGGGTCAAATTTTTCCAAGTGGCCAGGGGACCTCGGACCATATTTCAATAATACATGTCCCCGGGGTTTTAAAGGGACTTATGATTTTCAGGAACACCAGCCCTAAAGGTTTTCTCTTCAATGAGGGGGAATAGTCTTCTCCCCAAAATTTTTCCTCCCAACTTTAAATTATTTTATTAAGGGTTTGAATTTAGTCTGAATGTCGGGTTCGAAAAAAAGTAGGACCCCTTATATTTCTTATCATCAGGGTGGGAACAGGTTCAAACCCTTCTCCATTGATAAAGAATGGTCTTAACACTTAAAATTTCCCGCTTTGGAACAAAGTTAGGGGTCGTTGTTGACTCTGTTTTCTATTTCAGTCACAACTGTAGGGAATTCTTCTAAGCGATTCTTTGACGATGAAGAGTCTTCCCTTTAAAAAAAACGTTTTACAATGCCGATCATTTTTTCAAAAATCCACCGTGCTGGAGATTTAGGAGGAATTATCTCCCAATGACAACTGCGTTGATTCCATCTGTTGTATTTCTGGTTGATAAAAGACTTGTTTATATAAGCCACCACAACAAATTTGTTGCATTATCAAATCATAGTCTGGGAATGCTCTTTGGCTGCAAACCTTCTCAATAATTTGAAAAAGGGTTTTCAGCAAAATATCAGGGCTACTTCTAATTATGCCTATCGTAGCACAAGTGAACAAACAGATGTAAACCTTGATGGAACTTTGTCAACTGTTTGGAAAAATTATTTCCTTGAATCAACCTGCCCCTAAAATGGAGTGATATGACACTCTTTCAGAGGGATATGGAGGGGGACCTGGATACTGACATCCCGCAAAACTAGGGACGACAAGTAATACAGTCCTTTATTTGTTTTTTTCACATTTTTGGACCTTGAGGTATCCGTGGGATTGTCGTAATGACAAAGGGTCCTACCCCACCATGTAACACGTTACTGGGGCGTTTTGAAAAATCTTTTTTTGTTAGCCAATGATTCTTGGGGAAAATTTGGATGTATGGGCTTTTTTAGGTAGTGAGAATTTAATTTCTTCCTCACATCTTATAATCCCTTTCTGAGTCGAGAAAACCAAAGAATTAATCATAACGGGTTTTTTCTTTGGGAATTTTTTTTTTGTGTTTCCAGAAATTTATATTCTCTCTTCTGTAATGACCAATTTAATTTAAAATTCCTAACCATGGAAAAACTGCTTTTTAACCCAAAAAGTTTTCCAAAGTGAATGATCAATACTTTGTTGGTCAGTTTTTTTACCACTAATCTGCGTTAAATTTGGGTCTGTTTCCTTCGGGTAAAGGGCCCCTTTGGTAATTATTTTCCCTTAAACCAGTGCTACGGCCATAATTTTTAAATCCAAAACTGAATGGATTTTTTCCCCTTTGACCTTTTTGCGGAATTTAATTTGTAATTTGAAAAAACCCTGTTTTTATTTCTCCCTGTTCGGTTTCTAACAATTCTCTATAATTTAACTTCCATGAATCTTAAAAAAACATTTTCCTTTTTTTTTTGTGAGAGGCCCCAAAGGTTAAAACATTGTGTCCTCTAAGTCTCGTTATGGTGTACGCGATTTAGTTACCCTTTTGGAAAAAATTTATCTTCCTTTGGTTCCAATTAAGCCCACATATTGTTGAAATCAGGAATTTTTCTTTTTCAGGGGGAAATTTTTTTGAAAGTTTTTTAAACTTGAATTTCTTTCCCATTTTTTAGAGGGATTTTGCTTTTTTCACCCCTTTTTAGTTTCCCTCTGAAAGATTTTAAACCCCTTTTTTATTAAGTACCTTTGAAAATTGTCCACATAAAACTTTTTTTTAAGATTTCTTTGAAGGGACTTTCAGATTTCTTCAAATGTGTATTTAGAGTACCTAGTAAGAATGGAGAGAATGTTGCACCAAAATAATACTGTTTTGAAACGAAAAGTTTTCACAGGACTTTGAATCATTGGATTTTCAGGCCACAAGAATCAGTAAAATCTCTATCTATTTTTTTGTAGTCCTCCCTTTAAAAAGTTTTGGAAATATCCCCGGGGGGGATATGGGTTTGTGCGAAATTTCATAAGCGTCTCCAAGTTTCTCATTAGGAGGGCCGGTCATCAGACGTCATTAAAGATTTGCTACATTTTTTATTTGCACGTCCGCAAATTTTACAAAACGTATGGGTGTTTCAGAATCTTTTCTGACCCATGGTCGGGGATAAGAGCTTTGCTTAAAATTGTCTTCGACTACTTTCCCCAATGAATTATTGTCCAACGTTCTTTTTTTTGATATTGTCATAGCAGCAGTAGCTCTGGATTCCTTTTCCGAGCTCATGATTTGCTTTCAAAGTCCGAAAGCCATGCGTAAAATTCTAGGGAGAGTGGTGGGTTTTTAATTTTCCCTGGAAAACCCAACCCAATACGTCCATCTTTAATTTGACGTTTCCAAAATTGGGTTTTAAGATGAGACTCTTTTGGGGTTGGTTTTTTTACTCAAAACCTATCGCTCTAAATCCCCAACTTATCAACGGTTCATTTTTTTTTTTCCCGTAATAAATTTTTGCTGTGGACATATCCGGTTATTTTCGTAACTATACATTTTTTTTACTGAAACAATATCACTTCTTTTCCCCCACTTTGAGAGGGAAAAAGGGGGCCACATTTCATGTGGCCCTTTCCCCGCTTTTTCACAAGTGAACATCATTTTACTTACAATTTTGCACAAAACAGGATATAAACTTCCAATGATTAAACAATTGACTAATTGTGTCCGCCCTTATGTAGACAGGGTAACTTGACCTTAGCTGCTTTCATGCGCAAATGTTTCTTTTAATCCCCATCTGCCCAGACTTAGGCAAATTCTACTACCACAGTTTTTTTACTCTCTTTTCCTGTTTCCAAAACAAACATGATTCTGGCTAGGGGGCAATGTCTGTTTACCAAATTGTGGAAAAAAAAAAGCTAATCTACGTACTTTTGGGATGGGGGTTTTTTTTTTCGTTTCGTAACACTGTTCTTCTTAGAAGGACCTTTTTGAGCCGACAAATATGTTAGCACATGGTTTTTTAATTTATTTGATAACTCAACCGACTATCGGGAAGCTGTTGTTTTAAAAAATCTCTCACATTTAATGCGTGCTGTTGACTTTTTTGATTTTGGGAAGTTTTTTGTTGTTCACAAAAAAATTTGGGCATAAAACTGTAGATGCATACCCTTTCATTTAAAGCACTTCTTCAGTGGCATTTTTCCCCCCTTGGTTCACCTAAACACTTGATGCACCTTTTTTAGCTGATGAACACTTTTGTTTACGTTCCTCCATTTATGTGATTGAATACAATACGTGCCCCAAAGTTTTTCCCCACAAAGTACACATTTTGGAGTATTTTTTTTACAGTCTGGGTTTTCTGTCGTTGTATTACACTTATAAAAAGCCTATTGGGATTTCCCTTAGTGGTTTAGTGGGAAGGATACCTTTTTATACTGGTTGAAGGTTTGTTATCCACGGATTTGTTCTTTCATGCTGAAACTATTGTTTGAAACCTTGCTAATTTCCCCCACAATGAAATAGCTTTATTGAACTAAATTTTAAACGTCAATAGTTTGGGGGTGACAACTTTTCCTGTCAATACCCTGAAAACCAAACACATTGCCTTAGGGGCATATTTTGCACCTAGAGATCTGAGACTTCTCTTTCGATTTAAACAAGCCCCCCACATTTAAAAAACATCTGTATAAAATGATAATAAGACCTATCTCGAATACCCTTGTCCCAATGTCATTAACAACAAAGACCAAATCTAGGTTGCAACGAGTCCAGAAAGAGCTCCCTCCGCTTCATTACGGGCACCAGGAGGAAGACAAGTTAAAATGGCAATTTACACGTAAACAGATATTTTACTGCCCTTTAAACGCCTTTTACACCCTAAAAAGAAACAACTCTAACATGCAAGAACTAACAAGCCGAAGAGAAACCCCCCCCTTAAAATTGTAAATACCAGGATTAATCAACAAAATCCTCCTCACAGGACTCAAAGAATGACTCTTCCACCGAGGGTTGTCGTTTTAAACCATAAAGAGATTACCATCGACCCATATATTTAGCAACCTCCCCCGAGAAGAAATTGGGGAACACCAGAACCCTTCTATGTTTACTGAGACAATCATCGCCCCAATTAGGGAGACATCTTATATAAAAATCTACTGTAAAAATTATGCTATATTTACTATGGCGGGACACCACCTGTAAGAAGCCTTTTGTCAAGTAATTCTTTATAACTGGCCAGGAAATTATTGCCTTCATTGTCGTTTAAATATCCGTTGTGCAATCGGAAAAAAAGGCAATTGCAACTTGTATATTTACTACCAATTCAGAGTCATGTACTTACATATCTGTTTTATATCAATGTGACTCTGAGGGGTTTTAGTATTATACCCCTTCAAGAATAACTTGTTATCTCACATACACTTTTTAAATTACACCAAAGTGGTTGGGCCACTTACCTTTTATATCCTACCTCTCTCCCCCCTCCCACCCTTTTCCAATATTTCTATCCTTACCCATCCTTCTTCCTTACCCATCTTACCAAAGCTCTGGTCATAAGAAGAAGAAGAAGAAGATCTGAGACTATTGTCTAATGTGATCCTAAATGCCTGTAAGTCTGAAAAACAATGTTTGGGGGGCTTCAAACTTGATATTAAGACTGCATGTCAAAACCCTGCCATGTCAGCATCAAAGTAATTGTCTGCTAAGACACGTAAGGCTATCTGATAATTGCCTTTAACTTAATCAGTTCATAGGGTTCTCCCTTCACAAGACATTTAAGATAATTGAACTTAGCAATCTCATCTATGTCAGTTCGTGAATGTACTATGGATTGAAAACCACTAATGAATTCTTCGTAATTATGACCTTGGAAAATAGGTAATGACAAGGTAGGTAAACTTGGTAATGGGACACTTGTTGTTGTTACAGGTGTAAACAGGTGTTTGACCACTAGTTAGTAGGTCTCTGTGACAGAGTTTTACGGCAGATAGCCTGTACTCCTGTCCACCTTAATTGTTGATTACTAAAAGTATCCAAAACATTTTTAATTTCATCCTCAGATGGATCTGATTCAAGAAATTCCTTTTCATAATTGGCATAGTCTGAAAATTTAAATTTTTTCCGGGACGTTGTGTAAGTAATTCAAATTTTACCTCAAGATTATCAAAATCTATGTTTGTATCTTGAGTTAACCCTATACAGACTGAAATTAGGTTTTCTAATTGTGTAATCTGAGTCTGTAAAAACTGAGACTGAGTTTTTCAAACAAGCCATTTTAATGGGATACTGAAAATTCTAGCACCACACTTAGAGTGTTTAAAAAACACTGTACTGCTATAAACAGCTGAGTTTTTGTTATGCTTAAGTCAGCAATAATCGAGTCAGACACTACTGACCTAAACTTAACCTCAGGGTCAATGACCATGAAGGGTACAGAGTACATAGACTGGTGTTTTATGGCTTGAGTTTGCTGTGTCACCTGTCAACGATGATTAATCATAAATAACGATGTTATACACTTCATTCACTATACACAATAAATGTCACTGTATAACCGTAAATCACACGTGAATATTTCTTACACATATGTAAAATGTCACTGGTAATATATTTGAAAGCTTAACTTTATAAATATATAGTTCACTTTAATATAAACAGGTGTATCTATAAGAAACAAATTTTAACACAATCTTGTTTTTTAATTTCTGTCTAATAAACATTATAAACACATGTGTATATACACTCACACAAACTGAACACAGTTGGGTTGCTGCTGTAGTCAGTGTTTCTGAGAACTGGAGCTCTCAGAAACGCTGATGCTGAGTCACCCAGCTCCTGTTTTTTTGGGGTAAAACCTGGGTAGCCCCGTTTTCTTTTGGCTGCCGATCCTGTGATTGAGTCTGGAGGGACTCATTTATACTGATTATATTGTAAAGCACTAGTTTTACAGCTTTTTTTTCGAAGGACTCTGGCGCGTGGGTTATTGTACACTGTAGTAAAAACATATCTGGGGCCACAGTGTGACCTTTAAACCGGTTCGGGGCACGACCAAAAAAGTTGAGAAATGGTTTACCAGCTAAGTTATGTTTAAATATAGGGAAAACTTAGCTTAGAAAGACAGCTCATCACTGCAACAGCCGCCCTTTCAGACGAGGTCTTGAGTAGCTGTCTTGATCATTTTTCAATGGGCTGAAATGAATTATATTATGTAAACAATAAATTACCCCTAGGGGGTGTTATGTAAGCATATTTCATTCACTGATGACTGACTTACATACTTTTGTGGACTCAAAAGTCCACACCTCACTGCCGACTATAGGTTGATTACAAACTCCTTGTGACTCAAGAACTGCGCAGTCCCCCATACTACAAGAAATCTATAACCCACCTTGCTCTTGTAGCGTGAGCTATGGTGTTTCTTCACACCTTCGACAGGTATGGGTGACTTGTCAGAAGCTGAGGGTGTCCTTGGATGTCCACATCTTCCATAGTCTAGGATACGCACACTGGTACACTATGTTCCACAAGATTTTGTCTTTATTGTTCACGATCTTATCACTAAAACAAGCGGATCACACTTCTCCGTAAGCGTTTATTGTGTTTTGTGAGACACTTTTTTTCACACCTAATGAAACGGATCAGTGTTCTTTTTTGGGTTATCCTGGCATCAGTTGTGACTCTCAGTTAGAGTCAAAAGTAATCGGGAAGACGTCACTCACAGTGTCCTACACCGTCACTCCCCCTAGCACATAAAGGAAAAGCTGACCTAGTACTTTTGCTTTCTTGGGCCATTTCCTCCATGAAGCAAAGCAGAATGCTTGATCTTGCT
The DNA here is from genome assembly GCF_026875155.1 of Cherax quadricarinatus. Taxonomy (NCBI): domain Eukaryota; kingdom Metazoa; phylum Arthropoda; class Malacostraca; order Decapoda; family Parastacidae; genus Cherax; species Cherax quadricarinatus. The sequence goes on along the minus strand of NC_069403.1, from coordinate 101,234,327 downwards.
GTCTTAAGCATAGACAACAATGCACACTATCTTACCATAGTAATAAAGGGGGAGCAGGTTTTTTCCTTAATTGTCCTGCTAAGGAAAGAGATCTACTGTCTTTTATTAAACTACACTTGCAATACTGGACTGCAAGGAGTGTTGGTCGCTGACCATGTCACATACTCTACTGCATCTGGGATCAATTACTTGCTGTAGCAGTAAACAAGATGCTTACCCCTTCTGAGAGGGCTGGGCCCCTCAGGGCTGAAAGGGGGTGAAAGGGTGAAAGGGGCTGAAGGGGGCTAATACCCCCCTCCTGGAGAAAATTTCTCCACACCAACCATACATATGATCGTGAGGAAAGAAAGGGGGAACATAGGTGGAAGGGAAAGGAGTTGCCCTGCTCATCAAAAAAAAAAACAGTGGGAAATTTTTAAGTACTGGAAGGAGTGAACAGAAGGGAAGCAAGGGACTACACAGTAGGATCACTTTATACTTGGGGTCCCAAGGAGATGATTGCAGCGATGAACAACCCGCCACTGAACAGCAGGAGGACCCAAAAACTAGATACGATGAGAACAGAGCAATGGTTGGTACATAAGCTGAGGATGTCGGCAGGGCCCACATTAGCAGGGCAAAGTTAAATAGTCGTGGGGGACTTCAGTCACACGAGGACCAAAACATGGAGAGCTAGGATGATGGAAGTGGTACTGAAAAACCTCATGTTTCCCTCATGTTAGGGGCACTACCAGAGAGAGAGGGGGGGGAGAGGATGAACCAGCAGAGCTTGGACCCATATTCCCCCATGAAATAGCTCAGACATTGGGGACATCACATTAGAAAGGCCCTTCAGATCTAGTGATCACTTGGTCCTAAGCTTCAATAACTTTGTAGAGCTAAAAGTGGAGAGAGGAGGAGCACGAAAAGGATGTGAGAAGCCAAACTACAAAAGAGAGGACGACACAGGTATGAGGAATTTCCTTCATGAGGTACAGTGGGAAAGAGATCTGGTGGTAAAACAGTAAATGAAATAATGGAATATGTAACCACAAACTGCAAAGAGGAGGAGAAGTGATTCGTACCCAAGGGCAACAATATCTGTAGGAAAACCAGAACAAGCCCTGGTTTATCCAGAGGTGTTGAGAGGCCAAAACTGTATGCACTAGAGAATGAAAGAAGTGTAGAAGACAAAGGACCCAGTAAAATAAGAAGATTAGCTGAAGATCCTGAAATGAATATGGACAGATAAGGCCCAGCGGCAATACGAGAATGACTGGGCATCGAAAGACAAATCCGACCCAAAGCTGTTGTACAGCTACTTCAGGAGAAAAGCAACTGTCAAGGACTAGGTAATCAGGCTGAGGAAGGAAGGCAGGAAGGGAGATCACAAGAAACAACAAAGAAGTATGTGAAGAACTAAACACGAGATTTCAGGAAGTATTTTCAGTGGAGACAGAATGAGCTCCAGCAAACCGGAACGGCAGGGTACACTAACAAGTGTTGGACACACTACACACAAACGAGATGGAGGTGAAAAGGCTGCTAAGTGAACTAGACATTTCATAGGCGGTGCGACCGAATATCTCTCCGTGAGTCCTGAAAGAGGGAGCAGAGGCACTGTGTGCCACAAACAATAATCTTCAGCACATCTATCGAAACAGGACAACTACCTGAGGTGTGGAAGGCAGCAAATGTAGTCCCAGTTTTTAAGAAAGGAGATAGGAAAGTAGCATTAAACTACAGACCAGTGTCACTTACATGTATAATACGCAAAATATTGGAGATGTTTTCAGAAAATGACTGGCAGAGCACATAGAAAGGAACGAACTTATTCACGATAGCCAGCTCGATTTCAAGGAGACAGAATCCTGTGTCACAAACCTACCATAGCTTAATTGCAAAGTGACAGAAATAAGGCAGGAGAGAGAGAGGGATGTGGATAGACTGCATTTTCATGGATTGCAAGAAGTCTTTCGAAACAGTTCTGGACAAGACATTGGTGCAGAAGCTAGAGAAGCAGTCTGGAATAACAGGAAAGGCCCTGCAATAGATCAGAGAATACCTTACAGGAAGGAAAGAACGAGTGATGGTAATTGACGAGGTGTCAGGGTGGGCGCCTGTGAAGATTAGGGTTCCACAAGAGTCAGTCCTAAGGCCGGTACTGTTCTTGTATATGTGAATGACATGACGGAAGGGATAAATTTAGAGATGTCCAGGATTGCAGACAACTTGGTGGTATTGCGGATTATTCAAATGAATGAGGATCAGGTAGAACTATAAAGGGATCTGAACAGGCTGCAAGCCTGGTCCCACAATTAGCTCCTAGAGTTTAACCCCACCAAATGCAAAGTCATGAAAATTTAGGAGAGTCAAAGAAGATCGCACATAGAGTACAGGCTAGGGGGCCAGAAACTGCACACCTCACTCAAGGAAAAGGGTCTTGGTGTGAATATAATAACTAGCACATCTGAGACGCACATCAACTAAATAACTGCTGCAGCACATGGACGCCTGGCAAATCTAAGAATAGCGTTTCGACTCCTTAGTAAGGAATCGTTTAATACTCTGTACATCGTGTATGTCAGGCCGATATTGGAGTATACAGTGCCAGTATGGAACCCACACCTGGTCAAGCACGTCAAGAAATTAAAGAAAGTGCAAAAGTTTGCACGAAGACTAGTCCCGGAGCTAAGGGTGATAGTTAAGGTCAAGAACGAATGTATTTTGGCTTTGCACACAACCATACACAGACTGCATGAATGAAATTTACTTCATTCCAGACCTTCAACTTTATAAAGCAAAACCAATGCACATGTAGGCTAGTAAAACCTGGCCCACATTCTCCTAGTTACCTGCCAACACGTTCCCTAACCCATGAAGCAGTTCATATCAGGTGACCCAGGTTCACCTCAGTCATCACCTGACCGGATGACCTGTGTAAATGGAGAAGCTTGCATGTTTTCTGTATTATTTGATTTTGCTTACCTAGAATGTAACGTCGTTGTAATTGAGACTTATTATATTTTAAGACCCTGTCTGATATATTCTAGTAAACCTACCGCAAAGCTTCACTACTTTTTAAAGCTCTTTTACTTTAAAATTTAGTGTAAATGAGGTCCACATTATTTTTAGGTAAATCTATGAAGTGTTTGAGATTAATAAATTTTGAAAAATAAATCAATTTTATTTTACATACTTCAGCTTTACATGTCACTAGTTGGTTGGTCAAATTGTTAGACTATTGATGACACGAGGGAGAGTAATGCAGCATTTTACCTCTTCAGCACCAGTCGAGAAAACTTTAATTTTAGTCCCTCTCGGTGAACATACAGTATTAATGTTCATACAGCAGAATGTGAGGAAACTGAAGTTAACTTGGGACATGAAAGTGAACTAAATGTTGACTAAAATATAGTTTATAATAGTACCATTACTGAAATTTAATGAAATATCCTACGAGGACAATACAGCAATTGCTGGTGTAATCAGTCTCTTATTTTATGTAAACTTAAAAGAAACTTCTAAATACAGCATATTTTTTTGTTTTTTATTTATTTATTTTTTTGATGTTCAGAATTCTAGAATCTACTCTAAAAAAGAATTGCAGTATCCTGATGATCATGTTTTCATCCGTTTTTTACGACACCTTTGACTCCCAAACCTTCACCACAAACTTTAAGATGATCCACGTAACGCTTACTATGAAAATGATGCCAAGTGAGAAAGTGCCACAGGCTTTAAAATCTGACATACTAGAGTGAAACCTTTCCAGTGGGCCAGCGCCTGGTGGTGGTGGTGGTGGGGTCCTGCCTTGAATCATTTGCTGGCCATCATATGACTGTTGTTGGACTGTGCCTGAGGTGACCTGCTGACCAACTCGTGATGGTAATGGGATCTTTCCCGAGGTAACCTGCTGGTTAATACTTGATGGTGGATGGAACTTGCTGGGGTTATGCTGCTGGGAAAGATGCAATGATGATGGGGCCCTGCATGAGATGTCTTGCTGGCCAGCGCCTGATTTTGATGAGACTTTTCCAGTCGTGAGCTGCGAGCCATACACCTGAAAAATATATTGAAATCGATTATTTTGAGTGTTTCAACTCACGAGGAAATAAATTTTTGGATCACTGTTAAATAAAATAGAAAAAACAGGACCATTACATCGCATCACATTGCCTATTCAGCATGCATAAGCAAAGAAGAGGAATCGCCTAACTTAAACTGCAATAATGTTGCTAGAATTACCGACAATATGTTACGTAAAAGGACACATTTTCAAGTATTGCGACATTTTTATTGTGGTAACATTTCGCTCTCCAGGTGCTGTGTCAAGGCTTTACCTTTGTCAAACTGACCTAAACTAATCTGAAAACAATGCATGATAACCAAGTCTTCCATAAGGGATGGAGACAGCTTTACCTCATCCCTTTGGGATGTATTTTTTTTAGTCTCAGTAAACTTACTACAACCCGTCACCCATTGATCTGGCCACGAGTTTGACTTCGGTTGCGCAGATTCCCACGACATCTCCAGAACATCTCCTGGGTGTGATTTAGGAAGCTGATGTTTTTAGTACCCATCAGATTTATTAAAGTTTCAAAACGCAATGAGATTTACTTAAACAATCAGACTCTTTGTAAGATTATCTGATTTACACATTAGTTTACAACTGTCAAAATCAATTCTGTGGTCACAACACATACATGAGAGAACATCACTCCTTCTATTTCTCTGTTAACATATATTTTGTGTTCGTATGCAGTTTATACATGCTTAAAGAAACTTCATGTATCACCTAATTTTTCTGGACAAGGGAGAAAATACACGCCTTTCTCTACGTACTTACAAGATAGTATTGATCATTTTACTTAAACCTTTAGATACGGAATTTTGAACCAGTTAAGCAAATTTTCTTGAAAAAAACAACGACTTGTGAAACAGATTTTTGCTGGTAGCGTTGATAACTCTTCCCCTCCCTATCAAATTGCGTATTTTCAATGTAATCCCCGAATTCTATAACCTCATTCTCTTGTGACTTAATGCGCTCAAACTGAACTGCGCAGAGTGTTGCATAAATTTGAAATGCAATTAAATATTAGCATTAAATAGCCGAAGGACATTAGAATAGGAATTTGCAAATAAATTGCAGAAAGTAATATCCAAATTTCTTCCGTAAAAATAGTAAAATAAGGACATAGCCTAAAACATAATTCATTCTTTTGAAAAATATCAGTGACCTAAAATACACAACACCTTGACCTTCAAGTCACTCAGAAGTTGAAGCTCATCAAATGAGACAGTTAGAAATTTATCATATGAAAAAAAAAATTTTAATTTTTCCAATTTCTTTCAAAATGCAAACTGGGACGTAGAGTTCATAATCATTCCAAACTTCCCTCTCTAAGTGGGTTTGACCATCTTTAAGAACATTAAGTATGTTAAAAAAAAGGGGTAAGTTTTAGGAAAGCTTGGTGTATATAATGTTTTTAAATATGATCTTGAAGGGCACACCGATGTTATAGATATATAAAAGTACATACGTATATATATTTTAACCAAGTATAACTAAATAAAGCCAATCACTCTGACTTAGCTTTTGATCAGATGAGACGATCTCCACTTATTTCAATTAACCCAAATCGAATAATAAAATACATTATAATTGTAAGTCAACATCAAAAGATTGTTTCCTTTGAGGACAAGACATCACTACTAAAAGCGATCAGAAAACGATCAAAAAGCTGACAGAAAACGATCAGAAAAAGTGATCAGAAAACGATCAGAAAAAGCTGATCAAAAACGATCAGAAAAAGCTGATCAGAAAACGATCAGAAAAAGCTGATCAGAAAACGTCAGAAAAAGCTGATCAAAAAAACGATTAGAAAAAACTGATTAGAAAACGATCAGAAAAAAGCTGACCAGAAAACAGCCTAAACCCTTTAAAAAGCTGCATCTGTTTCTTATGACGCAAACAGCCACCCGAAGATTGCTACCGTTCAAAATTGCCCCCTTACATCGGAGGAAAAGTTTAAACCCAAGGTATTTAAAAAAAGCATAAAACCCTACGTACCCTTAAATATTCCACCTGTTCAAGGAGGATACATGAGTTCGAAAAATTTTGAAGCTGATTAAGAAGATTTCCCCATTATTACGCGGAATTTTTTGTTTTGGGGGAAAAGACAATTTAACACATTAAAAAGCAACACTCTGTAAATATCGCTAATCTTTCCCGGATACATTACCGGTTTAAAAATTTGAAGCAAAATTTAATAAGGAAATTACTAATAATAAACGAAAAATATTAAACACAAATATTTCGGGAAAGTTCCGAATACAGGGAAAATTTTTTCCACCTCATAACAAAACTAGTTAGTTTTCCCCCAGGTTCCCTACAAATATTATTGCAATATTTAACTGTATACCACCAATGCCGTAACTCTGCGCTATTAAGTAGTGTGCGTTATGGCGCAGGGTCAGGGGGTTGTGAAATACTGGGATTACCTTTCTCGGTCCTGCGCTAACCGAAATTATTACGTGCTTTATTACCACTAATTAAATATTATTTGTGGCTGATAATTGTATCAGTTTTCATACTGTCCACGAATAATTAAAAAATATCGTAAATTTTAAAGCCCACATTTTCCGAGATAATCTAATTATTCATAAATTGCAGGATATCAGTATTATAATTAAAAGTTATATGCAGTAAATATTGCAAGGTCCTCACATGTGGAAAAAAAAACCCCATCAGAACCACGATATATGACTTAGGGATATATATCCTGGGATATATGACTTAGGGATATATATCCTGGGATATATGACTTAGGGATATATGTCCTGGGATACATGACTTAGGGATATATATCCTGGGAGTTTTTTTTAATCCCTGTTTGTGAGATTAAAATATTGTTGACTGGTGGTGAAACGCTATCAAGCGGCCCTTTAAAATGACTCGTGTAGTCAACAGGTTTCAAACCCAGGAAATGACTCTTCGCCTGTTATTAAACGTGTTGTATTCTGTTGCACTGATCAGAAAATATTTTCTGCATTTCGTTGTGTATATATTAGTCTAGATTATTTCTGTTGGTGTGATTTTCTTATAAACACAAGGGGGTATCAAAGGCTTTATTTACCTGGGGCAGAGCTGTATGACTCTAGTGGGTTTAGCGCTTAATTTTTGTTTATAATAATGCTCTATTACCTGTCAATGTCATGATTTAGGTGTTAAGCAAGTATATCTCACAGATATATTCTTCTTGGGAAGCAAGAACTACATATTACGTATAGACGTCGCAAACATTTTATATCCCAGTTTGTAAATATGATTATAACGATGTTAGACTGATGCCAGAATTAGGACTAACAGGTGATGTATTAAAAAAATACTTGCTACAACGGTGATATATACTTCATTAATTCGAGACTGAAAGAAGATTAATTGGGCCAAAAACAATGACAACTACCCGTCCCATTCCACCTGACGTTAGTATATAAGCGCCAGCCTCCTTGCCTATGCTCCAGAATCTTCACGACTACGGTGCTCTTCACACCAAGTCCAAGGCTGAGGGACTGATTACCTTATCTTTTGTATATAGTTCTACTGTCTTCAAATTATGTCCTAGAATCTGTATTGATAAAGCCACTGGATGGAGAAACGTCTACATTAAAGATACCCAGATGTTGCACATGTCTTAATTTTCATTTTGTCGGTATTGTATACCATTCTTGTACAACTTGTCGGACACTGCAACATCATAGAATCTTGGTTCAACGGACATCTACATAACCTTCTTCTTGGCTACTATCCCTTTGGATATGACCTACTTCCACTGGGAAATCCCGCCTACCAGTTACTATGCCCTCGTCTGCTACCCGTCCCAGATTATTATTATTGTAATCATGGGGGAGCGCTAAACCCGTAGGATTATACAGCGCGTGTAGGAGGGGATGGAAGGTATTCAGGCTCAATTCAGGGAACTGGAGCACAGATCCAATTCCCTAGATCAAGAGCCCCTCGTCAGCGTCAAGGAACCTCCCTTGAGGGGTACCCGTCCCAGAGAAAACGATCCTCTACATTTCTTTACTCACCATTACACCAGAACTAAAAGAGGGGTTACTATAAGCTTCTTTCTGAGAGCCTACAGAATTTCCAGTCTCTTTTAGTTCAGTACACTTTCCCCTACACTTCGTACTTAACTGCAGGAAACGTGCGACACGTATCCTCAACAAGAGCAACCCCTATCAAGTTGAAGAAAAACCGGAAGAAATTTTAATGAACGTAGGTCACACTTCATTTGTTTAATAATGAGAGTATGTATGAACATAGGGATAAAAAAAAAGGAAACAACATCTGTGATGTGTTCATTCATGCATGTTTTTGTGAGCACAATATAGTGATGGACAATCGCAAAGTGTTTTTATCTCTAAAAATATATATAAAAATGCATATTATTAATCTAAATCACTTTGTGTCTATTCCGATATCTCGCATGTCTGATACACGATTCATTTCATGTTAATTCACATCCAAGCAATGGCACTCTATATAATATCTTTGTCAGTTGACCTGTTAGTGGGAATCAGAATAATTTAAATCAAGCTCTAGTCAGATTTAGGAAGGATAGGTTACATGTCTTCATAGTCAGATCACTGATGGTTATATGATGTGTCCTCGATTTTTCATACCTTGTTTATTCCGGCTGAGCGATAAATGTAGTATGGTGTACTAATATTGGCTGCTTTTTTTAATAATGTTTTACAATCATTAGAAATATGTATATGTTAGCTAGGAATTTGAAAAATAACCCAAAATGTTTTTGCCAGGTTAAAAAAAATAAGAACATAAGAATGGAGGAATACCGCGGAAGGCCTACTGGCCCATACAAGACAGGTCCTTATCAAAACCACCACTACCCAAAGCTACCCAAGAATTTACTCCCGTACCCACGACACAAATTAAACCCAGCCCCTTCCACTTATATGTTTGTTTAATCTCGTTTTAAAGCTACCCAAGGTCCTAGCCTCGATCACCCTGTTCGGAAGATTGTTCCACGTATCCACAACTCTGTTCGAAAACCAATACTTACCTATGTCCTTTCTAAATCTAAATTTATCCAACTTAAATCTGTTCCTTTGGTTCTTACCTGGTTCGAC
>NC_069403.1:101205893-101224689 GCF_026875155.1 Cherax quadricarinatus | reverse complement strand
AGAGGGAAAGTCAGCGTTTATTCATGGGCTTCAGGGGAGTGAAGGGAAGACACATAATGAAAGATGGCAGAAAGAAAAACAGGAGATTGAAAACATCATCAGAGAAATAAGTGAGGCGGATATGACTGAGATAGTAAATTCTCAGTGAATAGGAGGGTACTTGAAGGGGAGAAATTGGCTGGACAAAGTGATTTTCAGGACAGAAATAGTGCAGAACAGGATCCTGCAAGAGAAACCACAGCTGAAGGAATCATCAACATACAAGAGGGTGATCCTAGATTGTGACAGAACAAGAACAGAATGACAGCAGCTGAGAGAGAAGTCACAGAGACGAAAAGGACTATCAAGAGAGACAAAGACAGAGTCAGCAGAGGACAACCAGAGCATGACAGAGGAAGAAGTGCAGACATACACAGAGCTACCATCAGAACCCCACAGCCAAACACACTAACCCAACACAACCCACAATCCACACGTACAGCAGATTGGAAACTGAAGGTATAGTACACCAACACTGATTGAATAAATAAGTGGCACGAGAGAATCAAAGAGGTATCACCGGACATCATAGCTCTCACTGATATGAGGCTCACAGGAATGATAACAGATGACATCTTTCCAATGGGATATCAAATCCTGAGGAAAGACAGAGGGAACAGAGGGGGTGGAGAAGTGGCCCTGTTCATCAAAAACCAATAGGATTTTGACGAGCTGGAGAGAGGAGGCAGAGGAGAAGCAAGACAATACACAATAGGAACACTTCAGTCTGTAGGTCCCAAGGTGATAATTGCAGTGATGTATAACCCACCACAGAACAGCAGGAGGCCAAGGAAAGAGTATAATAAGAGTAACAAAGTGAAGGCTGAAACAATGGCTGAAGTACTCAAAAGAGCTCATACGAGCAGGGCAAAGCTACTGATTGTGGATGACTTCAATCACAATGAAATTAGCTGGGAGTACTTGGAGCCACATCGGGGCCCAGAAACATGGAGGGCTAAGATGATGGAGATGGTACTGGAAAACCTCATGTACCAACACGTAAGGGACACTATCAGAGAGAGAGGAGAAGATGAACCAGCAAGCTTGAACTTACTATTCACCTTGAGTAGTGCAGATACTGATTACATCATGTATGAAAGACCCCTCGAGGCAAGTGACCAATTGGTTCTGAGTTTCGAATACATAGTAGAGTTACAAGTGAAGAGGGAAGCACGAAGGGCAGGACAAATGAAGCCAAATTATAAGAAAGGGGACTACAGAAGCATGAAAAATTTCCTGCACGAGGTTCAGTGGGACAGAGCACTGGCAGGGAAGTCAGTAAATGGGATGAAGGAATATGTGACAACAATATGCAAGCTGAGGAGAGGTTTGTACCCAAGGGTAACAGAAATAACGAGAAAACCAGGATGAACCCTTGCTTCACCCAAAGGTGTAGAGAGGCCAAAACCAAGTGTGCTAGAGAATAGAAGAAGTATGGAAGGCAAAGGACCCAGGAGAATAAGGAGAGCAGTCATAGATCCAGAAATTAATATGCACAGGTAAGAAGGGAGGCCCAACAACATTACAAACATGACACAGCAGTGAAAGTCAAATCTTTCCCGAAGGTGTCATACAGCCACATCAAGAGGAAAATAACAGTCAAGGACCAGGTAATCAGGCTGAGGAAGGAAGGAGGGGAGATCACAAGAAATGACAGAAAAGTATGTGAGGCGCTCAACTTGAGATTCAAAGAAGTGTTCACAGAGGAAACAGCAGGGACTCCTGAAAGACGGACAAGTGGATAACAACATCAAGTGTTGGACACAATACATATGTACATCCTAGGAAGAAGTGAAGAGGCTGCTAAGCGAGGTAGATACCTCAAATGTAATGGGGACGGATAGCATCTCTCCATGGGTCCTGAGAGAGGGAGCAGTGGTGCTATATGTGCCACTAACAACAGTCATTAACTCATCTATCGAAACAGGGCGACTACCTGAGGTATGGAAGACAGCAAATGAAGTCCCAATTTTTAGAAAAGGAGACTAACCTACAGACCAGTGTCACTAACATGTATATTATGCAAAGTCATGGAGAAGATTATCAGGACAAGAGTGGTGGAGCACCTAAAAATGAATGAGCTTATGAACGACAACAAGCACGCTTTCAAGAACAGGAGATCCTGTGTCGCAATCCTACTGGAGTTCTATGACAGGGTGACAGCAGTAAGACAAGAGAGAGAGAGAGAGAGAGAGAGAGAGGTGCTTAAATTGTGTTTTCTTGGAATGTAAGAAGGCTTTTGACACAGTTCCACCCAAGAGATTGGTAAAAAAGCAAGGCACTGCAGTGGATCAGGGAATTCTGTCGGGAAGACATCAGCAAGTCGTGGTACGTGACGAGGTGTCAGATTGGGCGCCTGTGACGAGCGGGGTTCCTCAGGGATCACTCCTAGGAACGGTGCTGTTTCTGGTGTATATGAATGACATAATGGAAGGAATATAGTCAGAAGTGTCCCTGTCTGCAGATGATGAGAAGTTGATGAGAAGAATTCAATCAGACGAGGACCAGGCAGAACTACAAAGGGATCTGGACAGGCTGGAGGCCTGGTCCGAAAACTGGCTCCTGGAGTTCAACCCCACCAAGTGGAAAGTTATGAAGATTAGGGAAGGGCAGACAAGACTGCAAACGGAATATAGTTTAGGGGGCCAGAGACTACAAACCTCACTCAACGAAAAGGTTAGTGTATCACCGGGCACATCTCCTGAGGCGCACATCAACCAAATAACTGCTGCAGCATATGGGCGCCTAGCAACCCTAAGAATAGCATTCCGACATATCAGTAAGGAATCGTTCAAGACTCTGTACACCGTGTACGTCAGACCCATACTGGAATATGCAGCACTAATTTGGAACCCAGACTTGGTCAAGCACGTCAAGAAATTAGAGAAAGTGCAAAGGTTGTATCGAGACTAATTCCAGAGCTAAGGGGAAATGTCATACGAAGAAAGGTTAAGGGAAATCGGACTGACGACACTGGAGAACAGGAGGATTAAGGAAGACATGATAACGACACCCAAAATATTGCGAGGAATTGATAAAGCGGACAAAGACAGGATGTTCCAGAGATGGGCCCCAGAAACAAGGGGTCACAATTGGAAGTTGAAGAGTCAGATGAGTCCAAGGGATGTTAGGAAGTATTTCTTCAGTCATAGAGTTGTCAGGTAAGTGACGTAGTGGAGGCTGGAACCATACATAGTTTTAAGACGAGGTTTGATGAAGCTCATGGAGCAGGGAGAAAGAAGACCTAGTAGCGATCATTGAAGAGGGGGGCCAGGAGCTGTGACTCGACCCTTGCAACCACAAATAGGTGCGTACACACACACCACACACACACACACACACACACACACACACACACACACACACACACACACACACACACACACACACACACACACACAGGGGTATGTCCTACGAAGAAAGCTTGAGGGAAATCGGACTGACGACATTGGAGGACAGGCGGGTCAGGGGAGACATGATAACGACATACAAAATACTGTGTGGAATAGATAAGGTAGACAGAGACAGGTTATTCCAGAAAGGGGACACAGAAACAAGGGGTCACAATTGGAAGCTGAAGACTCAGACGAGTCAGAGGAATGTTAGGAAGTATTTCTTCAGTCATGAGTTGTCAGGAAGTGGAATAGCCTAACAAGTGATGTAGTGGAGGCAGGAACCATACATAGCTTTAAGACGAGGTATGACAAAGCTCTGGAAGCAGAGAGAGAGGACCTAGTAGCGATCAGTGAAGAGGCGGGGTCAGGAGCTGAGTCTCGACCCCTGCAACCATTAGCCACTGAGGTGGTTGCACCTCTGGCACCTGAAGCACCTCAGAGATTCTAGGTTGTACGTCCTAACCATGTATGTTTCCCAGCAACAGAGATCCAAATGAACTGGGAGATCCTCTATGCTGGATCAAGACCTGCCGTACCTCTTTGTGTGGAGCAGCTCAATTTTCAGGATTTTTTGTTACTATGGTTTGCATTGAGAGGCATGTCTAGTGGGTAGTACAATAGTACTCCTTCTGTTACCCACTCTATGATTTTTAGTTCTGTCAAGTCAAGTGGCGATTCGAGGTAGTACACCTGTAGTACTTCATAGAACTCTGTGTTTCGGGGAGTAAGAATAAACGCTTTGAGATTTATGGACATTGATATCTTCAGGCCATATTTCTTTTCGAGATAAGTTATAGCAGAATACGGGACGTCGGGGTGTTCTTTAATTATGAACCTGATTTTGTTGCCTGCAGAGGCCTTGGCTTTCTCGATCTAAGGCAAGGCAACATCGTGTCTCCTCTATGTCAAGGGCAGCCCTATATCAAAGGCACAGTGAGTCTTCTTCAGCACGAATTGTGTAATAGTTTGCTACTCGTCGACGCCCTGTAGCTGGGGTACAGCACGTCTTCACTTCATGTGGTGTCAGGGCCGGTGTCCTCGCTGGGATGAGGCTTTCATCTCTCAAAAGCTCTGCTCGATTTTAGTTATTCCTGGCACTTGGGCTGCGGCCTGAAGGCCAGAGCGACTCACGAGATTCTCTCAACGTGTGTTGAACACTTGACGTCTGAGAGAAGTCTGCGTGAAGCAAGAAGGGAAGGAAGTCAGTATATATACGAGAAGTAGAGAGGCCAGGAATAGAACGAGCAGAAAAGTTGTAGTGGTAAAAGTAATAGTAGTAGTAGTAGTAGCAGTAGTAGTAGTAGTAGTAGTAGTAGTAAGTAGTAGTAGAAGTAGTAATAGAAGTAGTAGTAGTAGTAGTAGTAGTAGTATTAGTAGTAGTAGTAAGTAGTAGTTAGAAATAGTAGTAGTAGAAGTAGTAAGTAGTAGTAGTAGTAGTAGTAGTAGTAGTATAGTAGTAGTAGTAGTAGTAGTAGTAGTAGTTGTTGTTGTTTGTTGTTGTTGTAAAAGTAGTAGCAGAAGTAGTAGTAGTAGTAATATGTTAAGAGATTTAAATCTTCTTTGTATGGAAGATTTCTTATACAATTGATTAATTTTGTCATTTTTCACTGAATGTTTTCTAATGAATTTATATCCATTACTTAAAATGGAGACCAGAACTGAGCAGCGTATTCTAAGTGAGACCTTATTAATGATGTGTAGAGATATAATATAACCTTTATATAAATCCTAGTGATCTGTTTACTTTATTACGTATGCTTAGGCACTGCTGTGTTGGCTTCAGGTTGTTGCTGACCATAACTCCCAAGCCCTTTTCGTTTTCTGTATGATCTAGTTCTTTATTATTTAGTTTATAAGTGATGGGGTTATTTACATACTCGAGCTTCAGGATTTTGCATTCATCTAAATTGAACTGCATCTGCCACTTTTCTGACAGCAACATGAGCTTGTCTTAACCTTCTGAAAATCAATAACATCTCCCTCTTTAACAGTTATTGTGGAAAAAGACACTTATGTAATAAATATCCTGAACTGTACATAAGTGTCTTTTTCCACATCCTTGTTGGTATCACCATAACATTTCCTCCTTATCAGTTATTCTTCGCCAAGGTCATTAATGTATATTATGAACAACAGTGGCCCTAAAACTGATCCTTGTGGATGTCAATAGTGACTGATCCCCACAGACTTTACCCCATTTATGCACACTCTCTTCCTGTTGCTCAGCCACGCTTCAATCCATGACAGAACTTTCTCCCTATACCATGAGCTGCCACTTTCTTTAGCACTCTTTTGCATGGTACTTTATCACCATGTTTTTCTAAAAAGCAAATAAATAATACTGTATTCTTTTTACCTGTTCAAATCTTTACTTAAGAAATATAAAATAGAAAACACCCCTCTAAACCCTGTGAGGTCAAATTAAAATTTCTTATCAATCTCTTTGTTTGGGATAAATTTAAACCAAATTTTCTCCTTAAGCGGCCACTTCTAATTTGAGGGAAAATTTTATCCCTTTTTAAAAAAAAATTTATATTACATTACATCCAAAACCTTTCGAAGAAAAATTTTAGAAAGGAGTTTGGTAACATTGTTCCCTTTTTAATTATTTAAAAACCCTTTTAAAATTAAATAACCTAGAAAATTTTTGCTGAACGGCCATCGTGTTTGATTATATATCCTATATGTATTTTATTAATTCATTTTTTTCGGGTTTTAAAAGGTTTAATAAGGTCCTCTAAAACAAAAAACATTAAGGTACCCCTTGTCCCCCCAGAGATCCAGGGTTTTTGATGAATAAGAAAAATTTCTTTATTTTTATGAGAGAAAAAAATTTAAAAAAATTTATCACCTTTCATTTTCTTGTCAAAACCCTTTCCAGAGTTAGTTTTAAGAGGCCCAAATTTTCCCCCTTTTTTTACCCCCTTTTAAAAGTGAATAATTGATTCAAAGAGACCTCTTTACCTTTTTTGAACCCCTAAAAATCTTTTCCTCTGCCCTAAATATGATGAACCATTTTTATCCATTTTGGATCTTTTTTCTACTCATCCTATTCCTAGCCGGAATAAATAATCGGGGGCAGAGACACAGTGTTTAGAAAACTGTCTTTAATTTTCCCCCTCCCAAGAAAAGTGATCACTGACCCATTGTAATCTGCTAACAAAGATCGGGGAACTGTTCTGAATTATCCCTACTTAATTTCCATTCAGGCTAAGGTAATCGGTTTGGTTCTTCTTCTTTTCCTTTGAAATTTTTCTTGATTTTTAACAAGCCCTTTTTTGTTTTTCAAAACAAAATCAACGGGGAATTTCTCCTCTTTGGTTCTTTACGACGTTTTTAAAAAAAAAATTTTGAATTATCTCTACGAACGTTGGACTTAAATTTCCCGGTCAAGGAACCCAAAAATTTAATAAAGGTTTTAAAACTCCTCCTTTTCCAACTTTTTAAATTCTCCATTGGTTCCTACCCCAAGTCGGGGGACGGTTGTCATCCAAAAATAAAAATTTTCATCCCCCCGAAAATTCTACCCGACAGACTGGTATGTTCTTTATGAAATTAAAGTCTCTCGATAAAGTGCCACTAAACTTTTTCCTTTACTTCTAAAACGTGGAACAACAAAAAACCCCTAAAGGTGAAATTCAGCAGCATCCCCCAATCTTTGTATTAAACCACTCTCACTTATGGCAAATATACTCACTGTTACCTGCACGAAAACTAATCTCACCCATACTTTTGTTTCTATTCTTCGATTTTTTTGAAAAATAGTCTTAAGAAACTCGCTCTTTTTTTCCTCTCCCACTTCGGCCCATCTTTATTGCTTCTTATCACCTATACCACGGCTTTCCAGTATTCACCAAAACCTTATCTCATTCTGCCTAAACTGGTATTCCTAAACGTACTAATATCCCTTTGTTTTTTTTTAAACAGTTCAAATCCCCCGGGTTCTAAATTCGCCCCCCCCCCACAAAAAACCCTTTATTTATTTTTATTTAAAGTCCTACACTTTTTTTGCGTACGGCGTGCCCCCACACCCCCCTAAAAAGGGAACCCGTCTCACCCCTAATTTATTTTCGCCAAAAAAAAGGGTCCCAGTTTCTAATTTTTACAAATTTTTCCCCCCAAAAATTTAACACAATTCCCCCGGAAAACAACCATTCACTTCTAACTCTTCTTCCGGGCAAAATACCCTATTTACAAATTTCCCCCCTTACTCCTTTTTATGTCCTGGTCCGA
Organism: Cherax quadricarinatus; assembly: GCF_026875155.1. NCBI lineage: Eukaryota > Metazoa > Arthropoda > Malacostraca > Decapoda > Parastacidae > Cherax > Cherax quadricarinatus. The sequence goes on along the minus strand of NC_069403.1, from coordinate 101,217,022 downwards.
TACCGTTTTTTAAATCCCACCCTACGTCCCCCAAATTGTTGCTCCGCACCGAGACATAAAGAATGTTCCCTTACCTTTCATAATCTGTCAAGACGGCAAATAAATCTTTCTCCCCCCCAAAAAAATACATTTTATGCCCCTCTTCCTCTCTCCTACCCCATTCGAAATTGTCTTCATTGAATGCCCGGGACGTCGATTCCCCCCTCCCACACAATCCCGACCTTTCCCTTATTTTCCCCTTCTTTTTCGACGCCTTTGCTCCGGGGATAATTCGCACCCCCCCTCTCAACGTTGAATCTCTCTCCCTATAATAACTGGGGCCCCCTAAAAAAACGCATTCTCAAACATAGAATTGGGGGGGATATATAGGTGTATAATGGAAAGCAGTAAAAATAAAGGGGAGAAAAACGTGCTAAAAATATCTACCAACGGGACCGCAGAATGGTTTTAATTTGGGAAAAATTCAGATTCGGGAAGGGAAGTAAAGAGTTTGGAGATGAACTAACCCCAATGCATTATCGAACAAAACGTTTTTTTTTTAAAAAAGGGTTAAATAAACACTTATGGTTTTGGGGTGTAAATTGGACCGCATTCTACGGGTCAGATCCGTCTCCTTCCTTTATGTATTTCCTGACCGACTAGGTTAGGGTTTTGGTTTATCCCGGGTGGGAGATTTGGACCTGCTCGCAGGGGCCAGTAGACCTCTGCATTTTCCCTTCTTTCTTTGTTCAAGTTTCCCTCAACGTGCCTTAACCTGAAAATCATTATCAAAGCGAGGAACCCACATCACAATCTCATCACCAAGAATGGAGAGCACACTGGGCATACTTCACACGGCAAATCACCCCCCCAACAAATAAATCGCCTCCCCACAAATGCAAATCACCTCACACTAATCATACACCTCACCATAAACAAAACACCTCACCACTGATACAATCACCCCCCCACCAAAAAAACATTTCCAAAAAACCCAAAAAGGAAAAAACCACCTGGAAATATAAACACATATCATATAATGTACCTTTTTTTGACTACGTTTCGCCCACACAGGGGGTTTTTTTTCAAGCACAAACAGAACCCCTGGGGGGGAAAGGAACCGAGATTTTAGTCGGCAGAATGCTGGGGTCGGGGGGAAAATGCGAAACTGATGTTACCGAGGGGGTTAGAGTCAAATTTTGGGGTACTTGGAAAGGAGATTGGATAATTTTGTGAGCAGACCTCTACAGTGTTCTTAGGGGGATAGGAAAAATTTTTCTTGGCAAGTGTTCAGCATGTTAAGAACCACTTTTCGGGTTGAAGTTGTGGGATTTTAAATAATGTGTTTCCGGGATTTTTCGATTGAGTTTGCCCTTCTGGGGCGAAAGTCTTGATTTCTGTAGTTTCAAGTGTTTTTAAAAATTAGGGGTGTTTACGCAGCATTCCTTTTTCCTCAGACCTTTTGCGTATTGTGTTCGAAAACGTTTTGGGGGCCCCTTAATTTTTTCGCCCCACTATAACTTTTTGCAGTCATTAAAAGGGTTTATTATCCCCCTGCAGAGGTGGGCTTTGCCTGTCTATCATGGTAAGCCTTGAGGGTCGGGGTTTGGGGGTAGATCTTGAAATAGGTATTGGAAAAGATTTTGGGAAAAACTGTTTGGCAAATTGGGGGAGGACTTATCTCTCTCGCATTCTTCCGGGTGTTTGAATTTTAAAGCCCGCGCGCAGTCTCTGATAAGTGACGAGAAAGGGATTTTTAAAAAAATCTTTTCCAATCATCGTGCTTTCCCTTTTTTAAAAACTCATTGCCAGATTGGGGCCACGCGGGAAGAAGCCTATAATTACCCACTTTGGTTTTGGTCGTGTGAAGTAAAATGGAGAAGATCTTTTTGGTTTGGGTGGTTTTCGATAGATTTTAAAACAATTGGGGGCAGTTTGCAAGCGAACATCAAGGAAAAAGGGGAAATTTGTCGATTTTCCCTTTTCAATGGAACTGTTTAAGGCTCGACCTGGTTGAGCTTGTCTTGGAGGCTTTAACATTGAAGTTTTTGGGATTTGGGGAAATTTTTCGCACAAAAGCCAGGTACAGACGAAGGAATAATGGTGGAGAAACGTTCGGCTTTAGATTTTTCCATGTAATTTTCGCCAGACCGCACTGAGTGGGAACCCAGGGGTAGCCCAAAAGTCTGCTAAAAGAGGTATTTCGAAAGAAAACACTAAAGCCAACAATAGTTCAAAAAGGGTCGATGAAATCGCGGGCGGAAATGGGAAGATCAAGTGAATCGCTTTTCCTGCGCAAGAGATCGAGGGCTTGTGTATAGGTATTTTGGGTGAATGGGAAGTCACGTCAAGGCGGGAAAAATTTTCTTGTTCCGATGTTGAGGGGCGAATGCGTTTAGAAAAAACCCCCGATTTTTTGGATTGGGGACTGATAGTCCCCAAAAGTTTAGAAGTGTTTTGCGAGAATTCCTGGGGCTGGTGGGGGGGCCCTATTCCCGAGATATGGCCTAGGGGGAACCCTGTTTGTAGTTTTTTGGCGGGCCGTACATCCGGGAAGGTCTGGGTGCGGGGTATGGGGGCAAAAGTTTCTCCCTTGTTCGAGCCCCTCAAATGCGGCGAGCCCTTTAAGAAATTTTTAGAAAGGGTTGTCCACGGTTTTTTGTGAGGGGTTTTGTGGGTACGGGGTCATTAAGTAAGGGGCTTTTTGTTCCTGAATCCATGTTCATGATAACAACACACTCCTTTGTCAGCGGGGTGACCCTGATGGTCGGTCTTCGGTAAACCTTTGATGCATTGAGTAACGTCGAGGTATAAGGGGAGCTCGGTGAAGGGCCTTAATGAGCCTTAAGATAGCCTTTTTGGGAAGTGGGATCATTGTGTTTTAGTTTTTGGGCGATGAAATTGGGGTTTTTTTTGGTTTCCCGTAATTCCTGTTGCAATTTTGAGGCCTAAACGAGGGTTTTTTTCCGTTTACTTTCAATTTTAAAGTTTTTGAATTTTGGTTTTTTTTTTTTTTTATTTTTTTGAAGGTTTTATTTTTTTTTTTTCCCCCTATAATCTGATCTTCTGTTAACATTCGCTGGGTAATCTGTGCGAATGTTTTTGGGCGGTGCGTCGTTCTGTTCCCCCGGAGTTTTCCTATTTCTGGTTTGGGAAAAAAGCTTCCTTTTAGCATTGTTTAAGTCCCTGCACACTCTTAAAGGGTAGTCCACTGTAGGGGAAAAGGGGTTTGATGTTGGAAATTTTGAGGGGGGTAGATTTTGGGTAAGAACATTCCAAATGCTCACGAAGAAAATTGTGTCTGTTGCAAGTGGAACTTTAGAAAATCCGGGTATTCTCGTTAAAAGGATCCTTTTCTGCAGTTTTAAACCATGGAAAAAAGGGTATAAAACCGACCAATGGAAAAAAAAACACAATCATAAAAGGATCCTTTTTTTACTACTTTCGCCCCCAAAAGGGGTTTTTTTAAAGTCACAAACAGAACTACCGGGGGAAAGGGAACGCGGTTTTTTATGTCAGTTCAAATCTGAGGTGGAGTGCTGCATCTGTGATGGGGTTTTAAGTTAAAAATTTTGGGGTACTTGGAAAGAGTTTGGGGATAATTTTGTAGCAGACCTTCTACATTTTCTTATGTGGGATAGCCGATGAAAAGTTTCTTGGAAAGGGGTTCCTTTTTTATAAACCAATATTCTGGTTGAATTGTCGATATAAAAAATGATGTTCCAGGTTTCTTCGGTATTGAGGTTGTCTTCTGTGGCGAAAGTCTTGATTTTCTGTATTTTATCAAGGGGTTGTGAATTACGTGTTTTACCGGCTTTCTTGTTCGTCAGTTTGCTTGCGTATTGGGTTCTGAAATACGTTTTTTGGAGGTCCCTTGATGTTTGGGCCCCCGTAAAAACTTTTTGCAGCATTAAAGGTTATTATACCCCTGCAGGCCATATCCTGGGAAAATGGGCAGTGCTCCCCCCAGCCCAGAATTCCCAAAACACCTCTCTAAACTCTTGGCACTTCACCCCAGACATCTCAAACACTGGGGGTGATTTTCTCAATCCCTTTCCAAACACAACATCAGGAACAAGAAACTTCCACCCTTACTACTTCCCTATTCACCAAAGACCTACTACACAAGATCGTCTCTTGCGCAGGAAAATTGACGTTTCACTTGATTTTTCCCATTCCCCAATTTCTTTGCCCTTGTTAAACTATTGTTGGTTTTAGGGTTTTTCCCTTTTTCGAAAATCACCTCTTTCAGCAGACTTTTGGACTACCCTTTGGTCGCCACTCATGCGGTCCTGGCGAACCTAACTGGAAAAATCTGAACCCGAACTTTTCCCTCCACCATAATTCCTTCGCTGCACCGGCCCCGGTATGTTGACGACTTTCCCCTCTAACCCCAAAACCCGCTTCAATTTTAAAACTCTCCAAACAACCCAAACCCGGGTGGGGCCTTCAATCCAGTTCACATTGAAAAAAAGTCACAACACTCTTTTTTTCCTTTTTTCTGCTTTGCAAATACCACGAATTTCGTTTAAACTATCGAAAACCCACCAACCAAAACGATCTTCCCCACTTTTACTCCCCCACAAACCAAAACCAAACGGTGTAATTATGGGCTTCTTCCTGCGTGCGCCAAAAATTGCAGCAATGAGTTTCTTGAAGAGAATGCACGATATTGAACAAGTATTTTCAAAAACTCCACATCCTCGTCACTTCATCAAATGCAAAAGGGGTTTTAAACATTTAAACACACCCAAAAAACGCCGAAAAGATACATAGTCCTCCCCACCAACTCCATTCCCAAACACTTTTCCAACATTTTTTCCAATACCCATTTCAATATCTACCTCCACAACCACGACCACAAGGCTTCCCATGATAGACGGGAAAAACTTCCACCCTCTGCAGGGATACATAATATTGTAATACTGCAACAAGTTAACGGGGCAAAACAAAAGGGGGCCTCCAACACGTTTTTTCAAAAACCAAACCCAAGCGGTTACGACACAAGGAATCCTGCGTAAAACCCGAAATTTCACACAACCACTTGAAAACACAGAAAAAAGACTTTTCGCCACAGAAGACAAACTAAATACCGAAGAACCCTGAATATCATTTTTATTTCATATCCGAAAACTTCAACCAAAAGGGGCTTCTATAACATACTAAACCCTTTCCAAAACTCTTCACGCTACCCCCACTAAGAACATGAAAGGGCTGCCCCCAAAAACTTATCCAATTTTTTCCCCCCCAACACCCAAGTTTTTAACTCTAAACCCCCTCGGTACACATCAATGCAGCTTTCTCCACCTGACCTACATTCAAACCCTACTAAAATACTCGCTTTCCTTCCCCCCAGTAGTTCTGTTTGTGACTTAAAAAAGCCACTGTGTGGGCGAAAGATCAAAAAAGGGATACATATATGCATATTTTTATTTTTTCCTTTTGTGGGTATTTTATACCATTTTTTTCCATCAAACAAACACCCCCAAAAAGTTCTCAATCTTTCCTCGTATAAAAGATTCCTTAAACAATAGATAATTTTTGTCATCCTCCCTACATTTTCCGAAAATTTTATACCCATTGGGTTTAAGAACATTTGTGAACATTTTGGGAAAAATCCTTATATTGGAAACGTTTCCCAGCCACGGGGTTCCTCATCCAAATAAAAAATCAGGGAAAGAAGTTTCAGAAAATTTTGGGGAAATACCCCCCCTTTAAAAAATTGAGTCGATGTATCAACCCAAACCTTTAAAATTTATAACCTTTAACGTTTCGAAAGTTTTTACTCCCAAACCCTGCTTAGAGGGGGTTCGCGGGGTTTTCCCGGCCAAACCCATCACACCCGGGGGACCTGCAGCTGGTGTGAGACTCGTCCGTTTCCCCTTGAACTTTTCTGCCCAAGTGGTTTTTGATATCCTCGGGAAAATAATTTAAAATCTAGGTCTACAGATAATAATAATTTATATGAACAAAAGGGAAAAAAAAGGGGGGGGGCCCCCCCCCACTTTTTTGGGTTTAATTTTCCTTTTCCCTGTTTTTTCATCCAGTTTTTATGGCAGTTTCCGTTGGAAAACCCCAATCTTTATAATTAAAACCCTTTCTCTCCCCCCCTCCATGGGGAAAATATTTAACTTTAAAGGGTTTTCCCCAACATTTAACTTTATTGGCCCTATGCCCGTAAAATCTCTGATCTCACCTCTCGTTTTTCCCACCCGGGGGGGACCAGCACGGGGAATTTTCCAAATGGGGGGAAATTAAAGAAAATGCCCCAAGGCATTTTTCCCTTTTTTAAAAACCCCTACCCTTTTTTTTCCCATTTTAAATTTGGGTTTTTTGAAAAAAATCCAAAAAAAAATTCCCATTTTTTTTTTTTTACTAATTTACACCTCTTGATTTTGATCAAGTTCTTTTAAAATTTTTTTTTTTTATGCCTAACTTTTAATAAATTGGTTGTTCCCCCCCTTTCCCAAAACCCCTTTTTTTTGGGGGTTTTTAACTTTTTTTTTATATAAAAAAATTAAAGTATTATAATTTTTTTTTTTAATTTTTTTTTTCTTTTTTTTCTTTTTAAAAAATGAAAAAACCTTTTTACCCTTTAATTAAACTTTTGGGACTCATTGTGTTTCCCCCTTTCCCTTTTAAACCTTTTTAAAAAATTGGGGAAAAGGTTTTGGTTTTTTAAACACAGTCCCCCTTTTTTGAAAGGCAGACGTATTTAAAACCATTTTTTCCCCTTAATTCATTTTTTTTAGGGGAAATTTCCTCTGTTTTTTTTTTCATTTTCCCCTTTTCAAATTAAGTTTCTTCTAAAAAATTGGGGAAACAGGGAAAAATTTTTTATTAAAAAACCCTTTTTTTAGGGCCCTTTTTAACCCCAAAAAAAAGCCTTTTCCCCTTTTTTAAAAATTTAAATTTTTAAAAAAAATTTTTTTTAATTATTAAAATTTTTTTTTAATAAAATTTATTTATAATTTTTTTAAAATTTTAAATTTTAAAAATTTTTTAAAAAAAATTAATCTTTGGAATGTGTTGTCCCCCTTTTAGTCCCATTTTGTTTTTATACCGTCTTTTTTTTTTTAAATTTGGGGAAAAAATATGGTGGATTTGGTTTTGGGGGGTGGGGGGGGGAAAAAATAGGGGGGGGGGGGAAAGTGATGGGGGTGAGGGGGGGAGGGTTAAAAAAAAAAAGGTTGCCGGTTTAAAAATTGGGGTTTTATTTAAAATGTTCGTTGAAGGTTTTGGGGGGGGAGGGGTTTTTTTCCATTTTTAGGGAAAAAAAGGGAAAAAAAGTTTGTAAAAATTTTATTTTTTAAAAATTTTTCAAAAAAATTTTAATAAAAATAACAAAAAGTAAAGGGATAAAAAAAAAATATTTTTAAAAATATTAAAAGTTTAAATTATTTTGGGGAAAATTTTTTACTGAGGGGCCCCCCGGAGAGGCTTATCCCATAAGTTAAACCCAAAACGGGGAGGGGGGAACCCCCCTTTTCAGGGAACCAAAGAAAATTTTGAAGGAAAAAAGGGAGAAAAAAAAAATAGGGGGAAAAATAAAAAAGAGTTTTTTTATTTGGAGAATTGTGATTGATTTAACCCTTCTTATTTTATTTTTTTCTTTAATTTTTTTGTTTAATTTTTTTCAAAAATTGAAAATTTTTAGAGTTTTTTTTAATGTGGTTTTTGTTAAATTGGGGTTTTGGGGGTTTTTATTTTTTTTTTTTTGCCAAATAAATTTTAAAAAAATTAATAATAAAAATTTTAAAAAAAAAATTTTAAAATTGTTTAATCCAAAAAAAAACCCGGGGGTTTTTTTGGGGGGAAAAAACTGGGGGGGAAAAAATTTACAAAAAACCCCCGGAAAAAAAAACAAAAAAATTAAAAGGGGGAAGGGGAAAAAAAAAAATTTTTAAAAATTTTTTTTTTTCCCCCCTTTTTTTCTTTTTTCCCCCCTCCTCTTCTTATCTTTTTATTTTTTTATTTTTTTTTTTTTTAAAATAGTTTTTTTTATATTTTTTTTTTTTTAAATTGGGGGATTATTTCCCAGTTTTTTCCCCCCAATTTTTCAATTGCCAACACCCTCCTTTTTTAATGAATTTCCCAGCCTTTTTCCCCACCCAAATTTTAACTTTGATTAAAACAATCAAAAAAGCTATAGTTTTCCCCCCCCCAAACTTCTTTTTTTTTTCCACACCGTTTTTTTTTTTTTTTAAATTAAAAACAAAACCAAAATTTATTCTTCAAAAAACCCAAAAATAAGGTTAAGGTTTTTTAAATTTCAAAACTAAAAGTCTCCGGGCTTAAGGGGGGGGAACCCCTTTTAAACCCAAAGGAAAATGCGCCCGGCCCAATTGTTCCCCCTTTAAAAATCACCCTTTTTGGGGGGGGTTTTTTTTAAAGGGTTTGTTCCGGGCCCCCCCGGGGTTTAAAATTTTTAAGTGGGGGTTTCCCCCCAATAATTTATTTATTAAAATTTTTATAATTAATAAAATTTAATTTTATTTTTAAAATTTTTTTTAAAATTTTTATATAATTTTATTTTTTTTTTAAAATTTAAAAAATTTTTTTTTTAAAATTTGGGGGTTTTTGGGAAAAAACCCCTTTTAAGGGGCCCCAAAATTTTTGGAAAACCCCTTTTTGGGGGTTTTAAATTTTAAAAATAAAACCCCTTTTTTAATGAAATCAGGGCAATTTGGGGGGCTGGTTTTTCCCCGGGGGGGGGGGGGTTTTTTAATTTTTCCCCTGTTTAAAATTTCCCCCCAAACCCCATTTTAAAAAAAAAACCCCTTAAAACTTAAAAACCAAAAAACATTTTTTCAAAGGAACAAAACTAAAAAAAAATACCTTTTCCCCCTTACAAACCCCACCCCCCCCCCCCCCCCTAAACCCCTCCCCCCACCCCCTCCCCTGACTTCCACCCCTTTTTTCCCCCCCTTACAATTCCCCCTTTCCACCTTCCCCCCCCACCCCCTCCACTGCCCCACCCTAAACCCCCCCCCCCCCCCCAATTTAAAACACAAAATTTTCCCCCCCAAAACTAACAAAAACCTTCACAGCCCCCTTCCCCGGGGAATTTCCCAAAACCTACAGGAAACCCACCCCAAAATGCACTGGGGCCCAAAAAAAAAACCCAAAAACCCCCCCCCAACAGGGGGGACAACCCCGGGGCCCCCCCCCCAAACCCCCAAAACTGAACAAAAAAACCCACCAGGGTTAAAAACACCCCAAACACCCCTAATCTACAATTTAACCTTTTAAAAAAAACCCTTAAAAAACAAAAACCTCACAACTTTGGGCCAACCCTTTTCCCAAGAGTGGAAGTAGGGGGTTTTATGTAGGGAAATAGTGAAGCGCTTCCCGCACGGGGTTCACTTATGTTTGAAGCCGTTGTTGTGGGTTGAAACAGTTGAAAATACAGACGAGTGATGGTTTTCCAAGGTCCAGCGACACTGTGTTTCTTCTTCCCTGGCGATAAGTCTTGCCTCTCTACATAACAGCTTACCACTGATACATAACACCTTAAACCACTGACACATAACACCCATACCACTGACACATAACACCTTAAGACTGACACATAACACCCTCACCACTGATACATAAACAACCTTACCCCCTGACACATAAACCCATACCACTGACACATAACACCTTTAAGGATGACACATAACACCTCACCACTGATACATAACACCTTTACCACTGACAAAAACACCTTACAACTGACACATAACACCTTACAACTGACACAAAAAACACCTTACCACTGACACATAACAACCTTTCCACTGACACATAACACCTTACCACTGAACACATTAACACCCTAACCACTGACAACAACACAATACCCTGACACACAAAAACCTCACCACTGATAATAACACCCCATCACTGATACAAACACCTCACCACTGATACGAAACCACCTCACAACTGGACAAAAAAACCCCCTCACCACTGAAAATATAACACCTCACCAGTGATATAATCACCTCACCACTGATACTGATCACCTCACCAAATGATAAATAACACCTTACGACTGTACATAAAAACCCCACCACTGATATATAACACCTAACCCCTGATACAATCACTTTACCATGATACATAATACCTCAACAACTGAACATAATGCTCAACCCTTTATACAAAAAACACCCTACCCCTGACACATAACACCTTACCCAAAATGACACATAACACCTTTCCCACTGACACATAACACTCACCACTGATATAAAACCCTCACCACTGATATAAACACTCACCCCTGATATAAACACCTAACCACTGATATAACATCCACCACTATTACATAACACCTCACCACTGATACCAAAACATCTCACAACTGACACAAAACACCTCACCACTGATATTAACCCCTCACCAGTGATACAATATCACCCTCCATTGATACTGATCACTCACCAGTGACAAAAAACACCTTACCACTGTATATATCAAACCCTTTCCACTGATACATTCCCTTACCACCCGATACAATCACCTCACCACTGATTCAAACACCTCACCACTGATACATAACACCTCACCACTGATTCATAACCCTACCACTAATAATAACACACCCCTGAAACATAACCACCTCACCACAAAAACATAACACCTCACTACTGATATATAACACCCCCAAAACCACTGGGTACATAACACCTCACCACTGATACATAACACCTTACCACTGATACATAACACCTACCCTCACACAAAATACCTCACCACTGAAAAAACCCCCTCCACTGATACATAACATATCACCCCTGATATATACACCTTACACTGTACATATCACTTTTCCACGATACATATCACCCTTCCCCCGAACATATCACCTTACCACGTACATATCACCCACCACTGATGCATGCACCTTAAACCGGATACTAGCACCTTACCACTAAAACATAACACCTCACCATGATGCATAACTCTTTCACTGTCATAACCCCTTTCCCCCTGATAAATAAAACCCCAACAATGAGCATATCACCTTACCCCTGATGCCATCACCCTTTCCACTGTCATTTCACCTTACCACTGATACCAAAACACCTTTCCATGATGCATTCTCTTTTCGTGATACTAAATCTTACCATGATATTATCCCTTTCATGATACATATTACC